>OX457048.1:4174313-4676813 GCA_949752735.1 Lumbricus terrestris | reverse complement strand
ATTAGGTATGTATACAGTGTACGTACAGGCGTCAAAACGGACTGTCATCGAAACGGATAGAAAGGTATTCAGGTGCACAATGGCACAAACCAAGAGGCAGACAAAATACATAATGACTCGTAATTATATACAGATTGTTTATATCGATTGTGGGCTTCTTAGCCCACTTCAGCGCATTATCGCGGTTACTTGCTTCGACGTTAATGACGTTTCGGCTGCTTGACCCTCCAGGTAATTTGCAACACTGGACTCGTTGACCGACATAAACAGGGGAGAGAAGCCCTGCTGGGGACGACACAGAACTCAGTGGCGGCGCTACGCCAGGGCATGGCAGGGCAAATGCCCTGGTAAAAAAGCCTTTGCCCTGGTCGTTGCCCTGGTTGTTGCCCTGCCAGAAATTTTACCATGTCAGAATTTGTTCGGGGCATATTGTTTCTTACCACTCACATCCGTCCGTCCGCTCTCTGGCAGGGCAAAAGTTCTGGCAGGGCAGAATTCTGGAAGGGCAAAAGTTATGGAAGAGAAAAATTCTGGCAGGGCAAAAATTTCGACAGGGCAAAATTCTGACAGGGCAGCATTTTGGTAGGGAAAAAGCTTTGGCTGGGCAAAATTCTGGTAGGGCCAAAGTTATGGAATGAATTTTAAAATAGGCTACGTCTCTTGTGTTTATGAGGCAAGTTCCAGACAAATTCAAGGAAACAATTCTGTAGCTGTTTACCCACAGTGTGTATACAACTGTACAATATAACAGCATATAGGGCCTATGCCCAACTGTCGATTTATTGCTTTTCAAATGAAGCGCAAGCATTTGCGTCAACAATAGACCTATATGCCTGACTCAGTAACTTTATTTGCTGAACTTGTTGCTTTCGAAATGCTACTCGAAAGAAGATTTGCAGTGCTTGACTAAAATTAAGTCAGAGAGATTAGTACAGTGTGTGCCATAAAGAAGATCCCTTGGTTTCTTACCAATACCTTGGCCAAAATTAGGAATTTTAAAATGAAATTTTACAGACTTAAAGCTAATTCATATTTACACATGATGTCCAGGTTTCGTTAAAATATTTATAACAGAACAAAAGTTGTATCACTTTTAGCGAGACCACCTACTTTTTTAGACGATTGAAAAACATGACACAGTTAAAAAGTAACAAACACGATTTTATTAAGTAACATCTCAAATCATTGGTGCAAAATAAACATGTTATTGACAGAAAGGCTTTATTATTATTTAGAAAAGAAACAGGTATGCCTACCAGCATAGCTGCACGTCGCTGTGGCATCATTTAGTAAGATGACTGCCAAGTTGGTAAATTATAAAATAATTTTTCAGTTTAATAATTTTTTTATTAAAATAATCAATTCGAAAATTCTATTAAATTAAAACGCCCAATGTGTCAATGGCTGACAAAAATTTGTATTAATACATTTCATGAGCAAGGTGTTGGAGATAAAGCTATAATCGCACTTACTGTGATAAGCAGTGACGGTCTCACTAAAAATGATGTAACTTTGGTTCTGTTTGAAATATTGTGGTGAAATCTGGCCACTGTGCATAAATATGAATTGTCTTTAGGCTTGTAAAATTTTATTAAAAAAAACTTCTGGACAAGATATTTGAAAAAACCTAATGGCCCACCCTGTATAAGATTTATAAGATTTGCTTTCTAAATGTCAAAAAGTGTTCGGTTTATGGCTTTGCCCATCTGATCCTCTAATCAGCCAACCCTAATAGTATAAGAAGATTAATATTATGGCAAGCACAGTAGCGCAAAATTATGGACTATGCAAGCCTGTACTACCGAGCACTAGACTCGCCCTCCAGTAGCCCAGCCCCCCCTAAAAACTGAAAACTATATGCAGGATATTTCGGCCGAATGACTAAAAAGAAGAAAAAAGGTAGTCAGAAATTTTGGCGGCAGGAAATGGAAAATTTTCCGCGGGGAGTTCAGCCCCCCAAAACTGAAAACCTGGCACCGCCGCTGTCGCCCTCTGCCCTGGTTACTTGTGGGACTGCCCTGGCTATGCCCTGGCTACAAAAAAATAGGTATATACATGTACGTATATAATATATAGGTATAAAAGAATTATATTTAATTATATAGGTATATATGGATATATATAGATATGTATAGATATGTATAGGTCTAATGGTATAAAAATATAAATATATATATATAGATAAATGGGTATGTATATATGCATAGGTACATAGTTACATGGGTATATAGAGGTATATATAGTTATATAGGTATATATAGGAATATATACAGGTATATAAGAATTATATGAATTATATATACATGTAGGTATATATATACAAATATATAGGTAGTTATATATATATAAATATATGGGTACGTATATATATATACACACATATGTATATAGTTACATAGGTATATAGGTTTATGTATATATAGTTTTATAGGTATATATAGGAATATATATAGGTATATACTATATAGGTATATATAGGCATATACACTGTGTCCGGAAAAAAGGGACCCATTTTGTAAATATGAAAATAAATAGTAAATATTGACCGATTTTTACAATTCATACACCCTTTTTATCCTAACATATGTGTCCAACAATTGTGAAAATATAAAAGTTCCAGTCTCAATAATGACGTCATAATGACGTCATTTGCATAAAAATTCAAATTTAAGAGATAAGTGCACAAAATTAGCCAACATTTCAATTTTTTTAAGATGTTATTTATCAATAATAAATGTTAGTTTACTTTTATTTTTATATCTGAATTATATCATACTGCAATTTGTGCTCAAAGTGTCCACCTTCAGCCTCAATGCAAGCTCCACAATGGTCGCGCTAATAGCCAACAGCAGCATCAATAATTAACCAGCTTATCAAAATTCTGCCATGCAGTCATTAACAATTCGCTCACGAAGTTCTTCAATGTCTCTTTTTCTTGTCATGCACATTATCTCCTGCAATAGTCTCCAAATTTTATAATCAACTGGTTTTAAGTTCGGGCCGTTTGGCGGTAAAAGATTATAGGTGGAATGAAATCTAGAGTCTCCTTAGTCAACAGTTTAACGAGCTCAGTGAGCTGGATTAATTATCATCTTTTTGAATTGTTTATAAATCCGAGTATTCCCGGATATTAGGCATCAATTTTATATGGAGCAGACAATTCCTGTAATGAGCTGCATTTATTTTCACTCCTGGTTCAATTAAATGAATTTCCGTTTTACCAAGGGCCAATATACCAGCCGAAACCATGCATACTGGCCGGCTAAATGAACTTTGATGCAAATGACGTCATTTTGACGTCATCATTGTGACTGGGACTTTTGTATTTTCACCAATATTAGATAAATATGTCAGGATTAAAATGCTGTTTGAATTGTGAAAATTGATGAATGTTTACTATTTATTTTCATGTTTACAAAATGGGTCCCTTTTTTCCGGACACAGTGTATTCATAGGTATATACAGGTATATATATATATTATATAGGTATATATGTATGAATAAAGGTATATATAGGCCAATAAGTATATAGGTATACAGGGTGCACCAAAAAAGTAATCCCCTACAGTTTTTGGCCTATATCTTGGCCAAACTTGCGAATTTTAAAATGAAACTTTGCAGTCTTAAAGGCAATTCATATTTACGTGCAATGGTCACATTCCAACAAAATATTTCAAACAGAACAAAAGTTATATCACTTTCAGTGAGGCCACTCACCGTTTTTTGACGATTCAAAAACGAAACGCAATTTTTTAAAGGCGTTTTGCTAATTTCATGGCCAGAAGTAAGAATTTCAAAATGAATCTTTACAGGTTTAAAGACACTTCATATTTACACATGTTGGCCAGATTTCATCAAAATATTTCTAACACAACAAAAGTTATACCACTTTTAGTGAGGCTACCAACCGTTTTTGACGATTAAAAAACGTAACGTAACAAAAAATAACAAAAACGTGATTTCATCAAGTCATATCTCAAATAACTTTTTTGAACTGAATTTGATAGTGGTTCACAACTTGTGTTCGATGTTCCCACCAACAGTGCCAAAACTTCTTTCATCATCATCATCATCATCATCATCATCATCATCATCATCATCATCATCATCATCATCATCATCATCATCAAAAACACTTTTAAAAAAAATCCCATAAAAATTGTAATTGTAAGAATTCAGGCTGTCATCTTAATATAATGGCTCAGTTTTCAATGCTGATACTCATGGTTTAAGTAGTAAGACTTCAGAGCATCGCATCCTAATTACTTACAATATTCTGACAGTTTGGAAGGATAAAATACAAAATTATTCTCTTTTACCAATTATTTAATTTGGATGTTTATAAATAGCATCAATCATTCTATTTCTTATTCAATTTTGACGATTTTATATGCTCTTGGTTAATTAAATTTTAACCTTGTGGCCTCTTAATGCCCTTATGTCCTCTAACTAAGAAAAAGTAGCCCTCACATCCATCGAACAACAACAAAGTGACCCTAAAGTCAAAAAGGTTGAGAATCACTGATATATATGTAAGTAGGTCTAAGCATGTATATATATATATATAAATGTATGTATGATGGTAGGCATGCACATGCATGTATGCATGCGTCCATGTATGTTTGTTAGTCCAGCATGCACACCCACAGTTCAATTTCTGGGTTCCAATGAACAATGATAGAAACCGCCGAGGATACCCACCCCCGCCCAGCCCACAGCCGCCACGCAAGCTTATCGCACCTGTTCACCTCAATCCTTCCAGCTAGACAAAGACCCGCCTAGGTTGGGTTGCAAGAAGGGAGAGGGCTGTGGAGGGGTGGGGTGAATACCCGTAACTGGACATCTGGATAGCATGAGTTGCATCGCTAATTATCAATGGGGTGGTGGATGTCGGGGACTTAGGGTGGGTGGCGCGCCGGAGCGGGGTATGGAAAGGAATTAGGTGGTGCTTGGTGGGATTGGGCTGGAGTGGGGTTGCGATGGAGCCGAGTTGAAAACAAAGTAAAACAGTATTTTTTCCATAAACTCCGTATGTTGAAAATTTCCCAATTTGGGTTGGGATGCAGCATAGGATGGAGTTTTGGGTGTGGTGGACCAGGATTTGTGTGGGTAAAAGTGGAGTGAGGTGGGTACGGTTGGGGTATGTAATACGGCTGAGCCGGGTTGAAAATAAAAGTTAAACATTATATTTCTCGTGAATTTCGTGTGTTTAAAATTTTGCTCATATATGTCTTGGCGTAGCGGGGAAATATCCGTGGCGGTCAGTGTTCATTCGAAAATTTATATAGCCCTCTTTCAAGCAAAAACTTTCCGTGGCGGTCAGTGTTCATTCGATAATTTATATAGCCCTCTTTCAAGCAAAAACTACTCAGAGGCGCTCCTAACTCCAGCGCGCCGAAAAAGATCAGTTTTAAGTTTTTTAAGGAAGAATCCTGGTAGATTTTCAGAGTGTAGGCGTAGCTCAAAATGAAGGCCATTCCAGACCACTGGACCAACCACAGAAAAGCTCGATTCTTCAAAGTAGCAGTACGAGCAAAAGTAAATAAGAGGACTCCCTTATCAGCAGAGCGTAGCGGACGACGTCCTTTGATACCAATGTCAGGCAGCATAGCTCTCGGAGGTAAATTGGGGCGAGGGCCGCGAGGCCCTGACAACATCGCCATACCAATGCAACTACCTGAACTCAATACGCTGGCAAATCGGGAGCCAGTGAAGAACCTCCAACATGTATTTATTTATTGCCAAAGAAACAAAAAGAACATGTGTACAAGTAGTAGATACACAGAAATGGTCTCTGAGCAACAGGAAGCCCGGGAAAAGCTAAGAGCTTATATCAACCTGGCTCCTAAATTACAGTCAACGATCCATGTCACACAGTTGTAAGCAAAAATGTTCTGTTGAGACCATAGGAATGTTAGCACTGGCCAATATTGTACAGCAAAATAGGAACATAATCAGTACAAAATATTTTTTTTTTAATTGAAACACGGGTGCAATACCTAGCCTAGTAAAAAGGAGATATGAAAACGGAATTAAGAAAACAAGACCCGAAACTAAAAAGAAATGGGAAAAGAAAGGAAATTTATAGCAAAAATTTTAGTTTTCGCAACCCCCACCGTGGCCCCATGGTGGTAGAGTTTCGCCAACCACTACACCAGGTGACTCTGATGGTCCTCTGTCTAGGTACAAAGTTTCAGAGGAATTGCCAAAAAAGTGAAATTTTGGGGGTTTCGCCCACACCCTGGCCCCCATGGTGGTAGAGAATCGCCAACCTCTCGTTGGGGTGTCTCATGCCGAGACCTACACAGTAGTTAAGGTTTGGAATGAAAAGCTAAAAAAAACTGTGGAAATGCATCCCGGTCAAACAGACAGACAGACAGACACACAGACACACAGACAGACACACAGACAGACAGACAAACATAATCTTCTTTTTATTTATATAGATAGACTATCGTCTGCTGCGACATTTTTATTTTGCGCATCCTTGTCATTATAAACTGCTACGGCTAGATGCTCCTATTCAGACGCATGCAGTTACATGCCCAGCATAATTATGTAATTTCAGATGCGACTAGACAAGAGGGTCTTTCTGACTTACTTATTCGCACATTCTTACTAAAACTGTTGGCAAATTCTTTTACAATCAAATATTTTTCTTATATCTTCTCGTGGAGCATCTCCCAATAATGGTGCCTAATTTACACCCTCCCCTCGCCTCTTGAAACCAAGATTTCGTGAGACAACCAACCACCGTCTGGCGACAATCGCCAAATCACGCTACGTCGAACAGTGAAAGGTTTGGGTATCGATGTCGTTGCTATCATCATCATCATCATCATCATCATCATCATAATCATCATCGTCAACATCATCATCATCTTCATCATCGTCATCATCTTCATCTTCAGTATCATCGTCAAAATGATATAAGTATAATCAGTATCGTAATCAGCGTCTTCATCGCCATAATCATCTATTCGTGTAGGCTATATAGTATATATTCATAGTGAAAGGTTAATATTAGGACTAACAACACTTACAACTAGTCCTAAACAAATAACTATTAACCCTCAGTCTACCAAGCTTTTTTTGTTATCATGATCATCATCATTATCGTCCTCATCAGCAGCTCCATCATCATCATCCCCTTTATGAGCTTAATATTCCCCATCACCGTAATATTTATTTTCATCATCATCTTCATCTTCAGTATCGTCGTCAAAATACAAAAAAGGTAAGTTTAGTTTTGCAGCTTCTGACTTTTCTGGTTATGAAATGATGACTTATGTCTTAACAGCTACATACATGCATACATACATGCATACATATATGCATACATGCATGCATGCATATAAATATACTTACATACATAATTACATATATTTTATTATGCATGCATGCATGCCTTCGTACATACATTTATATGTATATATATTTACAAACATACATGCATACATACATACATATATACATACATACATGTGTATACACATACATACATATATACATACATACATACATACATACATACATACATACATACATACATACATACATACATACATACATACATACATACATACATACATACATACATACATACATACATACATACATACAAACATACATACATACAAAAATACATATATAATTGTCAACACAAATGTTCAAAGCACACAGAATCTAATATTCTGTTCATGCATAAGTACGTGCACGTTTGTGGAATCAAAGGGTCCCCAGGTAAAAATTGTATAATTTCGAGGTCGATGCATCTATTTTAAAACCTAAATAAATCATTTTGTGCAGAAATGAATGCTCTATCCATCGGTGTATTGCAAGTAATGATATCATCAAAGCACACAGAATCTAATATTCTGTTCATGCATAAGTACGTGCACGTTTGTGGAATCAAAGGGTCCCCAGGTAAAAATTGTATAATTTCGAGGTCGATGCATCTATTTTAAAACCTAAATAAATCATTTTGTGCAGAAATGAATGCTCTATCCATCGGTGTATTGCAAGTAATGATATCTCAAACCAATCCCAAAATCCAGGGGTGTCAACCACCCCCTTGGTTGTCCATGGTACAAAAAAGCTTGGTATACCCTGAGGGTTAATAGTTATTTGTTTAGGACTAGTTGTAAGTGTTGTTAGTCTTAATATTTTAACCTTTCACTATGAATATATACACGAATAGACATACATTGCACGCCATAAATCATAGTCGGATACTTTTGAAAAATTGTTTCTATTCGTTGTATCATATCAAGACAATGTACATTGTGTCCGGATAAAACGTAGCCCCCACAAAAGTCGTCGTTATCGTCATCTTTACCATCGGCATCATCATCAGTATCCTTTTCATCTCCTCAATCATCCATCATCAGCAACAGCATCATCATTGTCCGCTCTTCCATCATCATCATTATCATCATCACCATCATCATCGTCGTCGTCATCATCATCGTCATCATCATCACCACCACATAGTCATCATCACCATCATCATCATCATCATCATCATCATCATCATCATCATCATCATCATCATCATCATCATCATCATCATCATCATCATCATCATCATCACCATAGTCGTCATAATCACAATCATCATTATCATCATCTTCATCATCGTCGTCGTCTTCGTCGTCTTCGTCGTCTTCATCATAATCATCATCGTTATCATCATTATCATCATCATCACCATCATCATGATTGTCGTCATCGTTGTCAAAATTATCACCATAAGAGCCGTCGTCGTCGTTATCGTCATTCTCACCATCATAATTTTCGTCACCACCATCAAAAGAACAT
This sequence comes from Lumbricus terrestris, assembly GCA_949752735.1. Lineage (NCBI taxonomy): Eukaryota > Metazoa > Annelida > Clitellata > Crassiclitellata > Lumbricidae > Lumbricus > Lumbricus terrestris. Next base: position 4,667,993 of record OX457048.1, on the reverse strand, counting down.
CATCGGCATCATCATCAGTATCATCATCATGTCCTCAATCATCCATCAACATCATCATTATTGTCACCTCCACCACATCTACCACCACCACAACCTCCACCAACACCTCCACCAACACCACCACCACCTCCACCACCACCACCACCACCAGCAACAACAACAACAATAACTGCAACAACAATACCATCATCGTCATCATCAACATCATCATAATCGTCGACATCATCATCATTTTGTAGCTACAATGATCGTCATCATTGCGTTCTGACGGTATTTAGGATGGTGGTGAGGACTGTGTAAGGCATTGCCAAAGTATTAATGTGGTCATATCAAAGTGAAGGGTCCTAGTATCTTTTAAACAGACTAGAAATAATTAGTTGGGTAAAAGCAGAGTGAAGACACGAAATTGGAAAGAGGGGTATTTGAGCGAATCACGCTTTTCTGGAAGAAATTGAAGGTGGTGGAAGGAAAGCAGGGAATAATCAAATTATTTCGGGAGGCAACCTGTATCACTGACTGTTGTGTCAATAATTTAAAAGAACCCGTCAAAGACAAAACACTGTGAAAGCATCTCATATAACATATAGAACACACAATTTATTACGTGGTTGAAATACAAATACATGGAAACTAACTAGACCTACTTCAATGTATCTCAGGTAGTATTTCAAATACTTTGTTTCCAAATGAACAGCTTTAAAAAAGTTAAGATAGAAAGGCAATTAGTCACTAAACCTATAGCAGCATTTGCAGCTTTGATTGTAATCGTTTGCTATTGAACTACATTATTTTACAACCCTTAAACTACATTATTTTACAACCCTTATTATGAGCCCACTATTAATTAATTCATTTATTTATTCATTCATTCATTCAAGAATGTATATAGCGCTTCTTCAACGGGACTGCTCAGAAGCGCTCCCGACTTCAGCACGACAAAACGGAAAGTTTTGAGTTTAATAAAAAGTGTTTCAGTAAGAACCCCAGGAAGCAGACGTAGCCCTGTGTGAGCCCATTGCAGACAACTGGGCCGATTACATGTGTCGTTGAGGTGACTGGTTTATTTGGGTGCAGGGTCGTAGCATCTGACCACCGTTGATAATTAATGAGGCTTGTACGGTTTCGTTTGACCCCCGCTGCCTGGATATTGTTTATCCGATTGACCTGTAGCCCCAGAGGGAGATCTGGACTGTAACTATGCAACCCCTCATGCTTCAGCAGAGATGTGCGTGTGTGTGTGTGTGAACGCGCGCGTGCAGGATGTACGTGTGTAATGACGTAGAGACAGAGGCGCAGTGCTTAATCTTGTACCATACTGTGTGGGAGGGAATCAAGGAAGTTTGGGAGATACAAACGAAAGTCCGGTGGACTTTAACCCAGGCGCGTAGCGCAGGGCAGGAGAGGGTTTGAGACATGCATACATACATACATACATACATACATACATACATACATACATACATACATACATACATACATACATACATACATACATACATACATACATACATACATACATACATACATACATACATACATACATGCATACATGCATACATGCATACATGCATACATGCATACATACATGCATACATGCATACATGCATACATGCATACATGCATACATGCATACATTCATACATGCATACATGCATACATGCATACATACATACATTCATACATAGATACACACATCAATATATATTTATACATCATGATGTACAAACAATTGTCAAACATGTGTGTAATCGTGTATGAATGTATGTAAGTTCGTATGTATGTTTGTATACTTGTACGTATACTTGCATGTGTTGCATATTTTTATGTATGCGTGTCTGGATATATTTAAGTGTTCAGTATGCATGTATGCATGCGTGTAGTTTTGCTTTTATTCATGGGCGGAGTTTATCAGGGGCTAGCCTCCAAGAAGACCAATAGTCATTTTTTGACCGTGTAAATGGTATCGTTTTTCGGTCTTAGCCCTCCAAAAAAGGTCATCAACTTTTTCGACCGGGAAATACATAGTCATTTTTGTGAGATTTTAACTTGACGACTAAAAAAAGAAAGGTCATCAACTTTTCGAGCCGACAAGAGAAAATATTTTCGGCGCCGCTCGTTCTCGACCAGCTTTTCAGTCCCTCAAAACGGAAACCAAACACCGCCCCTACTTTTATGTGCATACGTTGGTGATATATGAATGTATGCATGTATGTTTGTATGTATGTTTGACAATGCTTGTGTGTATGTTTGTGTGTATTTGTGGATGTATGTATAATATACACACATGCAGGGCCGTTTTAAGGAATTTTGGGGCCCTAGGCACAAACACTAATTCTAATTCTATAGGTCTAATTCTAAGCGTATAATTTTATAACCATATGAGTCTCATCTAGTCCCCCTCTTTTTGAGGGAAATCAAGGTTTCTGGAGGACGGATAACTTGATAAGGAGTATTTGCCGGTCGGTCACTGAGACGCGTGGCGCCGAGTGGGGAGGGGCAAGGGGAGGGAATGTACCCCTCCCCACCATTTTGAATTTTTACATTGCAGTGGCAAATTTTAGGCAGACATTTTATCAAAATTCCTCGACTACTGCAGTGCTGACCTGAATAGTCTAAGACTTCAATAAATATTCTTACAACCACAATTATTTCTTTATCAGTTTCCACAATGTAATGGTAGCATATTGTAAGCTCAGCTGCAGTCTTAACAAAATTACTGTATTATTTCAATGCTAATAAAAAGAGTGGTTGAAAATTTTCATTAGTATAATATTATTATTATTACCATAATAATTTCTTTGCGTATCAAGTTTTGCAGCTCAGTTCTGCCTCCTCTGGACCACTACCATTGTAGTACGGTATAATGAATAACTGCAGACAAGTGTATAGTCCAAGCCCGACTTCCTTGAACTAGAATTATTTTATTCTCGTTGCTCAAAAAGGTCCATAGCATTGCTGACCAGGACACAGTTAGGCCTATCAAAATTGTTACAAATGTTACACAAACCAAGGAAGAACTACCAAAATCGGGAAGCCATGTAGAAGAGTAGTAGACTATAAGGATCAATGCTATTTTTCTAAGTGTTAGTTGTAAAAAATAGTCTTTGTAAAAATATTAACAGTAAACTATTCTCATTGTAATGTGATAGTGTCATATAGGCTACTATATTAGTAGATTTTATCATTATAATCACATGATATTAAAAAAATATCACGGTAGCCTATATTATTTGAGCTCAGGTATTACAATAATGCAAACAGCAACTATAAATTATTATTGTTTGATCAATTGTTAGGGAAGTCACTTCTAGGTGGAGCTCCCCCAGGAAGATGCCTAGATCAAACACTGAACGTAACACGATTTCGGCCTCAATCTTTCAGTCTCAGAATATAGAGTTTTGCATTCATGCCTTCTATGTGCATGTGTGTAATTTTTTTCCATAATAGGCTATAGGCTAGTATGCTGCTGACACGTAGAGCTAGCACAGCAAGCTTTGTGGTACGCAGTGTAAAATAAATGTAAGTTTAACATACGTCAAACTTCGTAAAACATGTTGCTAATTTGTTATGCGATATAGTATGTTTGGGTCGCCGCGGGGGCAGGGGCGTGTTTAACATAGGTCCATTCGGTGCGGTGCACCGAATGCCCTTGAGCCGAGAGCTTTGTTGCTATATAATTGGCCAAATGTCTTATGCTAGTGCAGCGAGTCTGTGTTACTTAGGCCCAAACCTTTTGTAAAATCAGTAAGTGTAAGGAAACATTAATTAAAAGTGTAGCTACCATAAAAACCCTATAGGATGATATAAATTTCTTTGTGATTATAATTATACTTATTACACGTGGCCGTAGCTTTTGAAAAACAAACGGCCGCTCGAGCGACACTATGCCCCTGCGGCAACACTTTGCACCGACACTCGAAGTACCTTAAACACGACCCTGCGCGGGGGCCCCCCTGTTGCGTGGAGCCCTAGGCATGTGCCTCGCGTGCCTAGGCGTTAAAACGGCTCTGCATACATGCATATACATGTATGCATGTATGTCTGTATGTGTGTTTGACAATGCTTGTGTGTATGTTTGTGTGTATGTATGCATGTATGTATAATATACATGCATGCATACATATGTATGTATGTACCTATATACATTGTATATAGGTACATACATACATAGCACTCCCTTGACGAATTGTCATTGGATATGTGAAAACGTCCTAGAACCCAAATCTTGTAATGCAAAGATGCCGAAATCCGGCTGTAGGCTACATTGGCTAAAAAGGCTCATAGTGATACGTAAGTTTTTTTTACGTTAGGTTACCCCAATAGAAATAAGTATATTGAAATTCAAAATAACTTTTTTTAAAAATAGCTACATCAAATCATGTAGAACAAACTTATAAACAAATTCACGAAATGCTAACTTTTAGTAACTTATAGCACAAAAAGTTGCACAGCAGTTTATGTGCTTGGGTCCGAATGGATTCCACTTGGTAGGATGAGGGTCAAGTGTAGAGACAAGGATAATATATGTTAAGCCTTTTCATTATTCCTAATGATTTAGCAACCCTATTTTTGACTATTGTGAGAATGCCAATTATCGAGATGGTCATTCAAGATGCCCGAATATTTAATCTGAAATACAAGTCTAATGGGGATATTAGGCCTAATTTTGTAGCGCTACCCTTTTTTCTATAGGAACATTTATCCTGGGATTTTTTGTCCGGTGACATGGGGCAAATGTCCATGGACAAAATGTCCCGGAAAAAAGTCCCCGGACAAAATGTCCAAAAGTGTCCCTGTACAAAAAGTTCCCGGATAAAATATCCCCGGAAAAAATGTCCCGGATAAAATGTCACCGGACAAAAAGTCCCAGGATAAATGTTCCTAGAAAAAAGGGTAGCGCTACCTAGAACCCAGCGCATGGGGTGCCTATCAGCATGTAGCCGACACTGACAAGAAGAGTCCTTCTTGCACAGAACTGGCTTTTCCAAATGTATGTGAATGCTTTATTGATTTTCAATAGAATAGAATATTCTTTATGAACCAACCAATTGCAAGCTGCAGTTTGGTTCACAAGATTTTGATCTACTACGCTTCTTTTCAGTTGCCTACAAAATTATGTTTGCTTGGTTGTACTAAAGTGGTTAATTTTTTTTGTAAAATAATAGTGTCATACAATTATTTGATAGTGAATAATAATAATAATATCATAACCATGATTACTTTAGTAAATAACATCATGGTATATTATAACAATTCATGTTAAACAGTAATTAAAATTTATTATCATTTTGTCAAAATTTTCTGGGGAAAAAGTTATTTCTTTTGGAAAAATTGTGCCCTCCATGGATATGTCTATTTTGAAAAATAACTGGATATATGGACTTGTTATCTGATATTATTTCACAATGAGTCTACACTCTGCAACATCAGTAGAACATTAAGTCGGTCTTCTGTCATTGTGTTCCGGATAGTAGTTATTAGTTAACGTTTGCTGTACTTTCGAGAAAACTCTTTCGGTTCTAGCACTACAAACTGGAAGTGTTGCAAATATATTCAACATGGTATGTACTGCACTGTTGGAAGAGCATCAGCAGGACATGAATTCAAAGCTTTAATTGCTGAAGAAGTATATGCAGATGTGGTGCCAAAACCTTCTATCATACGACACATTGAGTAATGAGAGGGGGCCAAGTTCTGTTAAAATTTCAATTGTGCGTCATGGCCGGATTGCCCCCCCGGATTCGCCCCTGATTAATAGTTAATTTTAGAACTAGTTGTAAGTGTTGTTAGTCTTAATATTTTAACATTTTACTATGAATATATACACGAATAGACATACATTGCATGCCATATATCATAGTCGGATACTGTTGAAAGATTGTTTCTTTTCGTTGTATCATATTAAGACAATGTAATTGTGTGAGAGGCTTAGATCTTAATTACATTTACATGTATATATTAATTCTCCTGATATATGACTGACCCCTGCAAAAAAATCATGTGGGCGCCCATGGATGGGACACAAGTCTCATGGAGTTTTGGAATGGGGCCATGACCGATTGGCTCCCCTGGATCCGCCTCTGATAGCAACGTAGGTACAGCAATGACTTAAGTTAGTTTTAAATGCTATGGAAAAAATGCAACCGTTGTTGCCCACTAAGTAAGGTATAAGGTAAGGTATAGTAAGGTATTAACCCTCGGGCTACCAAGTGGTGGTTGCCACCCCAAGGTTTTTCACAAATTCAAACTTGTTCCGTTTGAAATAAAATTTTGACGTGTTAGGTAGCTGTAGAGAGTTCATTGGCACACATAGGCCTATAAGTATGTCTATGATCACGTAGAAAGTCTGGGTGCGGAATTAATCTAGACCTATTCGTAGGCCATAGGGGCCTACGAATAGATTAATATGCAAAAGTGCCTAGGGCCTACAATGACCATAAGACGGCCCTGACTGTAACAGACTGTCAGAGTGTCTGTCTGTCTGAGTGTCTACAGACTGTCTGTCTGTCTGTCCTTGGACAGACGAAAAATAGACTTCCCAATTTCTAAACCATTAAGAAAACATTTTAAATTTTTGTCGTGTTCATCCTAAAATTAATTTAGAAACGTGAATTGTTGGCTAGTTATGCGTTTACAAGTCTACATGACTATCTGCGCAGCATCACAGAAGACTTCGCTAATCACAGGTCCGTGTGGGCCAATTATCGGATGCGTTTGATGTCTGCTCCAATGAACAAACATGAATTAAGCATGCACCCTGGAGGTTGAAATCCAGCCTCTTCTCTGCTCAATTCGGGTTGCGCCTAACGACGAAGGCCACGTCAAGACTAGTGATGAAGGCGAGAACTTACGAAGGTTTGGATCTTTCAACTGATCCCTTTGTGCTACTGAGGAAGATAGAATAGCAGCTGTTGGTATTAGGTGTAAGGTACTCCTGCTGCGAAGGTGATTAGGCCTAGATTTCAATGCAAAGGAATCACGATATAAAACGGTTCCTCTCAAAGCAAGACACGCAGAAGTGTCGATCCTAAATGTGGTTGCTAGTAGCTATAGATCCACCAGTCTGAGAGACTTCGTTTCGTGTGAGAAGGCGAATTATTTATTTCGACTACGTGCAGGTTGCAACAGGAAATATCTCGGTGAGTTACCATCATTTTAAGTATTCCAATTTTCTACTTCTCAAAAAGCGCCAACAGGTCTAAATTTTTTCACAGAGAGACTAGGCCTATGCATTGCGCTTGTGCATAAATTGGATCCTACGACTTCTTTTTATTGGCATTGTAGAAATCTGAAGATTACGATTGGAAAATTTTGAATTTTCGTCGATATTATATTGTTCCTTTTTCATGCAAATGTGCATTTTTAAATTCAAACAATTTTTACGTGGTGATTTCCTACGTTTTAATAAGTGGGTCCACAGAATGAGATTATTAAGGTTCAAATGCGACGCCACTAGCTCTCTTTGGCAGTCACTGCGGTGCTAAGGACCTCGTTAAAGGAACCCATCTGGCACTATAATTATTTATTGTGGCTTAGTTATATTGCCATGACTATGACACTTAAAAAGCTTCCTTGCATGGGCTTCTACAATGCCTCTGGAAAAGCTAAAAAGATTTTTGCTAATTTTTGGCAGCGGTTTCATTCACCAACAAGTAAAAAATTAAATTAGGCTTTTATCGGTAACCAAAATTAATGCTACAAGGCTCTTAACAAAAAGCCTGCGTTTGACTAAGCTGATGTTTCTGGATTTGAAGTCAGTCTGAAGTCGAATGTAAGGCCTATATTTTAATTTCACATTGCATGCTATCGCTAGCCAGCATAAACTTAGCTAAAACGAGTGCACTAACCGTTTACTGTCAGTGGCATAAGGCTTGGCGTGGGAGAGGACCAGTGGCGTAGCCAGGAATTTATGATGACAGGGTTTAGGGATTTTATGGTCTAGCTGGATGCCATTTCTGACAACTCAACAGTATTACAGTAACTAAAAATGGGATGAAGTAACAAAGGCAATACAGTAAGAAAAACAATTGTTACTACAAGCAATTGTTTTGTTTTTCTTATTTATGTGGATAAATAACCATAATAAACATTTTACCAAGGCCAATGGAGAGGTTTTAACCCCCGAAACCCCCTTGTCTAGGCCACTGGAGAGGACACTGTAACCGGGCAGCTGTTTAGTTTTTTAATTGCTAGATTTTATTGCTGTAATATTAGGGTGTTGAGTCTCCATGAACAATCTGATAATACTCATTCTGTTCTGTGTATTTCCTTACAGGGCCAGTGTCTTGTGCCATCACAAAGCAGAATCGGTGTCAAGACACCTGCATGATCGAATACAGGTTAGTTCTTGTCTGGCTTGATTCAATCACCAGGAATACATAAAATGCAACCGGTTATGATGTCTGTCTGTCTGTCTGTCTATGTATCTATCTGTCTGTCTGTCTGTATGTCTGTCTGTTGTCTGTCTGTCTGTCTGTCTATCTATCTATCTATCTATCTATCTATCTATCTATCTATCTATCTATCTATCTATCTATCTATCTATCTATCTATCTATCCAGAGAAATCGAGTCATTGATGGATTCCTTGTGAGAACATTATCTCACCATGAATGCGTGAATAGATGGCGCAGCTCTGATTCTGCCCTCTGCTTATTGAATGATGATCTTGCCTGTATGTTCTGTTCGTTTTTGGAATGCGATACTATACTGTATTAATTAAACTATGTTTCTGCACTATATGTAGTTGACCTAATAATGACCTATGGGATTTCTGGTTGTGTTCTTCTGCTGTCATCAGTTGACCTGTGATATGCCTTACATAGTTATTATAGCAGTGCTCTGACTCTGCCCTATGTTTATTGTGTGATGATTATGCCTGTATATTCTTTGTGTTTCTCTTTTTGTGCGTTACTAAACTGTATTAGTTAAACTGTTATGACTCTTTCGAGCCTCTGCGCTACATTTAGTTGACCTATGGGATTTCTAGTTGTGTTCTTCTGCTGCTATCAATTGACCTATGCTATGCTTTACATATATCGATGGCTTAGAGCACAGACGTCGTATCTGCAATTTTTTCAGAAAATCACTTTTTGACGCTATTCGATGCGTAAAATTATTCTTCACAGCCTAATAAAGGTCGTATGTACATACGACGAATAGGCAGTAAGATATCGTTCAGAATCTGAATGTCGTATCTGCAAGTTAAGGTTACAAACGTCGTATCTGCTGTACATACGACATTTGTGCTTTAATTTCTGCCGCACATACGACATTTGTGCAGTAATTTCTGTCACATACGACATTTGTGCAGTAATTTCTGCCACATACGACATTTGTGCAGTAATTTCTGCCACATACGAAATTTGTGTATTTGGTGGAAGGGCTGAGCCCCTAGCCCCCTACCGCTGCCACTGTGTATGAAAAGCAACATGCTTGTAACAGATAGTTTTGTTCTGTCGTCTTAAATGCTCTTGTTCTTGCACATTACGATGATCGTGCGGTTGTCCGTCAAAAAAATCTACTGCACAGATGTCGTATCTGACCTTTAATTACATTTTGAAGTCTTTTCGTTATGCTGCTGCATAAAAGACACTGACAATATCACTTGCTCAATCAAAATAAACATTTTGGCTATCTCACTTTTTATGAGAAAGGAACATGTATCTTGAAAAAAAGTTTTTTCTACTTCCTGAAAAATTTTGTTTTTTGCACATACGACGTCTGTGCTCCAAGCCATCGATATATTCTATTCATCTATACTATATGCTTCTGTGCTATTAAGCCCTGACCTAATTCTGTATGGAGTATCAATATTAGGACCTCTCTTATTCCTAATATACATAAATGACCTGCCTAATTCATCAACCGTACTCCGATGTATCTTATTTGCAGATGACACTAACGCATTTTAAAATCTATTTCTTCCTATGGCCAGCTTATTTCTTTATAAATGAGGAGCTAGCCCAGGCTAGTGACTGGTTCAAAGCAAACAAACTCTCTTCTTAACCTTAATAAAACTAACTTGTATCATCTTCAGAACTAATTTTAAAAAACTCATTCCAACTACTGATAAAAGATTATCGATCGATTGTAAGCTGATACCCCAGGTTTAGTCTTTACACATTTCTTGACCCCATGTCATTGGGCAACTTTTGGTTGCTATTACTTTTCGGAATTCTGATATTCGGTTTTTTCACTCCACCTTAATACATACATACATACATGCATACATGCATTCATATATATAAATATATATATATATATATATATATACACTCATATACATATCTCTGTCTATGAATCTATCTATTCTATCCATCCATCCATCCATCCATCCATCCATCCATCTGTCTCTATCTGTGTTTATGTATCTTTCTCTCTGTCCGTCTGTCCGCATGTCTGCCTGTCTATCGCTGTCTCCCTCCTTCCCTCCCCTCCCCACCCCTCCCCTCTCTGTATGTCTGTCTGTTTGTCTGTTTGTCTGCCTGTCTGTTAGTGGTAGTAATGCTATTACCTGTACTACGACTGTGCATTAATTAAATACTGACATTTGAATGGTCACTGATTTACCTTTACTATTAAATTTAACTATCTATTTATCTGTCAGTATATGCATGACTGTTTTTCTGTCTGTTTGTAGTTGATGGCAATAATATGTTGCATTTGTCTGTCTGTCTGTCTGTCTTTCGATCTGTCTGCCTGTCAATCTATCTCTCTGTCTATATCTATGTCTCAGTTTCCTTCTCTTTCCCTCTCTCCCTCCCAGCCTCCCTACCTCAGGGGCGGATACAGAAATTTTCGAAGGGGGGAAATATTTTTGGATTTTGCCGGAAAATTTTTCGTTGATCTTTGGCTAAAAAATCTGATGACCGTTTTTAGTCGTTTGGCTGAAACCAGAGATTGATTTAGCCCCTCTTCTTGGGGGATTGAGGTTTCTGTAGGGGTAGATAATTGACCGTTTGGATGACAATCATGAGGCGCGTAGCGCCGAGAGTGGTGGGGAGGGGTATGGGAAGGGGGATTTGCCCCTTCCCATCAGGGGTTTGGGGAGGGGGATTTGCCCCTCCTCATCAGAGATCGGGCGAAAGTCGACAGCTTCCAAAGGATGAGAGATCTTAGGTACCGGTGATATTGTACTTGCTTTCCACTGCGGCGGAACATATGCAAAATGGATTGACGAGTTGAATAGCACTGCGACAGGCTCAGCAAGTAGGTGTGCCGCTCCCTTGAGCATCCACGCTGTTAGTCCATCAGGACCCGCAGCTGTGGCACCAGTCGATGCTAACAACCTGTAAACAGTATGTGCATCCACATACTCCCTTGTTTCGTCCATGACTGTTGTTTTTAGCTGAGGAATTTCGTAATGTTCATCTGTAGAAATAGAGCAGAAGTGTTGATTCAATGTCTCTGCAGTGACTTTACAATCCGAGTGGGGAGTATTCATGCGGTCGCTTCCTCGCAGCCGATTTACCTCCTGCCACATCTCACGCTGATCAAATTAAATTAAAATTAAAATTAAATTAAATTTAAATTAAATTAAATTAAATTAAATTAATTAAATTAAATTTAAATTTAAATTAAATTAAATTAAATTAATGCTGATCAAATTAGATATAGGCCTATCCAATATATAGCTAAGTCAGCTTACAAATCACACACTAAACAACTTTTGATGACCTTGAGATTCATAATGCTGATCAAATTAGATATAGGCCTATCCAAACTGGTGAATTCATGTACAAAAAACGCCAATAATATGTTGCCTGCTGCTTTCCTGTCATTCTTCACTCCAGTCTCATCAACTACTACTACTAGATTAACTAAAAGTAACCGTGTCTTCATGTACCAGTATGCTAGAACCAAGACCCGTAAATTTTCCATATTGTACCAGGGCCCCTTTTGTGAAAGAAACTATCCAGTGACATCAAAAAAGCTCCCACTCTACCACAATTCAAATGACTTGTCCGAATCAATACACTTTACACACATAATCTATAATTACCCGATCCAGTTCCCGACAGTCTTCTCTCAGTCACTCGCTTGTTCAATGGGCCCCTACTAGCGCGACCTGTTGCTCCAGGCGTGCCCTTTGTTCCCACTTAAACTCATTTAAATCTGCTGTTATAATCATTAAATTTTCTTTGTTTCATTTGTTCTATAACTTTTCTACTCAACTGTAAAATGTATTTTCTGGGTTCAATAAATGAATTGATTGATCGATCTGTCTATCTGTCTGTATATCTGTCTGTCTATCTGTCTGTCTATCCATCCATCCATCCGTACGTCCGTCCGTCCGTCCGTCCGTCTATCCGTCTATCCGTCTATCTATCTATCTATCTATCTATCTATCTATCTATCTATCTATCTATCTATCTATCTATCTATCTATCTATCTATCTATCTATCTCAGCGGTTCCCAACCCGTGGCCCGCGGGCCAAAGGTGGCCCGCAAGGCCTCAGAAAATGGTCCGCCAGGCCTCAGAAAATGGCCCTCATCTCTCAAAGAATTATCGAAAATATATAAAAATGTTAACAATTTTGACAGGATAGAACACGTTATTATTTTCTAAATATTCTATTGTAGATTGTTTTATTTTAACGTCGATAAAATAACATAAAACATTATATTTTGAATCAATTATAACCAAAGCTCGAGGGTACGTACCGTACGTTTTCTATTTTGTGAAAGGTACGTGCGTATTTTAACGTACCCTATTTTAAGGTACGTAAACAATAATAAAATACGTTAGCCTCGTCATTGTTCATTATAAGAATGTTGGACTTAATTTAAGCAAACAATCACAGCCAAGTGCACAACGTAGTGAATTGTTGCAATGCTATGTTGTACATCTATGTTTATCCAGCATACATTGCACTTAATGTAGGCCTACTAATTAATGTCAGTTAGTCGGCTCAGTTCTGCTGCAGCGCTTAAAAGTCAAACTCTAAGGAAAAGGTTAACCAGTTGCATCCAATTAGCCTAATTATTACAGAAGAATTTATCGAATTAAATTTACTGCTACGCCACCGGAAATACCGATTTCAATGACGCATACTGTTGACTGCATGTACACGTACTGTAACGTACATGTAGGCTATGGGCAGTGGCGGCGCCAAGATTTGAGTCTGGGGGGCTGAAGGCTTCCGGAGGAAATTTTCCATTTTCATTCGCCAAAATTCTGACGACCTTTTCTTAAAGTCATCCGGCCGAAATCTCATGGAAAGTTTCCATTTTCATCCGCCAAAATTTCTGACGACCTTTTTTGGTCATCCGGTCGAAAATCGTGCCAATATTTCAGTTTTGCATGTAAAAAACCGGGATGGCCTGTTTAGGGGGGCTTAGCCTTTTATAGGAGGGCTTAGTCTCCCTACACCCCCTAGCGCGCCACTGGCTATGGGTCGCCGAGTAAGCCAAAAACAAAATTTTCGTGCACATGTATGGTACCGTACGTACCATACGCGTATTCTATTTTTTGAAAGGTACGTACGTATTTTAACGTATTCTATTTTAGGGTACGCGTACCCTCGAGCTTTGATTATAACAATTTTATATGCTTTTAGTTAATACAATTTTAACCTTGTGGCCCCCTAATGTCCTTCAACTAAGAAAAAGTGGCCCTCGTGTCCTCCAACTTAGAAAAAGTGGCCCTCGGGTCAAAAAAAGTTGGGAACCACTGATCTATCTATCTATCTATCTATCTATCTATCTATCTATCTATCTATCTATCTATCTATCTATCTATCTATCTATCTATCTATCTATCTATCTATCTATCTATCTATCTATCTATCTATCTATCTATCTATCTTTCTATCTATCTATCTATCTATCTATCTATCTATCTATCTATCTATCTATCTATCTATCTATCTATCTATCTATCTATCTATCTATCTATCTATCTATCTATCTATCTATCTATCTATCTATCTATCTATCTATCTATCTATCTATCTATCTATCTATCTATCTATCTATCTATCTATGATCTATCTATCTATCTATCAACCTACCTACCTACCTACCTACCTACCTACCTAAGTACGTCCGTCCGTCCATCCATTGATATATCTATCTATGTCCATACTTACGAAATATCTAGAAAAATTTATAAAAAAAGTATTGTAATTCTAATGAGAATCTCCCACTTACTTCCTACCTTTTTAGTTAAGAACTTATATCATGCTTTAATACAACCTTACCTAACCTACTGTAACTTCATCTAGTCTTCGTTCTACCCTACCCAGCATCATCACCAGGTGATGGTATTATTTTCCACACTATAATAAAAAAAGCAGGCCTACTTGCAAATACACTTTTATTTATAACAAAACTTGGTGTAGGGCATTACTTTTCACTATAATGAATCTAATATTTCTGCACGGAAATAAGTTTCACAGTGGCATTTACTTTCTCCAGCATACTGAGGCATATTGATGAGCATGGAAAGGAAATCATTTAGCAATGTCAACAGCAAAAGTTATAGCAATTCGCTGAACTTCTCGAAACAGAAACTTCTTTTTGTCATGTAGACCGCTCAAATGTGTAAAAGGCACTAATCATATTTTAGATGGTGTGCAACATTGAAAAGATTACTGTAAGGTGAGGTGAGGTGGTCGATTGGTAAGGCACGGTGATCGATTGGTTAGAGCCTGTAATGCAGATAGTACGGGTTCGATCCCCTTCCTTCATAGGAGCTAACTGTGTACAGTGTGTAGGGACCTTAAGCAAGTCCGTCATTCATAATTGCTCTCCAATAAGTTTGCAGTTGTAGTTACACCGTTGATTCGTGTGTGCGCTTCTGAGCTTTGTAAGGAATGTGATATCAAATACGAATTGTATTGTGTTGCATTTTATAAGATGATAATTGGATGAATAAATTATTTCGAATGAAATTGTATTAAACTCAGACCAGTATAATCAGAGACTTGAAACTCTCGACTAACTCTTTTTCGGCTTTGCGGCTATAATAGCCGTTGTAATATACTTGAAGGGAGTTCACCATGACAGCAGCTTTTGCCGCTGCAGGCGTTTACTCCAGGATGAAAGTGCAAATTCAGTTTAAATATAACAGTTCTTGTAATCTTTTTGTGTATAAATTATTGCAAGATATTCTTTCAATTTCGTTTTAGACGAGGATTTCCTAAGTGATACGGAGTCTGATCCTTCTTCAGAAGAACGAGATGTCATTCGAAAAAAGGGAAAAAGGAAGAGAAGGGCTTATTTACGATGGTCTAAAGGAGAAACTGACACTATCCGGGATTACTTCAAATCTTGGTTCAATGCAGAGAAAAATCCAGGTATGTTTTTGAGGTTGCTGTATCTTAGTTTTTTGCTAGCTCAAATGCAGTGCTGTCATGTATCTTAGTTTTTTGCTCTTTCTAGTCAGTGCTGTCCATACTGCGACCCTCTACCAAGAATGCTGCTCGTTGCATGGTCACAGCAAACGAAAAAAACCAAGCAAGTCTCAACGGGTAGCTGAGCGCATTGAGCGGCGGTCCAGAGAGACAGAAGCCCGGGTGAAAAGCTCACATAGGAAGGATGGAGTTTGAGCAAGGGTCTGCAACTGGCGTAAGCGCGAAAATATATTTTAGTTTGTAAAACAGTGGCGGCGCAGCAGCATTCCATAATAAAATCCCTTTGCCTTGACCGTTGTTTTGCCGTAGGACAGCCAGAAATTTGGGGGGTGGGGATGGGAGGGGAAATATTTTTCCGAAAACCCAAATTTCACGGGTGGCGTACCGGTGGAGGTCGGAGTGTGGTGGGGTGGGTTTGGTGTGGTGGGGTAGGGTTGTGGCCGGGAGTGGGTCGAATCCTAAATTTCCCGGGCAACGCCGGGTACCCCAGCTAGTTGATAATAATTATAATAATTGTTAGCCGTTGCTTTTGAGTTCACTGTTGCGACCCTCGGCTTAAAAATTATTGCTTCTGCGGCCCGTGAGGCCAAAAAGGTTGGACAGCACTGTTCTAGTGCATCATAGCAACTGGACGATGCTGTATAGCACTGTCGAACGTCGCGTGAATTGCGCTGTGTAGGCTATGAGAAGAGATCATGAAAAAGTGCATCAGTGATTTCTTGCAGGAGCAAAGCCTACGATTACTCAGTTCTATGCAGGTGGCGTGTAAAAATCTGAGTTTGATACTTCAAACTAGAATACGTCAAATTGCGCGATGTCTGAAAGCATAAGTAACTCAATATAAATTTAAACTGCCATTGAAGGAGCTGTCAGACACTCCTAGTACAAATGACACCGGACTTCATTTGCAGCATATGTAGGCAAATAGGTTTCCACGCGAAACCCAACTATATGAGACGCCACTGATCGTTTGTGGATGATGCTACATACAGCCTCAAGCCATACCAGTATGTGTGTTGAATTGCCGAATATCTGCGACGACAGCCATAGGTGCAATCACGTCCTGAAAGTTGGGGGGGCCAAATGAATCACGTCCTAAAAGTTGGGGGGACCATAATGATAAAGTCAATGGGACCACTCAAAAGTTGAGGGGACGCGTCCCGTGGGTCCCATAGGGTGGTTGCGCCTATGACGACAGCAATAGAAATTGTTCACCGCCACAGCGCTTCTGTGCCTTGGGTCGAACCAGTCTGCCGGGTAATAGGCCTGGATGAAGGAAGAGGACGTCGCTAATGATCTAAATCAGTGGTTCCCAAAGTGGTGGTCCGCGGACCGGCACCGGTCCGCGGAGGTATGATCGCCGGTCCGCGGATAAGAGTTAAAAATACAAAATAAACTGTGATTATTAGTTTATTTGTTTTAAATTGTGAAATTATTCAAATTGTTGTCCAAAATTTATTCAAATTTCTGTCTTAATATTTTAAAACTTTTATATTTATTTTACTTTCTTATTTTAACTTGCCAGACGGCGAATTCAAACAATTTAAACTTATATATAAAACTTCTAGTTTAAGACTTTAAATATAAACAAATGTCTTTGAATGAAAAAATAAGCAAACGCAAGCAAAAAAATCGGAAAAAACAGTAGACGCAGATTGTTAAAAGCACCAAGGTTAGTGTTTGCGCATTGGCAGCATCTTTCCTTGCATCTCTACGTATCGCAAAGGTCATTATTAGGCTATAAATATTAAACTGTCATTTATTTCTGGCGCACCTAAGCAAAAAAGGAATCTTACACAAAATAGCGTTTAAAAGCAGTCTACTCATAATAAATCTTAAACAAATAAGGCTTCAAGGACATGTAAATGCAGGCTATTATGAATTGTAAATAGCCATATATTTTAGTCTTTTTATAATTTAGGTCGTTTTTTTGCCATTGCCATTTGGGCCTAAGTTAGCGGTCCGCGAGCGTCACCAAAAATTATTGCCGGTCCGCGGCCTACTGAAGTTTGGGAACCACTGATCTAAATGATCTAAACGCGGTGTTGCTTTACTCAAGTCTAATTATTGTTCTGGTAAAGAATTAAAATCAACCACCAACAGAAGCTGCACGGGTTGATGATGAAGTACGCTATTCCTGTCAGAATATTTCTCATGAACACTACGGAATACGGGGTACCCCTCTAAAGTGGTTCACTAGTTATCTATCTAATAGATACCAATATGTTTCTCTCAATAATACCTCTTCATCTTTCTTACCTATAATATGCGGCGTCCCGCAGGGCTCAATTCTCGGCCCCCTCCTATTTCTTTTGTATGTAAATGATATACAATCTGTGACCGACTTGAACTTGATCATGTTTGCAGACGATACGAACATCTTTGCAACTGGTCATTGTCCTATCCTTTTGGCTGCATCATTAAATAGTATACTGGAGGAAATTTGTCATTGGTTCGCAGCTAACTTACTTTCTCTGAACCTGCAAAAAACTTGCTTTATGGTATTTACTAGAAAAATGTTTTCTGATACTGATGTTAATATTACTATAAACGGAGTTTCTTTGAATCGAGTGCATGAAATCAAATTTCTTGGAGTGGTGTTCTCTGATGACCTTAAATGGAAGAAACATGTAGATATGGTAGACATAGACATAGACATATTTTTATTGTTCCCAACAATTCAATTGTACATGTATGTTTAACAAAGTATAAACATAATTCGCAATAAGAAAATACTCAAAGTGAATAGGTGTTATAAGAGTGAGGGAGCAAATAGGCACACCAAAAGGGACAAGTCCCGCTAAGCAGGGGCCTAATTAACAAAGTGAAGTGAGAAAGTGAAAGCTGAAGGGAGTATTGGAGATATTACAGAGATATTACTTAACTAGGGAAAGAAAAAAAAATATCGAAAAACTAATGTAGTAAACACTACAGGAAAAATTCAGAGAAAGAACAAAATAAAAGCAAAGCAATCAAACAATCAAATAAATCAGCATCAGCATGGGTAACCCCTCATGCTATTAACACAAAATATTAGATAATGTATACACACGTAACAGGTGTTTAAAGTGAGTTAAGTTAGTAGCCTTACGAATGTGAATCGGAATTTTATTCCATATGACAGGGCCTTGGAATTTAATGGAAAATTTCCGAACATTTGTTTTAGCAAAAATAATACTGAAGTCTCTATTACCTCTAGTGAGTCCAGAATGCAATGCAGGAGAGAAGTAGGAAGCAAAGGAAGAAGGGAGGAGGTTATTGATGTATTGATACATAAATTGAGATGTCTGTTCAAATCTAATCTGTTTAATATTTAGGAGTTTATGCTCAGCAAATAGGGGACCAGTATGACAATTAACAGTGGATTTAGTGATAACTCGTATGGCTTTTTTTGCAAGGTCCTTAAGTAGTAAACAAGGTATCTAAAATCGTGGGCATACTCTATAGGGTTGGCCATATTCTTAATGCCGATAAATTAAAACTACTATACCACACTTTACTGGAGCCACACTTGACATACTGCTGCTCTGTATGGTCGTCACCGCATAAAACTGGGAATTTAGACCGTATCCTAAGGCTCCAGAAAGCTGCCGTAAGAATTATTACCTGTTCCAGTTACCTTTCTCATTCAAATCCCTTGTTTTATAAGCTGAAAATATTAAAAATTTATGAATTATCCCATTTATCGAAACTTGTGTTCATGTTCAAGTCTGTACACAACTTGTTACCTAATCAATTTTGTAATTATTTTATGACAGTTGATCAAACCCATTCTTACAATACCAGGACCGCGTCCAACTATGTTGTCCCTTATGCACGAACTGCCTCCAGAGCACATAACCTCCAGGTCCTGGGTCCTCGTTTATGGAATTCCCTACCTGATGACCTTAAACGAGAATTTTTTAATCTGCATTTAAAAGGGAAGTGAAATCAGGCTTTTTACTGAAATAAACTGAATGCTAAACAGGTCTTTCTAAACAATTCATCGCTTAACTTTGTACCGATTATCTTGCTGTTATGCATACCTCAGCACCTTTTCTTTTTAGTTTTGGTTCTTGTTTTCTTAATTTTGCTTTCATATATCCTTTTTTTACTAGGCTAGGTACTGCACCTGTGTTTCAATTTAATTTTGTTTTATAATTTTGTACTGATTGTGTTGCTATTTTGTTGTATAATATTGGTCAATTCATATGGTCTCAACAGAACTTTTTTGTTTACAGCTGTGTGACATGTATCGTTCACTGAAATGTAAATGTAATTTAGGGGCCAGGTTGATATAAGCTTTTAGCTTTTTCCGGGCTTCCTGTTGCTCAGAGACCGTTTCTGTATCTACTACTTGTACACATGTTCTTTTTGTTTCTTTGGCAATAAATAAATAATAATAAAAATAATAATAATATGTACTGTGTACAACCATTCATGTCCATCCTTGAGCATAAAATCAATACCTCTGTAATAATTGAAAATTGATTTTGTTCTCCTGTCTGAATTATTTCCTCACTATACCTTTTCCTCAACTGTTCGTGATCTGGGTGTTACTTTAGATAGTTCCCTTTCATTTAAAGACCATATATCTAATCTTACACGCTCTTCATATTTTCATTTAAGGCGTCTAAGGGCAATTCGATGTTCTGTTTCGCCTTCTGTTTTTACCACTTTGGTCCATGCTTTCATTTGCTCCAGAATTGACTACTGTAATTCTCTTCTAATTGGTCTTCCCAAGGTTAGACTCTCACCTTTGCAGTCGGTCCTTAATGCGGCCGCCCGATTAATTGCACGCCTTCCACGCTACTCTCATAATATTATCTCTACTTTTATGTTTGAGCAGCTCCATTGGCTTCCTCTAACTGCGCGCATTAAGTTCAAAATTCTCATTTTGGTCTCTAAAGCACAACGGGGTCTTGCCCCAAAATATCTAACCAATGGAATTCGCAGGCCAGTTTCATCCTCCTCGCATCGTCCACGCCGCTCTTTAGACAGAATTGAACTTCTAGTACCTTCTACTAGAACGGCTATGGCTCAGTCCCGTTCCTTTACATCAATTGGTCCTTCTCTTTGGAATACGCTCTCTCCTTCTACTCGATCTCAACTTCTGACAGGAAATCCCTCCTCCTCATTTTCTTTTCTTAAAACCTATTTCTTCTCTCGTGGCCTTGCGCACTGGAAGCGCCTCTGAACGGTTCAACCTAGTAGAGGCGCTTTATAAATGTTTTTATACAATACAATACAATACAATTAATCGTAATCGTAATCTCGAGATTTCTACAGCGCCCACAAAAGCCAAGTCGCGGGAACCAGCTTAGTCACAGGCGCTCAATCAAAACAAAATCGATAGGCAGCGGGTCAAGTCCGGAGAGTCAGGCAGGTAGATAGATGGACGGCTAAGGTTGGTGATGTTTAGAGTTGAAATGGGGAGGGATGTGAGGAGAAGAGGAAGAATTAGGGTAGGATTTGTGAAAGAGCAATGTTTTCAGTTTTGAGTGAAAGACCTGTGGAGAGATAGCGAGAGGTGGAGTTAGTCTGTATACCTTTTTAACCTTAGTGTAGGAGCTGGCTATATAGCCTACTTCCTCTGAATCATGAGTAGCCTATACTGATGGCATGCAGAAGAATTTTGTGCTGGGCATTGCCAAATCGGAATAATTCACAATTTTTTGAAAGGAAAATATGTTCATATGTTAGAGATTAGGCAGGCCTACTTGTTAGAATTAGATATGTAATGGCACTATTCCTACTTAAACTACAGTGTCAAGTATACAATGTTTTTCTCATTTTATCAATATTTAAAATGTTTTAGTATACTTTCTATTTCAGGAAAAGTGGTCATTGAGAAATTTAAGGAACTCCATCCACAATACACTCAGCCATGGCAGTCTATTCGCACAAAAATCATCAATGACAAGGCCAATGAAATGCGCCGTGCTGATAGAAGAATGCAGCAAGTTTTGCAATGAGTCAATCGGCTGCCACCACTTTATTGACTTTCGAGTTTTGCAGCTGGACTTTGTCAAGAAGTCTTGTGTTTTCAATGTGCATGTTAATGTAGCATTTTATTTTTTATAGGAGGATCTTTAACATCAGTCTCGATAGCTATTGGTCTATCATCGTTGCTTTATAACTTAGGGTGCAAGTGACAAATAAAGTCAGCAGAGAAGATGATGTTTAATGATGCCAATTTAAAAAGCTTATCACTTGAAGTCCATTGCACTGCAGGAGACTAAGTCAAATTGATTTAGTTGAAGGTGGACATTAACATTTTTATTTGGCAGCTAAGCCCTTAATGTTGTTATTGGTCATTCGGGTTCTGAAACAGTATGTTGAGCTACAGGTTTTAGGCAATCTATCGCTTTAGCATTATAAATTATTCGCCATCGCATGGGTTTTAGCGTTGGTCGTTAATCGCTTGGATAGGTGAAAAGAATTTTTGCAATATAAATGTCGATTTGGTAAGTTAATTTCTACTTAAATTTAAGTGGAATCGATGAGAAGATTTACCGATGAAACTTTGAACTAGCTGGATGGACAGTTGGACACTAATTCTTTAAATAAAATATGAATTGATAAAAATGTTTCTGCTTAAAATAGTAAAAGCCCTAATACACGCTGTTTTTTCCGTAAATTATTGATGAAAAGGATTTGTGACAAATAAGAAGATGGATTGATGAAAAATAATTATTCTGCACCGGTTGAATGATCTAGGCAAACAGACGGAAAATCAGAAAGACATAATAGGCCCTGTAGAAATGTGGAGAAGACAAACGTACGGCCTTATTGTTTTTCTCCTGTG
This sequence comes from Lumbricus terrestris, assembly GCA_949752735.1. NCBI lineage: Eukaryota > Metazoa > Annelida > Clitellata > Crassiclitellata > Lumbricidae > Lumbricus > Lumbricus terrestris. The sequence goes on along the minus strand of OX457048.1, from coordinate 4,645,847 downwards.
AATCCTGTGCAATGAAGCTCAGGAAAGGCCTTGCGTTGAGTTTGAAGGCGGTTGGACTGTTATATGTTACTAATACTATTAATGTTTTATAATTTTTAAAACTATTTTCGTTTTAAGCGTTTGAATGTAGCCTATTATATTAAGGTTAATGTTCTTTCCTTATACCTAGCTATCACTATTATAATGTAAACATTTATAACTTGAATAAGAATCTCATGTCAACATTGCAATAATAAGCAACAATATGCTGTATTAGAAATAGAAAGTTATAGATTAAGTATATCATGTTGAATTACAGGACTGACATAGTCATGTTTATAATGGACCTATATGACAGAGAACTGACATTTTCAACTTCTGTTTGTACAATGTATATCTATAATGATTGGTGATTGCATTCAATGAGAGAGATTTAATTATACAAATTTCTTATAAAATCTCACTTCACAAGTACAAATGTTGTTAACTTTTAGCCGATGCTGTATTATAGTTTAAAAACTAAATTAAGATGGCAAGTTGATTAATAGTTCACCCTTTTACATTTACATTTAAATTTCCTTATTTTGTGTGTTTCATAATGACTGGAAATTTTTATTATTGGCCTTAAAGACCATCTTATCACAATACAAAAAACAGAAATTATTTACGAAATTATAATTATCATGCTGTTAAATAACAAAGATTAGTGACATTGAAGACCGTGCACTATTTTGATGCCTTTAATTGGTGCTCATTGTTTTTAACTGCATTGTAGGCCTACTCAATGAATTCTTTGTTTTTAACTGCATTGTATATAATTTTTTACAGTCGTCGGCACCTTGCATGGATGCTACACGACGACGAGAGTCTTTCGAATATTAATAGTAATAAAAAAACGCTCATTAACTGAGAACATACTTGTTAATCCAATTTCAGGGCCTTCCATAACGGTGGTGTGTCATAACGGTGGTGTGTAATAGGCGGACACATGGATAGAATAAGATATGTTTGATGTGCGCTTCGATGGTAGGGGCTGGGTGAAGCCATGCGGGGTTCACTTGGTATTTAGGTGGCCGAGAGTCAACTCAAGTATACATCAATGCAACACACAGGGGGTTTGAAGTCGTTTCTATTCCTCTATCACCTACTGTTACCCTAATGGCAATGGCCAACGGGAAGTCACACATGCAGCAGACATGGACGAAAAGAGACTGATAGACACAAAGACAGAGAAGCACGCAGAAGGACAGACCAAGAGACTTACGCCTAGATAGAGAGAAGCAAGCAGACGGACAGACCGGGAGGCAGGAGGACAGACAGGAAGGCAGGAGGACAGATCAACAGACTTACACCTAGACATGGAGAAGGAAGGGCGACGGTTATACAGATTGGCAGGCGGACAGCCTGACAGCCAGACTTATGAGCAGACAGACAGAGGGACAAACACTCAGACCGACAATTTGGCAGGCGGATAAACCAACAGACAAACGTGCAGACAGCCCGACACACCCTTACGCAAAATTTCTTGAACGCATAGACTGCAGAGACAAGAGCAAACATGCAGATGATCAAACGGCCATAAACAGCGAAGGGCAGAGAGAGAGAGAGAGAGAGAGAGAGAGAGAGAGAGAGAGAGAGAGAGAGAGAGAGAGAGAGAGAGAGAGAGAGAGAGAGAGAGAGAGAGAAAGGGAAGGGCAGATATAGAGACGAACATTCGGCCTTAAAAGTAAACTCGTGCCGTTCAACAGTTCAATGAAGTTGAAGAAGGCTTCCAATGACAGTATTTGTGTTTGAAATCACTATTAAGTCTACACGAAGTGAAGAGTTTGACGTGAGTCCAGTATTCTGCCGTGCTTAGGAAAAAGGCCGTAACTGACATTTTTTCACATTTTGAGTTAGGACCACAGTTGGCACTGTATACCAATGCTACACCTTGGTACAAAGTAAGAAAGCCGTATCTGCAACCTTGGCTGAGATATAGCCAAATTAAATTCACCGTAACTGCAGCAGAGGCCAGGTATGCTTAGTAAAAAGGCCGTAACTACACGATCGTGCAGATACGGCCTTCTTGCTAAGCAAACCTTCGAGATCTTTTACCGTATCTGCATCGCGCATGCGCATAAAGCACTTCCGATATCTCGGGCTATGAGTAAACATTATCGGATCGTTGGACATATTTATCCGAAAATCTACAAAGAGGTCAGTTAATACCTAAATTATTATTTAATTAATTAACCAATCCATGAATCTATTTATTCATTCAATCACTTTAGTGATATTTATAGTTTTTATTAATATATTACAAGTTTGTTACGCCGCCCATGATAATCTGGTAAATACGCACACTAGATACCCGTACTCCAAACAATATGGCTGCCAACGAATGCCATAAATTAGAGCGCAGCGACTATTATATAATTACAGCGCAGCGACTATTTATCGCGTGAGGGTCGGTTAAGGCTCAGGTTAGGCGCCGTGAGGGTCGGTTAGGGTTAGTTTTAGGGTTAGTGCAGTCATTCTGTTGAGCGCTTTGCATGTTGCGATGCGTCGATAGGATAGGTCGCTGCGCTCTAACTTTATAGCATTCGTTGGCAGCCATATTGCTTGGAGTACGGGTATCTAGTGTGCGTGTTTACCGATAATCTTGTTGAACGCCGCTGATCACAAGGAAAACCGATTTTCAGGTTGTTTTACTTTTGTGCATGTTAATTGTATGTCTGCGCCAAGCAATAAATCATGTTACATGCATTCCGCAGTATATATTGGCTGTGTATTTTTATGGTAAACCTGTATTTTAGCGTCCTAAATTATTTGCCATTGCATGGGGATTTCAGCGTTGGTCGAGTAGGCCCTACAGTCGGATTAGCGAAGAGTTTTGAAATCGAAGCTGGATTGACTTTTAATTAAATAGAAGTGATGTTGATTTAAAATTATTGCTGCCTAAAGGGAACCGGTATTGATGAGGCGAATTATGTCCTTAAAAAGCTGGCTCGATTAGAAGGATTTTTGTCAAAGCAAATTGGATTGATTGAAAATAATAATGCTGTAATGAGCGAATAATCTACGCCTCTAAAATGCATGTTTACCTCTTTTTAGAAATGACCGAGTTACCACTGCACTCGAGCAGGTTGGAGAGGATTCTCGCTATGTAACTATGTTCCTACAAGTACAAAGGTGGACCAAGACCGACCAAAGTTCCCAGTTTTCAATGTGCTATGACTACCTCAATCCGCAATGTTACACCATGTCGCTACAAGTACAAAGGTGGACGAAGACTGCCCCAAGTTTCCTGTTTTCAAGGCGCACCAACATCATCAACCCGCAGTGTTACACCATGTCGGTACAAGGCTACAAGTACAAAGATGGACGAAGAGCGACCCAAGTTCACAGTTTTCAAGGCTCTACGACATCAACCCGTCAAGTTTACTAAATAAAAATCCAAAGTTAAAACTTGGCGCTGTTCTTTGCAGAGGTCGCTTTCGTTACAAAATAACATTTGCAGGTTTTATAAACAAAATGTGAAATTAACACAATTCTTAATTGGTTTTCACTAATTGAATTATGACTGTTACATAACACTATAACGCTGTCCAGATCATTCTAGCTTTACAAGTGGGCAAATACAATACAATTATGCCCATGCTTTGTTCATTGTAGACAGTGTTTACCTACAGAGTTCGTGTACAAAGTTTGTTTGATTTGGTGTTATTTTGACTAAATTAAGCTTTAACTGAATAAAACAGATAATATGTTACAGTTGGTAACTCATGACTCATGCGTAGGCGAAATAGACATTTTTCATTGTAAACCAGTTATGGTAGATTTTATTTAATGATATTTTGACTAATGAAACAGATAAGTTGCTGCTGGTAACTCATGACTCCTGTGACAGCTCTTACCGAGAGAAGTGCTTTACAAATGGACCATTGCGGTACAATGATGCCCAATTGCCCATGATTGCTCATGTGGATGTTATCTAATTTTTGGTGTTTGTGACTAAATAAGACTGACACATGTTGCTGTTAACTAAACATGGTTTGCCTAATTCTGTGATAGAATGACTGAAATCTGGCTATATTCTTGTTACAGTTTTAAAGATAACGAAATCCACAGAATACTAATAACCACTTGAGGGTATTTAACAACATGACAAATAAAACAGCAATAAAAATTGCTTGACAGAATGAGAAGCAAATAATTATTAATATACAGATTATGCACAGGTAAGCCTATGCGGTTTCTACCAGTATAAATCTGCCCCAAAAGTATGGGGGAAACGGCAATTACAAAAAAGAGGCTGTACAAAGAGAGGGAAATTTGAATTGGTGTGCAAATCATTTGTAGAATCAGTTAGGCACATATGACCGACTCTTCCCCTTTTAGTGTCTATAGAAATGACTTTGAAAAGTTCATTTCTTCTTGCATAGTATTTCTGCAGCGAAATGTTCTGCCACACAACGTATGAAGAAATTACTTCTGCGGCTGAAGGTTTTAGCATGTTCTAGTGACGGCACCAACCCTAGCTCTTAAACTATCTAACCATACCTTAAACGACGCCTAACCTTCTTGCATAGCGTTTCCACGGCGGAATGCTACGTCACACAACGCATTTAGAAATTACTTCTGCGGCGGAAGGCTTCTTAGCACGTTCTAGTGACGCAACTTGCCATAGTCCTGAAGTAAATCGGTCCCTACAGCACTTAACCTACTTTAACGATGCCTCCCTACTTGCATGGTGTTCTGCAGCGGAATGTTCCGCCACACAACGTACGAAGAAATTACTTCTGCGGCGGAAGGCTTTAGCAAGTTCTAGTGACGGCACTAACCCTAGCCCTGAAAATATCTAACCATAGGTCTACCTTAACCTACTTAAAAGACGCCTAACCGTCTTGCATGGTGTTTCTACGGCGGAAGGCTTCGCAACACAACGCATGTATAAATTACTTCTGCGGCGGAAGACTTCCTAACATGTTCTAGTGTCGAAACTTGCCATAGTCCTGAAGCAAATCGTTCCTTACAGCACTTAACCTACTTTATCGACGCCAAACCTACTTGCATGGTGTTTCGGCAGCGGAATGTTCCGCCACACAACGCATGGAGAAATTACTTCTGCGGCGGAAGACTTTTTAAATTGTTCTAGTGACGAATGTAACTGTAGTCCTGAAAGTAATCGGTCCTTACAGCACCTAACCAGACCCTAACCAATTTCTACGACGCCTAAACCGACCCAACAGGACCTTCACAGCGCCAATTAATAGGAACTAATAAATTGTTACAATGCGCATGCGCCAAGGTTGACATGTGCACGAAATTCCACGAATATCTTCCGCCACGGAAATTTTGGGAAAATATTACTTCTTGGGTCGAATTGTCGCTGACGACGATTTGCCCTTCATATTACTGCAGATACGCTTTTCTTACTAAGCATTGCGATCACAAGGTTCCTAGCTTGTCTATAGTTAAAAGGCCGTATCTGCATTTTATCACATTTTATCACATTTAAAATTAAAAAATTAAAAAAATTAAAATGACAAAAAATTTGAAATAAAAAGACGTTTCATATCTGAGAAAACGAGAACTGTAGCTTTTTAAATAAGTCGCGGCATTTTCAATTTTAGTTTTTTCCATTTATCTCGAAATGAACTTTTTGCAGATACGGCCTTTTTGCTAAGCACGGCAGTATTGGAATAATAAGCGCCTTTATATCGCGAGAAGGACGACGCATCTTGTAGCCCTAATGGTTATCTCCTGCCATTCTTCTGCAAATAATTATTACTTCACGGCCAGACATCCAAATGTCTAGCCTACTTGACAGGCTGACAGACCAACATATTAACGATCAGACATAGACAGGGGCAGGCACACAGACAGACAAGCGGACATACGAACAGAACAAACAGACAGCGACACAGACACACAGAAGGACAGATGGACTGACAAACGGACATACGAACAGACAGACAGCAGGACAGACACACAGAAGGACAGATGGACTGACAAACGGACATACGAACAGACAGACAGCGGGACAGACACACAGAAGGACATATGGACTGACAAACGGACATACGAACAGACAGACAGCGACACAGACACACAGAAGGACTGACAAACGGACATACGAACAGACAGACAGCGGGACAGACACACAGAAGGACAGGTAGACTGACAAACGGACATACGAACAGACAGACAGCGGGACAGACACACAGAAGGACAGATGGACTGACAAACGGACATACGAACAGACAGACAGCGACACAGACACACAGAAGGACTGACAAACGGACATACGAACATACGAACAGACAGATAGCGACACAGACACACAGAAGGACAGATGGACTGACAAACGGACATACGAACAGACAGACAGCGGGACAGACACACAGAAGGACAGATGGACTGACAAACGGACATACGAACAGACAGACAGCGACACAGACACGCAGAAGGACAGATGGACTGACAAACGGACATACGAACAGACAGACAGCGGGACAGACACGCAGAAGGACAGATGGACTGACAAACGGACATACGAACAGACAGACAGCGGGACAGACACACAGAAGGACAGATGGACTGACAAGCGGACATACGAACAGAACAAACAGACAGCGACACAGACACACAGAAGGACAGATGGACTGACAAACGGACATACGAACAGACAGACAGCGACACAGACACACAGAAGGACAGATGGACTGACAAACGGACATACGAACAGACAGACAGTGGGACAGACACACAGAAGGACATATGGACTGACAAACGGACATACGAACAGACAGATAGCGACACAGACACACAGAAGGACATGCAAGCAGACGCATTGACCAACGGACATATGCACAGACAGACAGCGGGAGAGACACGCAGAAGGACAGGTAGATAGACGCATTGACCAACGGACATACGCACAGACAGACAGGGGGACAGATACGCAGAAGGACAGGTAGACAGACAAACGGACATACCAACAGACAGACAGCGGGACAGACACACAGAAGGACATATGGACTGACAAACGGACATACGAACAGACAGATAGCGACACAGACACACAGAAGGACAGATGGACTGACAAACGGACATACGAACAGACAGACAGCGTGACAGACACACAGAAGGACAGATGGACTGACAAACGGACATACGAACAGACAGACAGCGACACAGACACGCAGAAGGACAGATGGACTGACAAACGGACATACGAACAGACAGACAGCGGGACAGACACGCAGAAGGACAGATGGACTGACAAACGGACATACGAACAGACAGACAGCGGGACAGACACACAGAAGGACAGATGGACTGACAAACGGACATACGAACAGAGAGACAGCGGGACAGACACACAGAAGGGCAGATGGACTGACAAACGAACATACGAACAGACAGACAGCGGGACAGACACACAGAAGGACTGACAAACGGACATACGAACAGACATACAGCGGGACAGACACACAGAAGGACAGATGGACTGACAAACGGACATACGAACAGACAGACAGCGGGACAGACACACAGAAGGACAGATGGACTGACAAGCGGACATACGAACAGAACAAACAGACAGCGACACAGACACACAGAAGGACAGATGGACTGACAAACGGACATACGAACAGACAGACAGCGGGACAGACACACAGAAGGACAGATGGACTGACAAACGGACATACGAACAGACGGACAGCGGGACAGACACACAGAAGGACAGATGGACTGACAAACGGACATACGAACAGACAGACAGCGACACAGACACACAGAAGGACAGATGGACCGACAAACGGACATATGAACAGACAGACAGCGGGACAGACACACAGAAGGACATATGGACTGACAAGCGGACATACGAACAGACAGATAGCGACACAGACACACAGAAGGACATGCAAGCAGACGCATTGACCAACGGACATATGCACAGACAGACAGCGGGAGAGACACGCAGAAGGACAGGTAGATAGACGCATTGACCAACGGACATACGCACAGACAGACAGGGGGACAGATACGCAGAAGGACAGGTAGACAGACGCATTGACCAACAGACATACGCACAGACAGACAGCGGGACAGACACGCACAGAGGGATTGATCAGCGGACATACACACAGACAGACAGCGGGACAGACATACAGAAGGACTGACAAACGGACATACGAACAGACAGACAGCGACACAGACACACAGAAGGACAGTTGTACTGACCAACAAACAGACAGCGGGACGGACACAGAGAAGGACAGGTGGACAGATGGACTGACAAACGGACATACGAACAGACAGACAGCAGGACAGACACACAGAAGGACAGATGGACTGACAAACGGACATACGAACAGACAGACAGCGACACAGACACACAGAAGGACAGATGGACTAACAAACGGACATACGAACAGACAGACAGCGGGACAGACACACAGAAGGACAGATGGACTGACAAACGGACATACGAACAGACAGACAGCGGGACAGACACACAGAGGACAGATGGACTGACAAACGGACATACGAACAGACAGATAGCGACACAGATACACAGAAGGACAGATGGACTGACAAACGGACATACGAACAGACAGACAGCGGGACAGACACACAGAAGGACAGATGGACTGACAAACGGACATACGAACAGACAGACAGCGACACAGACACGCAGAAGGACAGATGGACTGACAAACGGACATACGAACAGACAGACAGCGACACAGACACGCAGAAGGACAGATGGACTGACAAACGGACATACGAACAGACAGACAGCGGGACAGACACGCAGAAGGACAGATGGACTGACAAACGGACATACGAACAGACAGACAGCGGGACAGACACACAGAAGGACAGATGGACTGACAAACGGACATATGAACAGACAGACAGCGGGACAGACACACAGAAGGACAGATGGACTGACAAGCGGACATACGAACAGAACGAACAGACAGCGACACAGACACACAGAAGGACAGATGGACTGACAAACGGACATACGAAGAGACAGACAGCGGGACAGACACACAGAAGGACAGATGGACTGACAAACGGACATACGAACAGACGGACAGCGGGACAGACACACAGAAGGACAGATGGACTGACAAACGGACATACGAACAGACAGACAGCGACACAGACACACAGAAGGACAGATGGACCGACAAACGGACATATGAACAGACAGACAGCGGGACAGACACACAGAAGGACATATGGACTGACAAGCGGACATACGAACAGACAGATAGCGACACAGACACACAGAAGGACAGGTAGACTGACAAACGGACATACGAACAGACAGACAGCGGGACAGACACACAGAAGGACAGATGGACTGACAAACGGACATACGAACAGACAGACAGCGACACAGACACACAGAAGGACAGATGGACTGACAAACGGACATACGCACAGACAGACAGGGGGACAGATACGCAGAAGGACAGGTAGACAGACGCATTGACCAACGGACATACACACAGACAAACAGCGGGACAGAAACACAGAAGGATGGTTAGTCAGTCAGTCTGTTGAACGGGCACACGTACAGGCATAAATAGACGAACACACGCAGACGGACAGTTAGCAGCAGGACAGCCCAACAGACATGAAGCCTGACGGACGTAGTTTATAATGGATACAATGTTATGTAGAATTACAATCGCGATTAGGGCGACACTGGTGAGTGCTTAAGCGTTACGTTAGCGTATAACGGCTAATATGTCGCCCTTGTGTGGGAGAAAGTATAAGAAGAGGAGTCAATAGGTATGAAAGCGAAAGCGATTATTATGTTCGACGCTCGTGAGGACTTTAGATTTCTAATCTACTCTCATCAAATAGTTATATTTGCTGTTAAGATATATTTTTTGGAGTAAACCTGGATATTAGTAGATTGGTTTATTACAAGACATGTTGCAAAATTTCAAAGCAATATGATTCGTATATTTAGAAAAAATCGCGTTTTACTAAAATCAATGAGAATGAGCACTTTATCGTTATGAAAAAATGGGAGGACTTTAAAATAGGATAATGATAATTATTATTATTATTATTATTATTATTATTATTATTATTATTATTATTATTATTATTATTATTATTATTATTATTATTATTATTATTATTATAATTAAGACGCGTATAAGAAGAATGTCACCCACATAGTCGTGAGACGAGCTCAGAATAATTTATAATCCTAGTAGTTAAAAAAAAATTCGTTTAAGCAGCCAGAAGAAGAAACATTGACACTTAAGGTCAATTTTAAAGATATTACACATAATATAATAAGGACTTAAATTATGCAGATTTCTGTTTTTATCACTCTAATCCAATAGCTGCGCCCTCATCGCAAGACAATTATATAGGCCTACTCTGTAAAAAAACGATCACGTGAACAGAACATATTAAATATGCTCAGTAAAGATGAACGACGTATATAACTCTCTGACGTCCTAAATGAAAATATGACGAGCGTGTCAGATTTGAAATTTCCTGCTTCTTCTCGCGGGACCTTGCGCACCGGAAGCGCCTCTGAACGGTTCGTCCTACTAGAGGCACTTTATACATGTCTAAATACAATATAATACAGTACAATACTACTCGATATTCTATTCGATTTTAATTTCAGCCTTATATTCCTACCTCGTTCACAGTGAGTGTTTCAACACTGATGCCAGAGAACGTAAATACTCCAACATAAGTCAAATAACTCGATCGTTATAAAAAGGCTCATGCCGGATTATAAGGATTAATTTTTTGCCAATAGATCTAGATGCATAGATGTAAAAAACGATGGAAACGGAATAAAAAACGGTAAAAAACGTCGTTTTTTTCGAAAAAATAAAAAACGACAAAAAACGATAAAAAACGGAAACGGTAAATAATTCGACTTTGCTACATCTAAAACCGCATTTTAACCTTGAAAAAATTGATTAGGAACCTACTTCACGCAGGCAATCTCTTAAATGATGATGTTAAACGATGAAATAATGACTTTAGTTAGCTGAATCATTGAGAGTTGGCGGAAAACATAAGGAATATCAGAAAAAATTAAAATTAAGGAGAATAATAACAGAAAGTAAATGAATAAATAAAGTTAAAGAAAAAATAAAAAAACGATAAAAAACGATGGAAAAAATAAAAAACGAAAAAACGACGTTTTTTGGGAGTGAATAAAATACGAAAAAAACGTTTTTTACAACTATGATCAAAAGACGGAAGTTGAGTGTGACCATAAAGCAAAACTGTAATCATGCACACCTTTTTAAAGCATACCTACATTAATATTTGACAGAATCTCTGTACACATAATTTCATTCGTTGATGGGCAGTATCACTGTAGGCATAGATGTAAAAAACGATCAAAAGAAAATAAAAAACGGTAAAAAACGTCGTTTTTTTCGAAATAATAAAAAACGACAAAAAAACGATAAAAAACGGAAACGGAAAATAATTTGCCTTTGTTACATCTGAAATTTCATTTTCAGCTTACAAACCTTAATTGCTTATGCAATTTTATTAAGAAACTGCAAATAACACAACTTTATTATTAGGCCAAAATAATTGGTATAAGTAGGCCTAACATTAATCTACCACAGTTATTTTTTCTTATAACTTTCGTTTAATAAGAAATTCGGACAAATCAAAGATATTGAAATCTTTTCAAATTTAAATTGTAGACATAAGTCCACATTGTAAGTTTATGCTGATCGACATAACACAATTAAAATCTAACCAGAATCAAAAACCACAGATGTTTACTAAATTATATATTGTACATTATTTTGTGCCAAAAATTACTGCTTATAAATATTAATAATTATGCCCAAGAATTTTATATCAAAATAACTCTTACAAATTTCATTTCTTGTAAGGATCTACTACATGTATTTCTCAAAATTATGACTTAAACAATTACATAAAGACCCTATCCTTGAGAGTACGGTGAAAACGTATGGAATATCAGACAAAAATTAAATTAAGGAAAATAATATTAGACAGTAAATAATAAAATAAATTTACATAAAAATCGAAAAAAACGATAAAAAACGATGGAAAAAATAAAAAACGAGAAAAACGAGGTTTTTTGGGAGAGAATAAAAAACGAAAAAAACGTTTTTTACAACTATGTCTAGATGTATACACGACCTTGTAGTGGCAGTAAGTAGCCTAATCAGAATACTTGACCGCAGTAATGTCAACGTAGGCTACCATTTAACCCATTAACTACCAACTCTTTTTTTCTTGAGGAACACTAACTTTTTTCAACATACCCTTGCATGTATACATGGGAACCAGGTTTAAAAAATTAATTGTAGGTACCTCCGGGGAAAAAACTGGTGTCAAAGTGGTGCACCCTGGGAGGGTGCGCTAGTAGTTAAGCAGTAATTTACATGCTTAGTGTCTAAGGATGTAAAGCACGTATCATTTGTCATAAAATTCAGTTTTTGGCTAGATTGTCAAGCAGTGCCACGACATTCACTAATACTGTCTAATGTTTTGTCTTGAAATTCATTGAATCAGTGCATGTGATGTCCAGTATCACACTTTTATACCCATTTTTTGTGTTTTGCTACATTGCGCACAATACCACTGAGTCGAGTGTATCAGCAAGAAATGGATTGGCATTTAGTCATTCCCCTCAAGGATATGTGGGTTCAAAGGATGTGCTCTCCCTGGGTACCTGCTCTGGTCCGGTTGAGCATGTTGCATTTGGTACCACACCACCACCACCTTCCACAGACAGCAAGAGGACTCGGTGGCTGCTACTGGTATGACATTGTCTTGCAACACAAGAACAATGCATTCGACATCATTACATCAAACATGAATGCAAACAGTGGAAGTCACTATTTCCTTGTCGTCACTGCAGTTCTGTAGGTTGTCACATTTGCTAAATTCACAAACATCGCCTATATTGTCACACTGGGCTGTGCAATCTAACATGTACATTTTGGCGGGAAAGTTTTTAGATGATTCTGTCAAGGCATCAAACATGTTCAGGCAGTCTCACTGAAGCGAATAAGTTATCAAAAGCATGATTTGGAAGCATTGATGATATCTCAGACAGTGGTTCAAGTACAAATGAGCCAAACACAATCACAATTGAGACGCTGTATGGCTTATCATTGACTCCGTAATGCATACGTATAACCTACGAATGCATGGGCGAGGTTATCATACCCCAATGTCATCTGCATGGCCTTATAGAAATTGAAGATGACCTCAGCAGTAATTTCCAACAACTATTCGGAAGTTCAGCAACACATAACTAGCATTTCCAGTCCAATAGCACGTACATGTAAACCTGATGGTTAGGAACAGTCAATTTACGCTGTTCACCATTATAGAAAACCTGTACCCATTCGCTACTAGCGCACCCTCACAGGGTGCAGCAGTAATATAATCATAATTCTTCAATAAATAGCAATATTTTTATAATTTCTCTAATTATCATACAAACAGATGTAATTCTATTATATTTGATGCTTGCAATTGAATAATAATAAAAACTTAATTTTTTATTCCTTGCAATTTTTCAAAGTTTTGCGATGACGTCCCTTTCATAATAAAATTTAATCACCTAAATTTTTCGGATAAAGATATTAAAACCAGAAAAACTCTGCATGAATTGTTTAATCAACTCAATATAGATCAGAAAAATAAATAAAATATTGAGTTCAAACCGGATAAGAATTTTTTTGCCAGTTTTTGAATGCACCCTCCCAGGGTGCGCTAGTAGAAAATGGGTTAATCTAACACTAACGACAACTGGTCTACAGACAAATGGTCTAACGACAACGGGTCTAACGACAACTGTTCTTCAGACAACTGGTCCATGGCTTGAAAAATGGAAGCTGGATGAAGGTTTTTTAACAGGTGAAATGGAGACTGGATTGATAAAAAAAACGCAGGCGAAATGGAAGCTGGATGATGGTTCATTTACAGGTTAATTAGAAGCTGTATTGACGAAAAAACGCATGAGAAATAGAAGCCGGATGACAGTATTTTTAGATCTGAAATAGAAGCTGGATTGATAGAAAAGCGCCTAAGAAACGGGAGCTGGATGCAGGTATTTTATATCTGAAATAGATGCTAAATGCATGTTGAAATACATAAGTGAAATTCATCGATTCAACTTCCATTTACGCTAGAAATCCATTTAACGTTTTGTTGTCGTTAGACCAGTTGTCTGTAGACCGGTTGTCATTAGACGAGTTGTCTGTAGACCAGTTGTCGTTAGACCAGTTGTCTGTAAACCAGTTGTCGTGGAGCCCATTAGCTCTAGTGTCTACATAAGAAGTTATACATACTTGCTGCCGTTGAAACTAACAACAGGAGAGTAATCGTTGTTAGAAAGAAGCCTGCCATCTTCATTTGAAGTCTTCCTTCTCCGATTTGGTTTCCGTATAACAAGAGAATGACGCCTACACACAATGTATGCTGCATAACTACATGCACTAGCTATTGTTATATGGTATCGACGAAGCTTCCTCGTAATGTTTTATTGTGACAATTCTGATAAAAACTCGATTCGTTTCCATCGAGAAGAACATCTAAAAAATAGATATCACTGTATAAAAATTATTCTTGTGAAAACTTCCTGAAAACAACCAGTTCGTCATCAGAGATAAACGTGAACGTGATCTGAGAGATGGAATTGTGAGAAACAAAGAATTAATATTAATTCTTCGATCTTTCAAAACAAGAGCATCTGCAAAAGACAAAAGATTTCGCTTGTGAAAACAAGAGACAAATACTCAAACCACAGGTGGTGCACGGGGATCACTCTGTCAATCGATCGCTGATTCTTTGTCCTACAACAACGCATTTGTATCTTCAGAAGAAATGCTACGTGGAATTGACTACGTGGCAAGGCACAAAGAATGGTAGGCCTACACTGCCTACAGCGACTGTGGAAGGGACAAGGACTGGGACAGCATTAAGATAGGGGCAAGCACAAAGACAGAAACAGCAACCTGGAATGGTGAAAGGCATGAACAGAGGAATGAACAGAGATGGGGACAGCGATAGGATAGCGGCGCGGACAAGAACAGAGGCAGAAAAGATAGGTGAAGATGAATACGGAGAGTACGACAAGTACATAGACAGCTACAGGAGCACGGTCAAAGACATGGACAGAAGAAGGGAGCGACAGAGATGCAGACATCAGAGATAGATGAATAGACTGATAGACAGATTGACATACATAGTACTGTGTCCGGTTAAAAAGTAGTCCTCACAAAAAAGTGTCATGTCTCGGTCAGAACTTTCAGAATTGTTCTGAAATTTTAAACATAGCAACAGTGACCATAT
Source organism: Lumbricus terrestris (assembly GCA_949752735.1). Lineage (NCBI taxonomy): Eukaryota > Metazoa > Annelida > Clitellata > Crassiclitellata > Lumbricidae > Lumbricus > Lumbricus terrestris. The sequence continues at coordinate 4,630,511 of OX457048.1, read as the reverse complement.
TTACACGAGATTCCAAAGTAGTTTACAAATATTCGCGAGTTTGTCAAATTTATGAGCGTTTGCGTTGGAGCACCGAAAATTTAAAGTTTCCAACATAGACCGTTCCCCACCCCCAGCAACACCCCACCACACTCCGACCTCCACAGGTACGCCACTCGTGAAATTGCACGACACTCCACCACACTCCGACCTCCACCGGTACGCCAGCGGTGAAATTTTTGTTATCGGGATAAATTGTCATCCCCACCCCCACCCCCACCCCCACCCACACCCCACCACACCCCACGACACGCCACCACACTCCGACTTCCACCGGTACGCCACCCTTGAAATTGCACGACACCCCATCACACTCCGACCTCCACCGGTACGCCACCGGTGAAATTTTGGTTTTCGGGAAAGTTTTTGCCCTGCCACCCCCCACCCCACCACACGCCACCACCCACCACCTCCACCCCACGACACCCCGCGACACCCCGCCACACTCCGCCACCCGCAAAATCCGGATTGGCAAAAGCGCTGACCTTAAAAACCTGTAAAACGGTGTCAGCCGCTGCTATTGTGCGTATGGGAGCCCGAAAGAAAAGTTCTGTAATAGCCTGTTTGGGAAACGGCCAACAAAATGTTTACTCTTCTTTCACCTTCGAATTGACAAAATGATAGCCTGTACCGGTTTTCGTTTTCGGCGGAACACTGAAGAAAAACATCCCCCGTGACTCGTTTGCAACGGAAACGAATTTGATCAAGCTGTAATCGATTCAGTAATTGTGGGGCGCGGTGGTGTAGTGGTGGCGTCGTTGCCTTGAAGCCGGAAGGTTCGAATCCACCTCCCCGCGTAGTGACCTTCGGCAAGTCCTTCACAAACAATTGCTCAGCGCTTCGGCGTGAAACTCCAATGCAGTGTCCGCTCTGCATTCGGGAGCGCCTCTGAGTAGAGAGAGCTTGAAGGGGCGCTATAACAAGTGCACATACAAGCAAACATACATACAAACAAAGTAATTGGTCAGTCTTTGTGCGTGCATGTTTTGAGACCTAAGGAGGATATTTTGGTCACCCATTGTAACTGACACTGATAGTAATCTAATTCATGTCCAGTGGCGGCGCTAGGAGGGGGGGTGGCTGGGGGGCTAAGCCCCCCTACAAGAGGTTAAGGCCCCCCCCTAAAAAAGGGCCATCCGAATTTTTTTACATTTAAATATCCAAGATTTTCGGTCGATGACTAAAAAAAAAAAAAAAAAAAGGTCAGAAATTTTGGCGGCGAAAATGAAAAATTTTCGCCGCGGTGCTCTCAGCCCCCCCGAAACTGAAATCCTGGCGCCGGCACTGTTCATGTCCTTTAAACTGAAGTTTCTACATGTTTTATTGAAATGCACACATTGCACAAATTATTACATGAGTTATTGCAGCAATTGGAAAGGTTCGTTTTTTTCGTTCACCGTGTATATATTCTCAAAAGGCACCTCTGTAATAGGCCTAGTACATTTGTATTATAATCGAAGTAAAGTCACAATAGGCCTTGTTTATATTCGCGAAATACACTTCTAAAATAGTATTTTTTATATTATAATAGAAGTGACGTCACAATATTCCAAGTGACGTAACTACTATCTAGCGTTGGGCTTGGGGTGGCTTAAACCCCCAAACGAAGCTGAACCGCCCCCCCCCCGCAAATAAATCAAGCCGTTGTATGCTTACGGCTGAATACGCTACAGTAGGCCTTCTCCGGTGATATTTTAATTAACGATAAGTGAAATCAGAACTGAAATTATTGATTTATGTTAAGTATAACTGTAACTGAAATTATTTTAAGAACGAAAACTGAAATAGGACGGAAATTAGGCACACTGAACGAAAATTTACGGCGCTCCGTTCGGGCCATCGGGTAAAAATAAATAAAAAAGTCGTTATAACGACTTTAATCTCGTTATAACGACTTTAATCTCGTTATAACGAGATTAAAGTCGTTATAACGAGATTAAAGTCGTTATAACGAGATTAAAGTCGTTATAACGAGATTAAAGTCGTTATAACGAGATTAATCTCGTTATAACGACTTTTTCGTTTATACGACTTTTTGTTGCTAAAAATAGAATGGAAAATTGCAATTTGTTCTATAAATAAACACGTGTTTATTTGCTTCTTCTTTCGTGTTTATGAAGAGTGCACATACAATCTTATTATCTTTGTGCTTCACGTTCAATAGCAAGGACTCAAAATAGTAAAAATTAATAATAATATATAAATAATAGTAGTAGGCCTAACAGTGGTAAACGTAGGCCTATTACAGTAGCTTAGCGTCGTACATTATTCACCATTGCATGCGTTGCAGCGTTTGTCGAATACAAGTGGACGTGGTCGAATAATTAAATGGTGAATAAGTTGCGGCGCTAAACTACATTAATTAATTAATTCATTCATTTAATGGATGCATTTATATAGATAGCACTTACTAGAGGGGTTACTCAGAGGCGCTCCCAACCTCAGCGTGGTCAAATAAAAGTGTTTTAAGATGTTCGCAATCGTCCGAACGGCGGTCCAAAATTCGGATCACTTGCAAAAACTGATAGAGTAGCCTACTATATACAGTTAGTACAGCATTGTCGAATGCAATTAAGTCGGGTTGACGAAAATAATTCTTGTTAAATAATACATGGAGACGGATATATGAAAATAATTTTTTACTTAAATAGAAGTTGGATCGATGAAAAGATTCTTGCTGAAATTGGAGCTGGATTGATGAAACATAGGCGCCCCCGTTTGTTATTTAAATAATAATAATAATTATCCTTTTAATGATTCAACCTGACAAACCGCAGAATGATTACAGGTATATAAAATACGGCCCACTATGGCACGACAAGCAGGTCACCTTTAAAACAATTGGTTCGGTAGCTTAACACTAATAGCCTAAGTGTTTGGATCACTCCTGCAGTCCTGGTTCGGCGAAGCCAGAAGTAGGAGGGGTTATCTTTATTTTTAGCAGAAAAATAGAAGTCAGATTGATAAAAAGGAATTGTTTTTCAACTAGAAGCTGAATTGATTAAAAGGAATTCTTGCATAAATGGAAACTGGATTCATTCATTTATAGGCTACAAAAGTAGAAGTCGGACGACTGAAGAATAGGGTAGCCTAATTATAGCCTAGGGCCCTACGCCTATGCTTTTTGTAGTCATATAGGCCTATCGATCATAGATAAATAATTAAGTTGTCATTAGATAATTTAAATCACTATAGGCTATTATGAAATGACAAATCGGAAAAATTATCAAATTTTAAAACTATAAAAAAATAAAACAATATATTGTACAGAAGTCTGATTGACGAAAATAACTTTTAGTGAAATCGAAGTGGGATTTATGAAAACGATCTCGTTGAAATCGAAGCTGGATTGACGAACAATAATTATTTGTAATTAAATACAATTGGTTTTGATGAAAATAGCCTAATCGGTGCCTAAATAGGTCTAGAAGCGGGATTGATTGGATGAATTCTTGCCTATAAGCAGATGCTAGATCGATGAGAAGGATTCTGGCCAAACTACAAGTTGGATTGATTTAAAATAATTATGCTGTAGGCCTAACGAGTTATTCATCACAGTGGTTGGGCTGGGAGCGCCTATATAGGCCTATACACTGTAATCGGTTGCGGCCGGTCAACAGGATTGTTCAATAAAATAAATATTAGGCCTAAAGGCCTATACTGAGATCCCCCGCCAGGTATCCTCTCGTCAACCTTCGATTGCGCGGAACACAGTTTAGAGACATCCGGATTCCGTAGGCCTATAGGGCCTAAATAACGTATGCTAACAATTATTGCATAAATTCGATCATTAGGCGGCATTTAGGCCTATGCAATAACAGCCGTCTAGCAACTAAAACCTCTTTTGTAAGTTGTACCTGGGACTGGGAGTGGTTGTAGGCCTGCTCTACAATCAAATATTTAATTTCACAAATGATCGATGTCTAAGCAGGGTATACTTACTAACCCATAGCCTATAAACAAGGCCTAATCATAATTGCGGCCTGGAGCATCGAGTGGTCAGCAGCTGAAGTTGTTAACCGCTCGCTCGTGTCTGTATGGCCACCGGGCTATAACCTCCCACGGGCTCAGTGGGTCACGCTGAACCGCTTCATAACGGGCCAGGGACGATGCACTGCCAATCTGGTCCGTTGGGGTCAAGCCACAGATCCTCTGTTGGAACATTCATACTATGGCGCACATTGTAAATGACTGTATAATATCTCGCTTTCCGGGCGGAATGCCCGTCCTACACGAGGCCGGTGAGGCTGCTGTTGATGGCTCTGCGTGAACTGAAAAAGCTAAAATAAATCATAATCATAATTATAATTTATAACCACCTAGAACGTATAGCCAGTTTATTCATAGATGGAATTGGGAAATTTTATTTGCTATTTTTAGCACCGAAAAGTCGTACAAACGAAAAAGTCGTTATAACGAGATTAAAGTCGTTATAACGAGATTAAAGTCGTTATAACGACTTTTTAAATTTTTTTTACCCGATGGCCCGAACGGAGCGCCGTAAAAATTAGAATAAAAACGAAAATTAATTCTCGAACTGAAATTAATTTTTAAAAAAATTAGTTGACAGTCTTTCCAATGCAGTTGTGCTTGTCTAAAAGATGCACATACATGTACTTTCTGACTCTTAAACTTTTGTATATTTGGCCTTGCATATGCTTTCATGATTGTGTGAGTTATTATGATAATTTTTTAAATAGTTTTCATTTGGACTTTTCCTCTAAGTTTATAATTTTCAACTTCGCGTTAAGACTGCTTGTGTGAAAATCACTTAGATAAATGGCAGAAATCGTGTATTTGACTGTTTAACTAGGCCTGCGGCAAGGAAACAGACAAAATAAAATAATATGCCTAGGTCTATCCATGCAAGGCTTCGTAGGCCTACCCTGAAACCGACGAGTGTGGAACTGCGTCTTATGATAAAATTTAAACATTTCGCCTTTGCGAGTAATTACAATCGCACATACATGTACACAGAATAGGCTACTAAGAAATAATATTATATTAAGAAAAGGACAAGGCAAAATTGGGGTGGCTCAAAACTTTCATGCGACTTTTCCGAGTCAGCGGCTTCACCACGGAGAAAGCATGAGTACTGCAGAAAGGCGTAAGTAAAAGAAATGTAACATGGTCGACCAATTCAGTGGAATACCATTAATGTGAATGTTGTAGCCTATTTGTAAATAATTATATGTTAATGGATTGATACTAGCTGTCCACTGCAGCAACCATGGTCGATTAACCTTTTCAGGCAATTATTATAGGGTCTACAAACTATAAATCTGGAGTTCAAGTTGCTTGGCTATTGTATATATAATTCCACATAATGCTATTTTTGGAGAAAGATGGCTACGGCAAAATTGCTCCACTTGTAGAAGATGCTGAAGCTCTGACTTCTTAAGATTATCATGCTTATGTAGAAGCAATATTTTTCAGGGTAAAGATTTCTAACAGGCCAGTAACAGCTGGGACAAGAAACAGTATGCTAAGGTCGCTGAAAATAGGGGCCTGACAGGGTTCTTTAAAATTAAAGAAGCACACCGATAATGAAAATACTCGACATTATTTAACGCATGCAAGTTGCATAAAGAAGTATAACTGAAATTATATTCATACAAGAACTGAACTGAGAACCGAAATTATTTTGAAAACTGAATTAGAAGTATAACTGAGATTTTTGAAGAACTGTAACTGAATTAGAACTGAAATTGAGGCCGTCCGAACTGAAATAGAAGTAAAACGAAAATTATTTCCTGAAGTAAAATATCACTGCAGTACTCGTCATGCTCAAGGCTTAAGCCCACTCCAACGAAAAATCCTAGTTACGTCCCTGAAAAGGCCTAGTGTTTTAACTCTTGAAGTGAACTTATAATAATTATAAGAGTAAAATTGTATCATAATCAGAGCAACGTTACAATAAGCATAGGCCTAGTTTTGTATTCTCAAAATTAATGAAATTATATGATTGTAGATCTGTATCCTGATCGAAATGAAGTCACAATAGGCCTAATTTCGTTTTCTCAGTGAACTTATTAATTGTAGAATTGACAATTGTATCATAATCTATGTGACGTCATAAAAGGCCCGCTTCATATTAAAAAAATTAACATCTCCATGTATATTATAGGCCGATAGACCTAATAGTAGATCTGTATCATGCTCATTCTGGAGCGGATCCAAGGAGGGGGCAATCCGGCCATGCCCTCACTCCATTCAGAGATTTGCATAGGACGTAGGCCCTCCCCCCATCAAGTTTCAAGAAGATGCAGGCTAAATCAACGCAACGGGAAAAGGAGGGTCAGAGAGAAAGTAAAAAGTCATCAGATTTTCAATAGCCGGAGTTGCCACGGGTTTTTAGAAGTTTTTTGGACGAAAGACTAAAAAAGTTTTTTGGCGGAAGACCACCGAAACATTTTGTCGGTCCAAGACCAAACAATTTTGGCATTTTCTGTATCCGCCTCTGCACTTGTTCATCTCAAATCGAAAACGTACGTCTATAGTCAACTTTCACAGTTCCACTAACACGAAATCGCCAGCTGCCAAAATCTTCATTAGCTGCACTTGTGTGCAAAAACTGAATTACGTCATTTTATCATGCAGGTCACTTTGAGACTTCAAGAAATAGTAGGCCTTGATCGAGTTATGATTGACTCGATCGATCGACTGCGGGGTATACCTCGGATAAAAAAATAATTGCGGAAATTTATATGCACATGCATTTATTTATACTTCACTGGTGAGGAAGCGGCTGGGTCTCTTTGGACATGTGGCCAGGCTCCATCCGAACAGCGACACCAGACGGGCCCTTGCAGCGGCTGTCCCGCTACAGTGGAAAAGACCTCGAGGGAGACCCAGAAACACCTGGCTCTCTTGTGTCACAAGAGACTTACGGAACATTAGCATACGCGAGGCTATGGAGTTGGCGGAAGATCGCGCTCTCTGGAGGGAGTTTGTTGCCGCATCATGCAACGCCCCAGGAGGGCATGCTTCATGATGATGAGTTACTCGGCCACGCGATTACAAGTCAATTAGTTACTAACTTATTTCTATAGCGCCGCACCAAGCCGTGGCCTTTCAGTAGCGCTACCAGTGCAATAGATTCCGTGAGAAGATAGATTTTAAGAAGTGGGATATGCAGACTGATCCCAAAAGGAGATACCCACAAGGAGCGATTTCCAATGAAAGCAGAGGGGATCGAGTATTGTATTGTTTAAAAACATTTATAAAGCGCCTCTACTAGAGTGAACAGTTCAGAGGCGCTCCCAGTGCGCAATGCCACAAGGGAAGAAATAGGTTTTGAGAAAAGAAAATGTGGAGGAGGGATTACCAGTTAGAAGTTGATATCGAGTAGATGGAGACAGCGTATTCCAAAGAGAGCGGCAACTGATGTAAAGGAACGGGACTGAGCCACAGCTATTCTAGTAGGAGGAACTAGAAGATGAAATCTATTTAAAGAGGTGTGTGGACGATGCGAGGAGGCTGAAACTTGCCTGTGGATTCCATTGGCTAGATATTTTGGGGCAAGACCCCGTTGAGCTTTGGAGAACAAGTTGATGATTTTGAACAATACTGACGTCTGAGTCTGTCTAATTAACTGCCTCTCTGTATTATACCTGTCTGTCTTTCACTCTCTCCCCATACCTTTCAATCCGTCTTCAATTCTGAGCCAGTCGCCATCTTGTCAGCTGGCACGTTTCGAGTTTAATGTTTGTTAAATATATCGTGTGGGTGCAGACTCAAGGCCGTAGCTAGGGGGGTGTTTTGGGTGTTTGAACACCCCCCGAAATGGAAAATGTGAAAAATAATATAATGCATTTACGAGCACATGATGTAAAAACCATGAAATAAAACCATGAAAACACCCCCCGAAATATGCCGGATGACTAGAAAAGGTCATCAGTTTTTTGCGGAAGGAAAAATGGTGATTGAAACACCCCCCGAAATCAAATCCTGGCTACGGCCTTGGGTGCAGTCGAAGGGCTGCAGGTTCGAATCCGCCTCTAGCCACCTTGAGTAAGTCATTCACTCGCAATTGCTCAGCGCTTTGGCGTGAAACTCAGATTCATTGTCCGCGCTGTGGTCACGAGCGCCACTGAGTAGAACCCTGAACCGGCGCTTTAAGTGCACATACATATCAAACCGATGACAAAGTAATATCATTGAGGATTTTCATATAGTAATAAACAATAATTATTATTTGCAGTGCCAATCAAGTTCTTGAAAATTTCACACTACTTTGTATTTGTATCAATGGAGTATAACATGCCATAAGACTTTTGCAAACGAGATCACGCATGAAATTCTGAATATTTTAGGTTTAAATGTTTAGTGGATTCATTCGGTTGGTGATTTTCATATTCTCCTTTTTGTCGTTTCAGCGACCTATTCCGGACAATTTCCTGGATCAAAGGAATTGCAATGATCGCCTGTGCATGGTTGAATGCACGTTCTGACGTTTTCACCGTTCGACCAACATCTAGGATCTGTGTTCGTTACATTCACGCAGCCTCTGAACACTCTGAGAGTTGTGGCCGATTCTAATGAAAATCAGTGCCACAGACATAAAGAAAGTTAATACAAGTGTAGGCCTACTATTAATTTTAACCAAAGAACAGTAGCCTAACAATATTACTGTTGATATACAGCAGCTACAATCATAATTTTAAAAAAACTATTATTATAGCCTTTCTAGTTTGCCTAGCTGAGTTTATGCATTGTGCAGGTAATTTCTATAACGCTTAGCCTACTATTCGCTAAAGCGCATTGCAGTACAGACTATAAGACTGCAGGGCTGAAAGTGGTCTGGAGAGTTGCTTGATCAAAGTAAATTGGCCAGTTTGGACGGATGTCAACCGCAGAGACGAGATACTCAATGACCAGACAAGTTTTCTGACGACCTTATTTTAAAGTCTTTCGCCCCCAAAATTAAGAAACCTTACCAAATTTCATATCTGACATGCTTTTAAATCTTTCGTTAAAAAATTCGGAAAAACTGCACCAATTATCTAAAGATTCAAAGATTTAGTGTTTGGCATAGCGCTGTTATGAATGTATAGGCCTAGTCATAAACATTAAAAATTCGAACTGTCTGACACCCGGCGACGACAGGTCACGAAAATCAATGGGTTGCAGAAACGTCGAAAACAAACGGGTATAGCCTATCAGTATGACGACACAGTTCTTCAAATGCCGGACTATCACCCATAAGATAACGCTGACCGACCACCCTATTCATAAAGGTTTGCAGCCTACCACATTCCTGTTGTCCAGCATATGCCCACCATGCAGCAGCTGTATAAAGCATACGTGACAGCGTGACCTGGCACACTAGGTTAATAATTTGTGTGTTCACTACAAGCCGGCAAAATTATTTTCATCAAGCCAGCTTCTATTTGAAATTAACCATTTGAGTTAATTCAACTTCAACTTCAACTTGTTTATTGATCCCAAAAATATAAAACAAACAATTATGCATTCATAATAGTACACAAAGCGATTGATTGCTGTTAACAATTATGCATTCATAATAGTACACAAAGTGATTAACTGCAGTTAATGATTGCGATGGTATAGCTTAGTGTACAGTTATTACTGTGAAATGTAGGGAGCAATAGGCTACCCGAAGGGAGTGATCCCGCTATTGGGGCCTATTTACCAAAGGAAAAAATTCTTCACTATTATATGATTAATGATAATAGATTAGAAAACAGATAGAAATGGCAGTATTTTTGGAATCAATTAAATAACAGCAGTGGGTTACCTTCCCTCTGCTCAACTTAAAAAGAATGGGGGAAAAACACACAGAATAAATGGGTTGTTCATTTTACATTTTTTAATGTGTGTGCACGGATTTGGGATTTAAATCGATCGAGACTCCTGGATGCACGAATATTTTCCGGTATATTATTCCATAAAAGAGGACCCTGATACTTAATAGAAAATTTTCTAGTGTTTGTTTTAGCAAAGACACTTATGTAGATTCTATTATTTCTAATGGCTTTAGTATATAAGTTAGGTCTAAAATAGGATGAGAATGCAAGTGGAAGAAGGTTGTTGTCATATTTATACATAAATGTACTAGTTTGGATGAATTTAATTTGGGATATTTTTAGCACGTTCAACTGATTATATAAGGGGCTAGTGTGAGCATTAAAGGGAGATTTAGTAATAATTCTTATGGCTTTTTTCTGTAGTCTATTTAGCTTAGTTAGGTGAGTGTCATATGTAGATGTCCAAATGAGATTGCAGTAACTTAAGTATGGGTGTACAAGTGTGAAATATAATGATTTTAGTATATGAAGTGGAAGAAGATAGGCTATTCTGTGAATTATGCCTATATTTTTGGAGATTTTTTTAGACAGTTCAGCTGTATGTATATTCCATTTTAAGTGCTGGTCGATATGTACACCCAGGAATTTAGTCGAGTATACTTGCGGTAAGGAAATATTTTCAATTAGTAGGTTATTATCAGGAGGTGGAGCAAATTTCTTTTTACTAGATCTAAAAATTATATAATTAGATTTGCAATTTACCAAATAAAAGCCCGATTTGTTTATAGTTTTAGCGCGTGCGCGTTGTAACCCTATATTCCTTCCATCCAGTGGTGTAGTGGGGCGGGGACGCGGGGGGACGCCGTCCCCCCACTTTTTTCCAGGGAGGGGACGCGACCCCTCACTATTTTGCAGCATTTCTGCTGAAATAAATGAACAAAGAAGACTTCAAGACTCACAGTTTCAACTGCTTACTTACTGGAGCCTTTCGCAGTTTCGCAGATATATTTATATATGTGTTGACTCTATACTATACTAAATATTCTATGTAAATGGCGTCTCAGCGTCTGTCTGTTGTAATTTTGTACATAAAAGCTAAAGATAAATGAAAATAGTACAGTAGTACTAGTACTGTAATAACAATAAATTAATAATTGAGAAAACAATTTGTAAGCCTAATATGAAGCGGAAACAGATGCCACAGGAAAGTAAACTTACAAGCTTCTTCAGCAAGAAGTCAAAGGCACAGTCACCATCTGTTCTCACCGAACAATCTACGGATCAGCAGTCTGCGGCCGTGGCACTGGAAACCGAAGTAACCACGCATTTTGATTCTCTTGAACCTTTTGCTACATTAACTGATTCAACGCAAACTACAGCGAATGTTTTCCCAGATGTCTGGACTATCCACCAATGGGTTCAAAAAAGAAGGATTATCCTTGGTTGGACTGCCGTGATGGAAAACTTGGATGCAAGATATGTAAAAAAGTGGCTCTGTCTATCCACGCGCAGCAAGGGGTTTCTATTGCAGTGGAATGGAAGGAGTACACTGTGTCATACTATGGTGATAGCTTGCAGTCAAAGCTAGCATCACTGCGAAAGAAAATTAGCAGGCACAAAGAATCAATGTCACATATGACCGCATCCAAGATTTGTTCAACGGCTGAGAATCAAACAATTGAGAAACAGGTGGATATAATGAACGAGGCAGACATTGCAAAAACGGAGAAAGTTTTGCGAACCGCTTATTTTCTGGCAAAGGAAGACAGACCATTCTCAGATCATCCGCATCTCTTAAAAACTGTTTGAATACTTGAATACAATATGTTACAAATAACAAATTCCTATGTATATATTTACATAATTACATTTGTTTATTTTTTTGTTATTTTTTACATTCAACAGTTTCAAAAAAAGCAGCGCTCACACTATGCAAAATTCTTGCAAGATTGCACTTTTTGCTACAGTTTCTACTTCAATTTTCCAGGCGTCCCCCCACTTCAATTTCCAGGCGTCCCCCCACTTCATTTTTTAGGACTACACCACTGCTTCCATCGCTTTAGAATCCGTGACATTTCACTCCAATGTACATAATTATGACAAACTGTCAACAATCCAATTTATTTTTACGCAGGTAGCGTTATTTTCATAAATTCAACTTCCAATTTCACAAGAAACAATTTCTAGATTAAACTTCTTATAATACAAATATTATTTTCAATCATGCAGCTTCTGCAGATTCATCAACCCAGCTTCCCTATAATTGAGACTTTTCATCAGTCCAGCTCTCATTTCAGCATGAATTTTCCATCGATTGCTCATCAACTTCTGCAAGAACTACAATCGGTTAATGACTTAGGCCAATATATTATATTATATTTGAATATTACAAAGACTTAATCGACGACTGCTGGGCTTTCGTTCCCACACCCTAGGGAAGACCGGGGTCGAAAAGTAACACGGGTTGAATGTAACAAGCATCACTGCGCCAAAACTGAAGAGCGGGGGACCAGCGTGTACCGATCAAAACGTAGATACAGTCGAAAAACTAACGTGAACAAAATTTATGAGCTGAATTCTTCAGAATAAATTTATTATAAATCAAATTTAAAAAAATTGCCTCAAAAGTGAGATTTTTACTTTTCCTTATTTTTCTCATGGCCCGTGGTAGGCCTATTCACGTTTGATAACTTCACCGATTGCAATAAGTAGAAGAGTTGTCAGTCAGGCAACGTCTGTGTGAGCGATACAAGCGATAGTTGGTGTTTTCCAAAGATATGAAATAAAAACTAGCCGCATGTGATAGCGGGGATGGATACACATCAGACGGGGTTGAATGTAACATGTTACAACCTGCCCCAATGTATTTTATTATAGAAACTCCAATGGATCTTTAAGCTGGATTTCAACTTATGATAGTAGCTAAGACAGCCTATACCTTGTTGGTAGGCCTATGATTGCAGATATATGAATAAAAAAAATTGTAAGCCTTTTAATTATTGCAGGGTAGAGTCCTTGATCACAGAGTGAGGAATTACAAACGTATAGGTACGAAGGGTATGAAAGCAATATTATAAGAGGGAGCAAACAGAGTAATTGCTGGAATGAGTCCTGTCGTTCTGTTGCAGAGGAATTGAAAATCTGTCATGTCAAACTATTATAGGCCCTACCGGCTTATAAGAAGCAGTCACGAAATGCCGGTAGGCTACAGATGAAATTGAACCGAATGTTGTATACGACAGAAATAGAAAGGTTTTTCAGATGACGGAGAAGTTATTATGACAGAGCATAATTATAGAGCATACTTCTTCCATTTACTTTGGTCTTTCGCCCATAGACTTGAGAAAACTAGCATTTTCTGTCGACCTCCACTGAGAACAATAACGTCAAAGAAGTTCAGATTGATTTGGCAACAAACAGGTGCAAACCAAGACCCTCTCTATCATGGCGAGGGTTGACATGGAATATGTGAGCCTGAGATATTTTCGCCAGGAAAGGTTCTTCCTCATCAACAAGCAGCAGAGAGGCAGGAAAGCAGAGCAGGAGCTAAGACGATCTATAGCCTCCTGACTGACACACCAGAGAGGCGGACATTGGAACAAAAATGTAGCAAAATTAGGCCTAAAAAGCACAAATCTAACGCAGTCAGTACCAAAGGAAAGTACTAAGTTCTCAGCGTCAATCAAAATTTCGTGCGCTGTCAGTGCCAAAGAGAAGTCATATGCTGTTGGGCCTATTGCCAAAGGACAGTCAAGTGCAGCCGATGTCGAAGGACAACCCATTGCCATCAGCGGAGACGAAAGTCATGTGCTCTCAGTACAGTACCATAGGAAATTCAAGTACAGAAAATGTCAAATTGTAATTAATAAAACTGACCCCCAAAATAAGTACTCAAGGCTATCATGGAAGTAGGCCTAACTCTCCAGTCTGCAACGGAATCTCATAACAATCATGATGAGGATGCTGAACTATCTGCGACGTTTGGTAAAGGCGAAGAATGGTGGTTTAGGTGCACCGGGAATATATATTGGGAATGTAAAGCATGCACTGATGCAGATCGTCCGGGGTTACATGTTTGCGATCACTGCAAGTGACATAGCTAACCAAGACGCACTCATATGGGCCAAAACCATACATTAATCGCGACGGTAGGCCTAGCTCTGACGTCACTCGAACATTGCGGCAATATTTAAAAGTATTCAATTTCTTACTATCCCAAACAGTGTTACATCTTATCCCGGTTAGTGCTACATCTTACCCCGATACCGGGGGCTTATACCCGAATCCCAAGCCGTATAACACTTCAGAGATATTTTTTTCCGTAAACTGGAAGTTGGATGAACTATGAAAACATGATATTAATGCTGACGTATTGCAGTATTATTGGAAGCTGTATGAGCATATTAATAAACAGAAGTAGAAGTTGGATGAGCGAGAAAATCATGGTTTTATGCTAAATTGTTACCGTAAAACTAGAGGCTGGATGAACGATAAAAATACTATTAGTATTAGCTGAAGTAGAAGTTGGATGAATAACGGAACTGTGATATAGTAGAATTAGAAGTTGGATGAACGATGAAAAATTACTAAAACCTGTTTTAAATAATTTTACGATGCTATACGGCTTGGGATTCGGGTAAATGCATACCGGGGTCGAATGTAACACCCAGAGGGGCTCACTTTTTTGATGGTGTCAACTGTATTTGATGCGCAAGCCACTTAATACTTTTCCATTGTATAGCTAAAATGTTAGGCTATCGTTTGATGTAGGAATATTGCAATTATATTTAATACAAATACCATAAAACATATAAGGTTCGAAATTTGTTACATTCATCCCCAGTCTCCCCTACAACGTGCTCACTGATTTTGGCCGTTGACCATGCAGCCTCAAATCTCGGTGGGCGTTAATTTGTCTTGCGCAAAAAGAATGGAGCGCGCTTTGGTCTCAATTGCACTGCAGTTCGTTTTTAAAGTCTTGATGTCGAGACAAAAACTGTCGGTCTTGTTCTTGATCTTGATATTACAGTTTTGCTTTAGTCTTGGTCTTGAGGCTCAAAGTCTCGGTCTTAGTGGTCTTGAGGCCTGATGTCCTCTTATCACATAGGCCTACTGTTTAATCTACACATCTAAATTGATTCAGAGTTCACGTTTTGCTTCAAAGACAACATATTATTCAGAATTCACAATTTGACTGCAATGAAACATTGATTGTTCGACTGATCGATTAAATGAATTTTAAGTGCACCTGCCTTCATCAACCATTGTATCAGCACCAACTGCGCAAAATAGTTCAGTGGGTGGGCAGGTTACAGCTCTAGCAGTCCTCACTCCTTCGCAGCAGCTGGGATTTTCTCTGGTTGTTTCACATTTGTAGCACACTAGAGCTGCAGAAATAGCAGTAAAAACAACGACAGGCCTTAAGCCTTAAATTAATTACCGACCCAATTCGCTTAAATTTGATATTCGCATTATAATTAAGACGCGTAAATGTAAATGTAATCGCATATTTATATAGCGGCTGTCTTATGGCCTCGACCCTGATGGTGAGATCCTTCACCACCGCTACTCCACGTTTATATTGCGACCGAGCCACCCGCAGTAAATATCCGAGAAATTAATCTCTGATAAACGGACCGACCGGGAATCGAACCCGGGCCGCCGGCGTGGCGAGCGGGCTACCAACCCACTCGGCCACTGAGGATCTCTACGTAGGCTATAAGAAGAATGTCACCCACATAGTCGTGAGCAGAGCTCAGAATTTACATTCCTATTGGTTAACAAATTTCGTTTGAGCAGCCAGAAGAAGAATCTTTGACATTTAAGGTCAATTTTAAAGATATTACACAAAATATAATAAGGACTTAAAGGATGCAGATTTCTGTTTTGTCATTCTAATCCAATAACTTATAAGTTCCACTGCACCCTCATTGCAAGACACAATATACTCTGTAAAAAAAGGTTCACCTTTACTGAGAATAATTATACCAAATCTGTCACGCTCGTCATATTTTCATTTAGGACGTCGTTCTGTCTCCTCCCCCATCTTCACTCCCTTAATTCATGCTCTTGTATGTTCTCGAATCGATTATTGCAGTGCGCTTCTCATTGGTCTTCCTAAAGTTCGTTTTTCACCGATTCAGTCGGTTCAAAACTCAGCCGTTAGGATGATTGACCGCCTTCCCAGGTACTCGCGTATCTATACCTTTATGTTTGATGAGCTTCATTGACTTCCTTTCCGTGCTCGCACGCAATTTAGGCCTAACCCTCGAGTGCCCAAGGGGGGGTCCGACCGGACCCGAGGCCCGTTTTTTCCGGATAACTTTTTAACGGCTATAGATATGCAAAAATTCTTTTAGGTATTCCTAGAGCAACCATTTGGGCATCGAATGGTATATTTTGCGTGAGTATTGTCCAACCCTGTACCCCACAACCACATCGTATACTAAGGGTACCGCAAGATTTGCTGCTATTCCTTCGGTAAATGACGCAAGCAAGCATTATACTGTGTATCATGAGATTTTTACACTATTATTTTGCACCAGGTGGTGCTATTGTGATATAAGATACATCAGTCGACTGAAAATTCACTTTGGATTACATAGAACTAAATTATGTTATGATATTCCAATCCCTTCTCAAGATTTTAGCATGAAAACGATAGACTTCCTTCGGTAAATGACGCAAGCAAGCATAAAATGTGTATCAAGAGATTTTACACTATTATTTTACACCAGGTGGTGTTATTGTGGTATAAGATACATCAATCGATTGCAAATTCATCTGGGAATACATAGAACTAAATTCTGTAACGATATTACAATCCCTTCTCAAGATATTACCATGAAAACGCTGGGGTCCGCGCGGACCCCCCCTTGGGCCTTCGTGTACCAAAAAATACCTTGGGCACTCGAGTGTTAAAATCCTCACTCACTGTAATGTTATACTTCGTCCTCACTCAGCTTCATCCCATCGTCCACTTCGCTCATCGAACAGATTTTACCTCTTCATTCTTCAGTCTAGAACTGCCATTGGCTCAGTCTTAATCATTTGCCTCAGTTGGTTCTGCTCTTTGGAATGCGCTTTCTCCTTCAGTTCGCTTTTCACTTCTAGACGGCAGTCTCCCCTCTGCTTTGTCTCTTCTCAAAACCTGCTTCTTCTCGCGGGACCTTGCGCACTGGAAGCGCCTCTGAACGGTTCATCCTACTAGAGTCACTTTATAAACGTTTAAATACAATATAATACAGTACAATTATACTACTCGATATTCTATTCGATTTTAATTTCCGCCTAATATTCCTACCTCGTTCACAGTGAGTGTTTCAACACTGATGCCAGAGAACGTAAATACTCCAACATAAGTCAAATAACTCGATCGTTATAAAAAGGCTCATGCCGGATTATAAGGATTAGTTTTTTTCTCAATAGATCTAGATGTATACACGACATTGTAGTGGCAGTAAGTAGCCTAATCAGAATGCTTGACCGCAGTTATGTCAACGTAGGCTACCATTTAATCTAACACGCACGACAACTGGTCTACAGACAACTGGTCTAACGACAACTGTTCTTCAGACAACTGGTCCAGCGCTTAAGAAATGGAAACTGGATAAAGGTTTTTTAACAGGTGAAATGGAGACTGGATTGATAAAAAACGCAAGAGAAATGGAAGCTGGATGAGGGTTCATTTACAGGTTAATTAGAAGCTGTATTAACGAAAAAACGCATGAGAAATAGAAGCTGGATGACAGTATTTTTAGATCTGAAATGGAAGCTGTATTGATGGAAAAGCGCCTAAGAAACGGGAGCTGGATGCAGGTATTTTTATATCTGAAATAGAAGCTAAATGCATGTTGAAATACATAAGTGAAATTCATCGATCCAACTTCCATTTACGCTAGAAAACCATTTAACGTTTTGTTGTCGTTAGACCAGTTGTCATTAGACGAGTTGTCTGTAGACCATTTGTCGTGGAACCCATTAGCTCTAGTGTCTACATGAGAAGTTATACATACTTGCTGCAGTTGAAACTAACAACAGGAGAGTCATCGTTGTTAGAAAGAAGCCTGCCATCTTCATTTGAAGTCTTCCTTCTCCGATTTGGTTTCCGTATAACAAGAGAATGAAGCCTACACACAACGTATGCCGCATAACTACGTGCACTAGCTATTGTTATATAGTATCGACGAAGCTTCCTCGTAATGTTTTATTGTGACAATTCTGATAAAAACTCGATTCGTTACCTTCGAGAAGAACATCTGTAAAATAGATATCACTGTATAATAATTATTCTTTTGAAATTTTTTTGAAATCAACCAGTTCGTCATCAGAGATAAACGTGAACGTGATCTGAGAGATGGAATTGTGAGAAACAAAGAATTAATATTAATTTCTTGATCATTCTAAACAAAAGCATCTGCAAAAGACAAAAGACTTCGCTTGTGAAAACATGAAACAAATATTCAAAACACAGGTGGTGCGAGGGATCACTCAGTCAATCATTCACAAGTTCTCTGTCTACAACAACGCATTTGTAACTTCGAGAAGAAATGCTACGAGCGTGGAATGATACAGCGACTTGTAGCCTACAGAGACTGGGGAGGGGACCCGGACTGGGAAAGCATCAGGATAGGGGCAGGGACAAAGACAGATACAGCAACCAGGAATGGTCAACGGCATGGACAGAGGAAGGAACAGAGATGGGGACAGCGATAGGAGAGGGGCACGGACAAGAACAGAGGCAGAAAAGAGAGGTGTAGATGAATACGGAGAGGTACGACAAGCACAGAGACAGCTACTGGAGCAGGATCAAGGAGAGGGACAGAAGAAGGGAGCGACAGAGATGCAGACATCACACATAGGCGAATAGACAGACAGACAGACAGACAGACAGACAGACAGACAGACAGACAGACAGACATACATACATACATACATACATACATACATACATACATACATACATACATACATACATACATACATACATACATACATACATACACACATAGATACATACATACATACATACATACATACATACATACATACATACATACATACATACATACATACATACATACATACATACATACATACATACATACATACATACATGCATACATACATACATACATACATACATACATTGTACATACATACAATGTCATACATACATACATACATACATACATACATACATACATACATACATACATACATACATTGTACATACATACAATGTCATACATACATACATACATACATAGGCCTACATACATACATACATACATACATACATACATACATACATACATACATACATACATACATACATACATGTACATACATACATACATACATACATGCATACATACATACATACATACATACATACATACATACATACATACATACATACATACATACATACATACATACATACATACATACATACATACATACATACATACATACATACATACATACATACATACATACATACATACATACATACATACATACATACATACATTAAGGTGGAGTGAATACAATGGTGAAAAATTTTATGTCATAAATTAAAAATGCCTGGGTGTGCAAAAGTTGCATTTTGATATGGTTAGTTGTTTTGCAAAATATGTTGAACTAATTCCTTTGTTAAGAGGTGCCCCAACTATAAAGAAAATCGAAAATTTTTGACAAAATTTGCAATTTTTCGTGAAAATGTACTTTTGGCCATAGGTAACCTAAGATAATAACCAATTTTTGCAATGCTGTTTAATGATGATAGAATTAACTACCATATTCCATATTCCAATTAACTACCATATTCCATATTCCAAAATTCGCCTTCATTCAGGCCTACATTAAGAAGTTTCTGTCAGTTTATTCTAATAGAGGTGAAACTCTGATTTAGTGTTAAACGTTTTCATAATTTGTCTTGATGCTATTCCTGCCCGAATAAATCCATCTCTTGCAGTCTGACCACTGACTTTTGCCGAAGCTTCTGTAACAAGACGTATGCATCGCTCTGTCGCTTGGGTGTGGCATGGAAACAGAGCAATTTTATGTGCCTCTGCAACACTGTTTGATTTTACATAATTTGCAATATCCTTGTCCGGAATATGCTTCATGAGAGGTGGCTCATATCGATCGATCGTTTGCCATTCGACTAGGTCAGTATAATCCTCAGAGTTAAAGTTGAGTAAGGGTACTCGAAATTGTCTGATTTTTGTTGATAATTCATTTTCAACTCTTGCTGCAAGTATTCTTCTGTATGCTAATTCACGGATATGAGATCTTTCGTCGGTCAACATTGCAAGCAATATATTTTCTGCATGCCCGAAATATCCATTTCTTTGAATAACTTCATCCACAATGTCTCGTAAATTTTGTGGCAGATATCTGGAATATTTTATCATCCTCCACAAGTGCTTAGAGCCTTCAGTGCATGCTGACTTCGTCTTGATATGAAACCAAACTGGTGCATAAACTTTCATGATAAACGTGGCTAGCGTTGTAAGATTCTCACTTGGACATTCGGTTGCTATATACAATCTCAAAATTCTATTTGCTGTTGTCAACCACCTTGAGTGGCAAACAGGACCTGGCTTTTGAAAGGCAAGATCTGGTGAACAAATTCCGTATGATACAGCTTTACATATATTGTACAAATATTGCTGATCGGTACTTAATTCGATACCTTCCATATCTGGGCAATTCTCGAACTCAATTGCGTTGTAATGTACCAGAGGTAATGATTCACAGTTTCCAAGAGCCTTGCCTATGTTTCCTGAAAATAGTGTTGGGCCCTGTGTTCCGCCATCCAGCCTTTGAATTAGATGTCGCAGAGGCAATTCGTTGGCATGCAACATGCAAATAAACCAATGCAAAGGTCTACCAAGTTGTATTTCCAAAAGACGTATTATCCCTCCAGTTACACCAGTATTGACATTGGTTCCGTCGCAACCAATAGCAACTAAATCTTTAGTTGCTGTTTCGTTATCTAACAGAAACTTGTTGATACTTGTGTGAATATTTTTGGCTGATCCACTCTCAGGAGTGACATGACCCAGATATTGTGAATTCGGTTCAAGTACCAGTGTTATGTGCTCTTGAGAAATTATTTTAAGATACGATTTCTTGCCATTTTTCATTTGCACTCTGGTCCTATCTTTACGTCCATCGAAGTACAATCCAGATAGTTGCTTTACGGAATTGCACTGTAGACGTTTTCGAACTTTTGATCTTTCTCTTCGAACTTTGCTGCGATCGATCACCATAGATAAGTCTGTGTCGTGCACAACACCAACATCCTGTAAAACTGCGGTAGCAAGAGAAGCAGCACAGCGATCAGAAATTCCATGTCTGTCGCATTCACGAGCCAAAGTAGGTAAATCCGAGCGCATTTGTGCACTTTTACATTTTCTTGAGTTAATTGTAATCAGTTCATCGTCTGATTCTTTGTTGTGTAATACTGTTGACATATCAGTGAAACTACCTGTTGAAGAACTTAATTTCATATCTGATTTCTTGTGATTTGGCATATCTGAGTCAAAATAACTGAAACTACCCGGCTGTGAGTGAGTGACGGAAAGTTTAAGACACTTGGCTGTTGTAGCCCTCTCTATTTCTTTGCGTTTCCTTGCTTTTCTTCTTTTAACAGAGTTAGTCATATTCACATCAATACCACCAATCATCATTGCTCTTGTTTTCCTTTGATCAATGAGAAATTTTCGTTCTGCCATTGGAACTTTTCTATCCTTTGCACAAGTGCAATTATTTATTTCCATACATTTACAAGCTGCAATATCGAATAATTGAGTTTCAGATTGCTTCGCAAATTCTTCAAGTTTAGATATGTATTTCTGGTCGTATTTCCGAGATTTGTATGGTTTGAGCAAGTTTCTGTACTTGTCATGATAGAGTTTTAGCTTCTCTACTACCCTTTGATGAGATATTATTGGTATTGAAGACTTCAACCACAAACCTGCTATTTGCAGTGCGATCGGGATTGCTACTTCTGCAAACATTGGTTCCTTTGAAATCGGAGTAACTTTATGGCAAGTCTGGAATCACTTAAATGTGACAATAAAATGATTTTGGACAAGAATTCTCTTTAAAAGCATTATTATTATTTGAAAACTTGCTTTGCAATGTGGTTAAGTGGTTCACAAACTTTACTAAGAAAATAAAAAATTTCGATTTTTTTTTTACAAATTATGGCAAATTTATGATGCCGTTGGGGCACCTCTTAAAAAAGGAATAAATTTAAAATATTTTTCACATGAACTTCTTAGATCATAATGCAACTTTCCCGCACCCAGGCATTTTGAAATTCAAGAAAAAATTTTTTCACTCCACCTTAACATACATACATACATACATACATACATACATACATACATACATACATACATACATACATACATACATACATACATACATACATACATACATATGGGGTAAATGCTTTCGTGTTATTATATCGTCGATCAAATTGTTATGGTTATTTTATCTAGAAGTATATTATTTTGAAGATGAATGCTTAGCAAAATATTATTACCGTAGACTACATGGCTGTTTGACCGTCCCAAGACAATGAAACATTATGTTGCCTACAGAAAACTGTTCGCCCCTCCGCTCACGCTGCTTGCTCTCTTCTGCAAAATGCTGTCCTTTGTGCTCAACTTACTGTCTTCTACCTAATATGATCTTCGCTACTCACTTTGCTCGATGCAGTTCACCTGCTCTTCTGTGATCCTCTGCTCATCTTGCTCTCTTGAAAGTGGAACGCATCATGGCAAAAATTGGCTGATGATTTTAATACACTGAGGATGAACAGAAATCTCGTTACTCGCTGCCTTCGTCAATCTTTGGCGACATACTGCTGTGCCATTCTCACTCGAGCGACATCTAGTGGTGAGTACTCGAGTCGCCAGGGCTGGGGGAAGCGTCTGTTGCCGGGTGCGGACGCTTGAGCGAAACTTCATAAGCACGACAAGCAAACACAAAGAAATTCTATTTATTTATATAATTTATTTAATTCTAATTAATCCAAGTTAATGAGAGGTTGACAGAGTAGGTGCTAACAGCCACACGATGCCGCTAAGCAAACGATAACACGAACACGGTGCTCATATTAAACATCTTTTACAAAGATTTTTCCGATGATATGAAAACAGAAAATTCGTTTAATCGATGGTTGATTCTATGGAATGCCCAGTGGCGTAGGCAAGGGGGGGGTTTCGGGGGTCAAAACCCCCCCCATTGGCTCCGGAAAAAAGGTTTTTTTAAGGTTATTTTTCCATTTAAGTAAGAAAAAATAGCAAAAAACAGGGTTTTCGGCCATAAAACCCCCCCATGAAAAATTCCTGGCTACGCCACTGGGAATGCCTCGTAATAGTAGTGTAAGGTTGACGCTGACGACCCTTGGAGATGACAAGGTGTTGAAACAAAAGAAATGAAGACAACGTAGAGTGTACCAGTCCAAAGGCAGGATTAAGGAGGAGGGCGACACTAATCACCTCTCTCCTATGAGACAGACATGTTATGCCCAAACTACTTACCCGGTATTAACAGTTTTAATCTTCAAGGTTTTTTTTAATAAGACGGGTTTTAATCATTTTAGTTGTTTGTTGAGTTGCATCGGGTTCAAATAGAATAGGATGAATAGAGATAGGAAGAGGACGAGGATGAGGAGGGGAAGAAATAAGAGGAAGAGGAGGAAGACGAGGGGGAGAAGGAGAAAGAGGAGGAAGAGGAATGGGATGAAGATTAAGAGGAGAAGTAGGAGTATGGGGAGGAGAAGGAAGAGGAAAAAAAGAAGGAGGTGGAGAATGAGGAGGAAACAGACGATGAGGAGGAAAAATAGCAAGAAGAAGAATATAGAAAGAGGAGGAATGGGACGATGAGGAGGAGGAGGAGGAAGAGGAGGAGGAGGAAAATAAGGGAAACCAGAAGTGGAGGATGAGAAAGAGGAGGAGGAGGAAGAGGAGGAGGAAAATAAGGGAAACCAGAAGTGGAGGATGAGAAAGAGGAGGAGGAGGAAGAGGAGGAGGAAAATAAGGGAAACCAGAAGTGGAGGATGAGAAAGAGGAGGAGGAGGAAGAGGAGGAGGAAAATAAGGGAAACCAGAAGTGGAGGATGAGAAAGAGGAGGAGGAGGAAGAGGAGGAGGAAAATAAGGGAAACCAGAAGTGGAGGATGAGAAAGAGGAGGAGGAGGAGGAGGAGGAGGAGGAAAATAAGGGAAACCAGAAGTGGAGGATGAGAAAGAGGAGGAGGAGGAAGAGGAGGAGGAAAATAAGGGAAACCAGAAGTGGAGGATGAGAAAGAGGAGGAGGAGGAAGAGGAGGAGGAAAATAAGGGAAACCAGAAGTGGAGGATGAGAAAGAGGAGGAGGAGGAAGAGGAGGAGGAAAATAAGGGAAACCAGAAGTGGAGGATGAGAAAGAGGAGGAGGAGGAAGAGGAGGAAAATAAGGGAAACCAGAAGTGGAGGATGAGAAAGAGGAGGAGGAGGAAGAGGAGGAGGAAAATAAGGGAAACCAGAAGTGGAGGATGAGAAAGAGGAGGAGGAGGAAGAGGAGGAGGAAAATAAGGGAAACCAGAAGTGGAGGATGAGAAAGAGGAGGAGGAGGAAGAGGAGGAGGAGGAGGAGAAGGAGGAGGAGGAGGAGGGAGAAGGAAGAGTAGAAGGAAGAGGATGAGAAACGATCCCTAATCTGGGTATCAGCCAAGAGCATGATTGTACTGTAGTGTTGCTGACTTCGTATTTCGTTGTTCCTCGGCATATGATGTGACGTGGCCATTCATCTCCGTCACCGTAGGCCCTATTTTCGATCTGGGAGTATATGGTTAGTGAAGGCCCTGGTAGGGCATACACATTACAGATGCGTAGGCCTATGCTAGGGGCACAGATTTCCGCCCTCATGCGAATTTAATTCAGCGACCGCTCTATAAGAGTCCTATGCGCTGACTTGTAAAACTGGATTTACCTTAAACGGGTGATTGGTGTTGGGGGCCTTTAGTTTGGAACTTTGGATGGACTTCTAAATGAAGCGACAACTTTATATTTGTCTGTCGTGTTCAAATAGAAGAGGATGAAGAGAAATAAGAAGAGGACGAGGGCGAGGAGGAGAAGAAATAGGAGGAAGAGGAAGAGAATTATGATTAAGAGGAAGAGTAGGAGTATGGGGAGAAGGAGGAGGAGAAAAAGGAGGAAGTGGAGGGGAGGAAACAGAAGATGTCTGTCTCTCCGTTTCTCTTCGACTATAGGCCTGAATGTAGGTAATGCAATGTACATTGTAATTAGTTATTTATATAGTACCACTCACAGTCTTGGCCAGTCTGTACCGCTCTCGGTGCGAGGACCCCGATAGTAGAAATAGGTTTCAAGAAGAGAAAAACGGAGACACACAGAGGTATACAGAAAGACATATGGCAGACATGCAGAGACAGAGATACAGAAAGGAGAGTCTCACGCAGATTTGGAGGGAAGGGAATTCTCACCAATATTAGCGTCGGTGTGTGCCAGACAAACGATGTATCTGTAAATATCTCTCTATGTCTCTCTCCTTTCAATACGTGGCTATGTGTTTGGTTGGGGCTTTCTATCTCACTCTAGATCTGTGCATCTGCATGTTTATCTGCATGCCTCTTCCTCTTCCTCCTCCTGCTCATCGTCCTCCTCTTCCTCTTCCCCTCCTCCTCTTCACCCTCTTCTTCTTCCTCCTCCTCTTCCTCTTCCCCTCCTCCTCTTCATCCTCTTCTTCCTCATCCTCTTCCTCTTCCTCCTCTTCTTCCTCCTCTTCTTCTTCCTCCTCCTCTTCCTCTTCCCCTCCTCCTCTTCATCCTCTTCTTCCTCATCCTCTTCCTCTTCCTCCTCTTCTTCCTCCTCTTCTTCTTCCTCCTCCTCTTCCTCTTCCCCTCCTCCTCTTCATCCTCTTCTTCCTCATCCTCTTCCTCTTCCTCCTCTTCTTCCTCCTCTTCTTCTTCCTCCTCCTCTTCTTCCTCCTCTTCTTCCTCCTCCTCATCTACCTCCTCCTCCTCTTCTTCATTCTCCTCTTCCTCCTCCTCTTCTTCTTCTCGTCCTCCTTATCGTCGTCCTCCTTCTTCCCCTCCTCCCCTCCCGCTTTGGCGTCTATCTATATGTCTCCTCTATAGAACGAGAATCAACCGTGCACCCCACCCCACACTCCACGACCAACCCCTGAGAGATTTCTCTCACGAAGACGGACTCGGTCACTGGAACAGCAGACAAAAGAACGGCAAAGAACGGGGATAAAGAAGAACGGTCGAACGATGAGCGAATAAAGAGGACCCCAGACTGATTAGTATTCAAAAACACAGCACACCATCCAATGTATCATTCGACTTCATGTGCACTATATGCCGTGAATATTTACACATATTATCACTCTAGCCAACTCTCTTTTACCCTCTCCGAAACTGCCCTAACATACTGTAAGATGCATGCACGTCAGTGGCGTAGCCAGGAATTTATGATGGGGGTAGGGTTGGGTTTTTGCCACCTGACCGGATGCCCTTTCTGACACCAACCCAACAGTATATATATATATATATATTGCAGTAAATAAAAAGGGAATAAAGAAACAAAGGTAATAAAGTAAGAAAACAGTTGTTGCTACAAGCAAATGTTTTTTCTTATTTAAGTGGATAAATAACCTTTAAAAAACCCTTTTTTCTAAGCCAATGGGGGTTTTAACCCCCGAAACCCCATTGTCTACGCCACTGATGCATGTATGCAATATGTATCAATGCATGTGTGTGGGCATGATCTAGTTATCCCGCTAGCAGGCACTTCTTTGGCCAAAACTCGAGCGTTTGCCTTTATTAGTTTTGTCCTTGCTCTATTGACACGCTAAGAAGGTAACTCTAATACTACCAAGGTTGTGGCCAGAATTTGATTGGGGGGGTTGTGTTTCTTAAGTTTCTCGTCCGAAAAAAACTTATGACCTTGTTTAGTCAACCGACTGTAATCTGATGAAAATGTCATCAATTTCCCGTCCGAGAACAAACAACTGATGACCTTTTTTTTAATTGTCAGACCGCAATCTTAAAAAAATCACCAATTCATGTATATTTACACCTTTTTCATTTGGGTAGGGTGTTTCATGGTTTTATTTCATGGTTTTTACATCATGTGCTAGTAAATGCTTTCTATTGTTTTTCACATTTTCCATTTCGGGTGTGTTCAAACACCCCAAAAACCCCTCTTACATTATAATTATGCTTTCGGACATGACATCTATCCAACCACACTCAAACCAACTTAGATTATGTAATTGTGTGTCTAACTATTTTTTCCGGACAATAATTTGTCAAAATAATTATTTTTCATATGTATCGGGCAAAATAATGTTATGTGTACATAGCCTATGCATGAATTTCGATTAATTTCTTTTGGGTTCCAATACGATCCGATCCGTTGCTTGCACTACAGTTATAGTCTCCTCGTCTTTCCTCTTCTTCCCATCGGAATCATTCCAAAGCGATTGGATCCATTCACCGAATCCGTTCCACTGGTCGCCATTTAATCCAACCTAATCCCCATCGAAACTTATCAACTCGTTCCGCCACCACTTCTCTAATCCCGCATCCCCAACCCATCGCCCCACGCAGCATCCCAGCTTCACGCACCGATCGGCCACTGAGGAAGCTCTCAGTCTTCCGTCTGTGCGATGTGTCTGTTTAAGACATTGTGTGTCTGTCCATACATACATGTATCTCTGCCTTTGTCTCTGCCTCTCTGTGTGTCTGCTTGTTTGTTTCTTTATGTGCAACCGTCCGCACGCGCTTCTGTCTGTCTTCTTACTATTATTTTCCTTCATCTCTCTGGTTTTCCATTCTATCTTCCTGACCATCTTTCGTCCGTCCGTCCGTCCGTCCGTCTGTCTGTCTGTCTGTATTCTGTCAGTTCTGCAATTTCACGTTTTATGGACTCACCCACAGTCCATTGTGGGATCAAAAGATGTGTGCTTTCCCCTCAACTCTCATCCGAACAGCGTGGTGTAGATAAATGCATGGGCCGTCCCCCAACACCTCCGTTGGGGGGGCTTCCCCCTGTTTCCCCCCCTCTAGGTCTCCGCCCATGGTGGTCAAACCGCCCGCATAATTATAGCCTTATAGGTCTATTTGTTGCAACACTTTTATTATGTTTTCTCAAATTACTTTCATGACTTTGTTCCTACATTGCAGACAGAACTTGGATTGATCGAATGTGTCTGTTTGAGTCATTGCGTTTCTGCCCATACATGTCTTTGTATGTCGACCCTCTGCGCAAGCGCACACGAATATATCAATTCAGCCTATAATAATTGTCCACACGGATGCCGAGTCTGTGACAACTTTAACAATTGATATTTTAAAAGTTGTAATAATTTTATTCGCCTCATTTTGACGAACATTTTGCTAACTCTCTTCTGAACAAACGAAAAACCAACTTAATTTGAACAAAGGGGTCTAAAGTCGCATCAATGAATAGTCTGGGGTTTTCTGTGTTTGAAAAAAGGAAATCTGGTTTATTTCTGAAACCTCAGTGACAACACTGAATCAGAGGATAGTAAACTGTTATATTACTGCCGCCATTTTAGGTAAGTTATGCCACTTATTAATATATAATATCGTTTCACTCGGCAACTAATAACAAATGACTTTACAATGTTTTTATTGAAATAAGCGTCTTTAAGGAACCCATTCCATGTGCCCCATGAGTAACATAACGCCGTATGTGTTGTTACTTAGACTGCATTCTTTATTAAGATTCGTTGTTGTGATGATTCCAAATTGCAAAATGCTTGTGTGTAAGAATTATATATGGTAAATGGTTGTTTTAGCGCTGATTGTATACGCACAATGGCTCATTGTATTAATATTATAGGTTACCTATCGCGGTAATCCTCCAGTTTTGGTGCTTTTATTATTTTGCACTGTTATACGGGATAGTTATCAGCAATAGTTTGAAGGAAGACATTGAAAATGTTTTCCCCTTTGAACTATAAAAGAAAGCTGGGCAATCCTGGGAACGACGGTCATAAATTCCGAAACATGTATTTTCGTCAGAGGAAGAGCCAACTACAGTTAAGGCTGCATTTATTCACTTATTTTCTTCATTCTTTACTTATTCACTTACTTACGAGCTTCTCGGGCTTTTTACGTCATTGTTTACGTTATTTTGACGGCATTCCGTTGGGAAATAAATCAACCTGACGTGTCGTAATAGCGCGGTGTAGGCTATAGGATGGTTGCATATAGAAACCACGCTTGAGAAATAGAAGCTGGATGAAGACCTTTTGCAGGTGAAATGGAGGCTGGATTGATGAAAAAACGCAAGAGAATTGGAATCTGGACGAAGGTTCTTCTGCAGGTAAAATAGAAGCTGGATTGACGAAAATAACGCATGAGAAATAGAAGCTGGATGAAGGTATTTCTAGATCTGAAATAGAAGCTGGATTGATGAAGAAACGCTTAAGAAATGGAGGCTGGATGAAAAGCCCACACTTTTGCCCATCCAATACTCCGCACTATCGATTTATGGAATTTTATAATTTATGACCGCCGTTCCCAGGATTGCCGAAAGCTGAAATAGAAGCTGGATTAATGAAAAACGCATGAGTAATAGAAGTTGGATTAATGTTTTAACAGATCTGAAACAGAAGCTGGATGAATGATAAAACTCTTAAGAAATGGAAGCTGGATGAAGGTTTATATATATATATATATATATATATATATATATATATGAAATAGAAGCTGGATGAATGATAAAAGCTTAAGAAATGGAAGCTGGATGAATGATTAAAAGCTTAAGACATGGAAGCTGGATGAAGGTTTTCTATATTTTAAATAGAAGCTGGATGAATGATAAAAAGCTTTAAAAATGGAAGTTGGATGATGGAGATATTAGGTGAAATCGAAGCTGGATGAACGAAGAAGACGCTTAAAAAATAGAAGCAGAATAGAGGTGTTTTTATACCTGACAAAGACGCTGGATTGACGAAAATAACACATTAACACTGGAAGCATGATGAAGGTGTGTTATTGCTTAAATAGAACCTGGATTGACGAAAATAACGCGGGAGAAATAGAGGCTGGATAATTGAAAAACATATTCTCGCGCCAAAACAGCGACCAAAGACTAGTGTTGAAGAAAGCAATGCAAAATAATAAAAGCACCTAAACTGTAGGATTACCCCTATCGCAGCTGATGTGATTCCAAGTTGAAATACCAGATCTAGCATTCATTAGGCATTCCTTTCACCCAAACAATTCCTATTTGAATAAGAATTATTGGTAAACGTGTATTTTAGCGTCGTAAATTATTCGCTCATTGCAGCATTTTTATTTTTAATCCATCCAACTTCTAGTTTGGCAAGCTTTCCTCTCTTCGATCCAGTTTCTGTTTAGGCAGGGATTGATTTAATCAATCCCGCTTTTATTTAGGTAGCAAATCTTTTTCATTAATACAACTTCTATTTAATTAAAAAAGAATTTTTTCATCAGTCCAGCTTCGATTTCAGCCAGATTGTTTTCATAAATACCACTTCTATTTAGGTAAAAATAATTTCATGGATCCCACTACCATTCAGCAATTATTCTTGTCGTCAATGCAACTCGCATTTGACCAACGCTGAAACTCATGCAACTATAACTACTTCTATTTACCATGATTTGCTCACGGCAAAGTCTAGCAAAAATTACCTTACTAAAAATGCTGGGGTAATCTATTGTTTTAGCAGAATAAATTATTCGTCAATGCATGTGATTTAGCGTTGATGGCATACACAAGTCAGATTGACGAAAGTAGGCTTTCTTGCCAAAAAGATGTCAGATTGATGAGGATAATTTTTAATACAATAGAAGTTGGATTTATGAAAGCACTAATTATGCTGACATTGGAGCGGGATTGATGAAAAATAATTGTAATTTAAATAGAAGTTGGATTGAATAAAGCAGTTATTGTTGAAATAGAAGCTGGATTAATAAAATCATTTCTTGCCTAAATGGATGCTTGATTGATGCGAATGATTCATACCAAAGTAGAAGCCAGATTGAGAAAAAAATAATTGTGCTGCGCCAGTAAAAACATTTCGCATAATTTATTCCACTAAAGTGATAGATTACCAATGCTAGACACGGCTTTTTTTAAGACTACACACACGTGTGTGACTTAACGTGAAATAAAATAACTAATGGAAATACATCATAATTTGACATGAAGTTTAAAGAAATTTGCTAGTTCGTGTTTTTGATAACAGTCAAGTTTAAATTATTGCTTTTAAAACTTGCACGACATTAACTGCCTTTTGTAAATTGTTATCTTTGTTTGTATGTGCACTTGTTATAGCGCCCCTTCAAGCTCGCTACTCAGAGGCGCTCCCGACTACAGAGCGGAGACACTGCATCGGAGTTTCACGCCGAATTGCTGAGCAATTGCGAGTAAAGGACTTGCCCAAGGTCCCTACGCTGCAACTTGAGGTGGATACGAACCTACAACCCTTCGGCTGCAAGGCGACGAACATACCCACTACACCACCACGCCCCACATCTGAGGCCTCTTTGTGCTCGTTTCAGTTGACAGTTTTATTCATACTTTTTAATGGCATAATATGACTTCTGGCAACAAATTTCCCAACTTTCAACTCTGGTACTTTTATACCACTATAAAGATCTGGGTAGACATGCTTTCGTTGCTTTTCATGTAAATGTCTACTTCAAAGTACAGGCTTAAGGGCGGTCTTTTTAAGAGTGAGCGAGAGACTGATACAGAGATACACAGAGGAAAAAGAGAAAGAGACGGAGAAAGAAGCAGAAAGAGAAGCAGACACACACACACACACACACATCACACACCCAGAGAAAGAGATACAAATGCAGCCAAACTTTTATTAATCTGAACTGTTTCATCGTTGGTTAACATCATACTGAACAATAGCATAGAGGCGCACCATAATAAAAAGGTTGGATAGCGGTGGTGGTTTGTCATGTACTGTGCTTGTCTTGGTATCTAATTCTCTTGTTCTGCTCGAAAGATGAGTAACACTTAGGTGAAAATAATGTGATTCACTATTGTAGGCTTCGAAAATGCAAACTTTAATTATTTTGCCATAATTATATTATATGTGATGATCTTGGAGACTGCTGGTGTTGGAAAGTCTATGAGAACAACAATTGAGAAACTTTACATAGTTGATAAATTTGCAAGGAACACAACATCTTATATTTCAATGCAATTTAGTCTAGAATGTGACGTCTGGAGTTCTAAGCCAATCAAGAATCACGCGGATATTAATTTCAAAAACCGGTATGGTAAAAGTTGCTCTTCCAAGAGCCCATACTAGAGAACACTGGGAACTTCAATTTTACCTCAGTGAGTAGCCTCAGGGCAAATTAGAAAAGAGAAATGGGAGATTATCAATACAGGTGCCACATATGTCAGAAATCATTTCATTGGGTTAGTCAGTTGAAACGACACGCGAGAACACATACTCAAGAAAAACCATACAAGTGCAAGCTATGTCAGAAATCATTTTCTACAAACGGCAATCTGAAAACGCACATGAAAATACATACTGGTGAAAAACCATACAAGTGCAAGCTATGTCAGAAATCATTCTCTGATCAGGGTAGTGTGATGAAGCATATGAGAACACATACTGGTGAAAGACCATACAGGTGTCAACAATGTCAGAAATCATTTTCTACTAACGGCAATCTGAAAACGCACATGAAAATACATACTGGCGAAAGACCATACAGTTGCCAGCAGTGTAGAAAATCATTTTCTAATAGCGATAATCTAAAAACGCACATTAGAACACATACTGGTGAAAGACCGCACCTGTGCCAAATATGTCAAAAGTCGTTTGCTCGAGGAAATCATCTCAAAACGCATATGAGAAGACATACTGGTGAAAAGCCATACAGTTGCGAGCAATGTCAGAAATCTTTTGCTGCTGATGTTGATATGAAAACGCACATGAAAACACATACTGTCGAAAGACCATACATGTGTCTGTTATGTCAAAAAACGTTTGTTCGGGCAAGTCATCTCACGATGCATAGCAGAGCCCATTGTGTAGAAAAACCTTACAGTTGCAAGCATTGTCAGAAATCGTTTGCTTTTCATAGTTATCTGAAAGCGCATATGAGAAGACATTCTGGCGAAAAACCATACCATTGTCATCTATGTCGGAAAAACTTTGCTGAAGGTTGTTATCTAAAACGGCATTTTAGATCCCACACTGATGAAAGACCATACAAGTGTCAGTTATGTCAGAAATCATTTTGTTCAGCTAGAACACTGAAAAGACACACAATAACCCATACAGGTGAGAAGCCATTCTGGTGCCAGTTATGCGAAAAATCATTTGCTTATCACTGTAATCTGAAAGCACACATGAGAACACATACTGGCGAAAGACCGCACCTGTGCCAAACATGTCAAAAGTCGTTTGTTCTAGGAAGTCATCTCAAGACGCATATGAGAAGACATACTGGTGAGAAACCGTACAGTTGCGAGCAATGTCAGAAATCATTTTCTAATCAAGGTAGTGTGATGAAGCATATGAGAACACATACTGGCGAAAGACCACACAGGTGCCAGCGATGTCAGAAATCATTTTCTACTAACAGTAATCTGAAAACACACATGAGAAAACATACTGGCAAAGGTCTATACATTTGTAACGTTTGCAATAAGGGATTCACACGAAATGGATATCTCAAGACACACAAACTGATACATGGAACTGAGAAGTAACACTCACTGAATGCCGGTAAATCTAATGCTAGGAACAATGCTTCAGCGTGGCAGTCTAATCTGCACGCAAAAACACTGCCACCTGATCTTAAAATTGAAGTTATTGGTAATCAGTCTGATCGTTTCATGAGACTAAACTGTCACATAATATTGTAAGACTGCATAATTATTTAAGGCAACTTAAATAATTTTATGCTATAGTTACAAATAATGTAGCACACATTGTAGTTTCATGTTCATTTTCTTGACATCTTTAAATTGCGAAATAATAAATTTTAATGCATACACATTTCTGCTGTGGTTGATTCTCAGCAGAAACCTTAACTGTGCATCATTTTGTGAGACTGACTGAGACAAATGATACTTTGCCTTTTCCTATTGCTTTCATTATGTGGGACAACTGCTTAACAAACTAACAACAATCTAATCTACTTAGATTCATTGTTTGAAATTATTCTTGATCATTGAGGAAGAAAATTGTGTAATCAAGATTATGGCATGACCTAATTCCTGAAAATGTTGTGTTTGTTGTCATTGGGGAATTTTTATGATAAAACTTTCTTGTTTTCTGAAAGTCCTAAACTACATAATAAAGATGCGTATTATTTCTCTGATGGACTGTAAAATATTATTTCTATTCACTTTGGTTTGGTACTAAATATTTTTTATTTTGAATCAGCATCATTTCCTTAATTTTTTGCTTGGTTATCCTGCGAAGTCTAGCGAACAACGTTTCTGTAGAATAACTGTTTTCGAGTTCATCTTTTATGACAAGTCCACATCTTTGTCTGAAGAATAGACTTTTGCATTTTATACCCTGTTGTTCATGCGTTATTCTCTAACAGCACGAGCCTTGTTTTAACTCAGATTCTTTTTTGAATTGTATTGAAACAGTTATTATTATTATTTTTTACTATTAATATTATTATTATTGTTGTTTTGTTCTTGTTGTTGTTGTTGACTTTTATATAACCTTCAAGATAACTACTCAGAAGCGCTCCCAGTCCAACAATGGCTAATTAAAAAAGACGATTTTTAAGTGAAAGAAAAAACTGGCGCGACATCTAGGCACAAAGTGGAGTGCAACAGGAAGCCCTTTCCAGGTTCTAGGGCTAGCCACAGTGACTGAGAAAGAGCGTCGATGCATTATAGGATATAGCAGTTTGACAGCGAGAGACCAAGAGTTCAGGTTAATCAGCCGATCGCAGGTCAGATCGCCGCTGGACACCCGAGATTCGACAGCAGAGTTCATCTAGGTACTTGGGACTCGGGAGCTATAGGCACTCCATGTATTTATAAAGCGCCTCGAGTAGGGTGAACCGTTCAGAGGCGCGTGAGCAAGACCCTGCGAGCAACAGGTTTTCAGAAGAGACAAGGCAGAAGAGAGTCTGCCAGACAAAAGTGTGGAGCAAATGGAGAAGGATAATTATAAGGCGCATTCCAAAGAGGAGGACCAGAGCAGGAAAATCATCGACACTGAGCATGAGCCGTAGCAGTTACAGAGCGAGAAACCAAAAGGTCAAGTCTGTTTGATGCACGAAGTGGATGATGGGAGGAAGCTGAATGAGGACGAAGTATAACATTAACCTTAATTTTTTGCTTGGTTAACCTGCGAAGCCTAGCGAACAACGTTTCTCTAGAATAACTGTTTATCGAGTTCATCTCCTATGACAAGTCCGCATCTTTGTCCGATGGATGGATCCGATTTGACCAGGGTCTATGACAACAGAGGCCGTTACCCTGCATTGATAGGTTATTTGCTTTTAATCTGCAGCAAAAAAGTATAAATTCTAACAATGAAGATGAAATATTTGTAAGGTAGGCTAATTTATTATTATGGAAGAAATAGTAATTAAGGGTCCAAAAATTAAGGTGCATGGGAAACCTGTGGTATTCCATTACTTTTTAATAAGTTGAAAGTGGAGTAGGCCTACTGTTGTTGCGTTTAACTTAATGAAGTCGATTAAACGTTAAAATGGTTTCAAGCGCTGTATCAGGTAATTGTCTGTAGACCAGTAACTGTTGTCGGTAGATGAATTGTCCGGAGACCATGCGCACTTGTCGGGACTCGGTAGACGAGTTGTCCGCCTAACGAAAATTAAGTGGTTCCAGACAATTCGTCTAACGACAACTGGTCTACAGACAACTGGTCCAGCGCTAGAGAAAAAGAAGCTGGATGAAAGTTTTTTACAGATGAAATGGAGGTTGGATTGATGAAAAATACGCAAGAGAAATGGAATCTGGATGAAGATGCTTCTACAGGTGAAATAGAAGCAGGATCGACGAAAACAACGCATGAGAAATAAAAGCTGAATGAAGGTATTTCTGGATCTGAAGGAGAAGTTGGATTGATGAAAATAAAGAGCGAGAAATAGAAGGTAGTTTTAGATCTGAAGTAGAAACTGGATGCATGTTGAAATACATGAATGAAAAATCATCAATCCAGCTTCCATTTAAGCTAGAAAACCATTTGACTTTTTTTCTCATAAACACAGCTAAGTGACAGCTCCATTTCATCAATACGAGTCGTCTGTAGACGAGTTGTACGTCGTTAAAAGAGTTGTCTGTAGACCAATAATTGTGGAACCGTCTGAATGCCTA
This sequence comes from Lumbricus terrestris, assembly GCA_949752735.1. NCBI lineage: Eukaryota > Metazoa > Annelida > Clitellata > Crassiclitellata > Lumbricidae > Lumbricus > Lumbricus terrestris. The sequence continues at coordinate 4,594,321 of OX457048.1, read as the reverse complement.
ATTCCCTTCACACCTAATCTTGCCAGAGCAAAACTTTGACAAAGACAAGCGAAAGTACTCTGATCAGGAAGTTGTCATTATTGTCTGAAGGATAACCCTAGGCCATTTCAACTTTATCAGAACAACAACGTAGAGCAGGCCTTGAATCTGCATCCACCATAAGTCTACATTTACTGCATATTTGTTGGAATAATGATACACATTCTAGATGGCGCTAGCATAGATGACTGTAGATGACTCTATGTAATTTAGTCTATGTTATACGTCACTTCCTCCTTCTTCTCCGTTCCGTGTTTTGTGCTAGTAGTTAAGATGACATGTGACAATCTTTATCTCCTTTAATCGTGAATAAAGCTCTGCATTCCAACAGTTTATGTGCCCAGGTCGAACGCAGGACGACTGGTTAATTCCCAGGACGACTGGTCGACTAATATTTTTCGAGTTTTCTCGTTAATTATCCGAGTCGATAGAAGCTGAAGTTTCTTCTTGGTCTCGCGTCAAAATGGCGGCATTGGAAGAACTACAGCAGCAAGTTTTGAGAATTCAGGAGAAAATTAGCACAGGAACAGGCAATGTAGCGACAACAGTTCCTACTACAAATTCCGTCGGAGGTTTACCGGAAGCGAAGCATCTTGATGGCAAAAATTATGGTGATTGGAAATTCTGGATGCAAAATTTCTTAATTGACGCTGGTTTATGGCGCTGTGTTTCGCCAAAAGAGGGCCAGACTGTTGATCCGGATTTGGACTTACGTGCGTTAGCCAAAATCAATCTCAGCCTAAAACCCTGTTCAACCAGAGTCACGAAGAAATGCCAGACTGCGAAAGCTGCTTGGGACGCATTGAGAGGTGAATATGAAAGCACTGCTCTTGTTCGTCTGATTGGACTGTATTCTAGTTTGTTTAAGACAAATTTTGAGAACTTTCCTTCGATGCAGCAGTATGTAGATCACATTTTGTCAATTGCAGAACAATTGGAATCAATTGGTCAACCTTTTCAGGACAATGTTGTTGGAGGCATAATTCTTGGAGGTCTTCCAGATCAGTATAGGCCTTTAATATTAGGCATCCAAGGATCAAAGCAAGACACAACAGTTGAGTTTGTAAAAAGTCTTTTGCTTCAGGACAGTGTTAAGGAGCTAGGAGCAAGTACGACTTCGGTTGCAACTCATTCAGCATTTTCAATGGGCAGGTCTCAAATGAGCAGGTCCCACAAGGGCATGTCCCAGATGAAAAGTAAGCCAAAAGGACCACGTTGTTTTGAATGTAATCGTTTTGGTCATATTCGTTCGCAATGTGAGAAGGTCAAGGTTAAACCACATAAGAATTCAGCCAACGCGAATTTTGGTGCTGTGTCAGCCCAAACGAATTTTTCAGTTTCATCGGTGCAGCCTACCTCGATGAATGATGATTGGTATCTTGATTCAGGTGCCACGGTACATCTAACATCTCGACTTGACTTGCTTAAGAATTTTTCTTCAGATTCTAGTCAAGAGGTTGGAATTGCAAATGGAACAAAGTTAAAAAGTACTGGAATGGGAACATTATCGATTCCGTTGTCAACAAAGAAAACAATGGAAATTTCAGATGTTGTTCATGTACCAGATTTGGCTATAAATCTCTTAGCAGTTAACAGAATTGCTCAGGAGGGTAAAACTGTTTTGTTTGACAAGAAAGGCTGTCGCATAGTTAATCAGCAGGTGAAGGTCAATCCAAAAAGTGTCATTGGAACTGCCACAGAAGTCAATGGACTGTATCGTTTGAACTGTAAGCAATCTCGTATGTTTGCTGCGCTGTCAACGAACTCTGTAAACTTAATATGGCATCGTCGCCTTGGGCATCTTAATCGGCCTTCTATGCGCCTACTTCGAAGCACTATGTCTTCAGGTGTTCAGTCTGAAGGGACGGCAGATATTCCTTGTGAAGTTTGTGTGAAAGGCAAACAGCATCGTAAACCGTTCAAGAAAACAGGAGCCAAACGAGCGAAGCACGTTCTTGGTCTTGTTCATTCTGATATTTGTGGTCCAATGCATGTTTCATCAGTTGGTGGAGCACGGTATTTTCTGACATTGATTGATGATTTCACGAGACACTCGGTTGTCTATTTTCTGAAATCAAAGACTGAGGTACTGGAGAAGTTCAAGGAGTACAAATCTCTTGTTGAGAATCAGACTGGTAAACGTATCAAAACTCTTCGAACAGATAATGGTACTGAATATGTCAATGAGAATTTTCTGAGTTTCTTACGACGTTGTGGAATTCGTCACGAAACCACGATTCCGTATACTCCTCAGCAGAACGGAGTTGCTGAACGTCTGAACAGAACTTTGGTAGAACGAGCTCGAACAATGATTCTAGAATCCGGAGTAAGCACAGATTTTTGGGCAGAAGCAGTAAATACAGCCAATTATCTGAAGAATCGGTCACCTACAAAAGTCTTACCAAATATGACACCTCAAGAGGCATGGACAGGAGAAAAACCTGACCTAAGCCATCTTCGTGTTTTTGGTTGCAAAGCTTTGGTGAAAATTCCTGATAATAACCGCAGGAAATGGGACTCTAAGTCAAAAGAGTACATCTTCGTTGGTTACTGTGAAGAAAGCAAAGGTTACAGAATGCTTCATCCTGTTACAAAGAAATTCACTCGATCCAGAGATGTTGTTTTCTTTGAATCTCAGTTTCCTGTTCGACATTCGTCTTCAGATGATCCATTTCCGGATGTTGCGGATGACAACTCATCGCAAATTGTCACTTCAGACATTCATAATCAACAGCAGTTTCAGAATACCCAAACTCATGTTGAAGTGGGGGAGTCTGATGGTTCAAAGGAGTTTGGTGGATCAAAGACTAATCTTACTGATGGCTCGAACACTGGCTTGGAAATAAACTCTGTGGAAGAAGATTCTGGTGGATCAAATATTTCAGTGGTCAATAAGGACATAACTGATGATGGAGAAGTGATACGAGACACATTTGAGAGGCCAAAAAGAACTCGTATTCCAAATAAGCAAATATTCAATGAGAATTTTGTTGTGCATCAAGCTACATTGTGTAAAAGTACTGATCCAGCAACTGTTGAAGAAGCACTTACTTCTCAATATGCAGAAGAATGGAAACGTGCAATGGAAGAAGAAATTCAGGCACATGTTGAAAACCAGACATGGACATTATCTGATGTACCTACTGGGAGAAAAGCAATTAAGTGCAAAGGGGTCTTCAAAACAAAGCTGAAATCTGATGGTACAGTTGAGCGTTACAAAGCTCGTTTAGTGGCTAAAGGATGTTCACAAAAACCAGGCATTGATTATGAGGAAACGTACTCGCCGGTTGTACGTTATACTTCCATTCGTCTTCTGATGGCACTGGCTGCAAAATATGACCTTGACATTGATCAAATGGATGTCACAACAGCATTTTTGCATCCTGAGCTCGAAGAAGAAATTTACATGGAATTGCCAGGTGGTTTTCGGCTGAATGGTAAAACTTGTCGGCTAAAGAAGTCAATTTATGGTCTGAAGCAAGCAAGCCGAGCCTGGAATAAGAAATTGGATAAGTTGTTGAAAGAACTTGGATTTGTGCAATCAAATTTTGACACTTGCATTTACTACAGATGTGAAAACGGAAAGATCTTAATCATTGCAGTGTATGTTGATGATCTTTTAATTCTCTCGAACAACAAGGGGGAGAAACAGAATTTGAAAGCAGATCTAATGAAACGTCTCAAGATGAAGGATCTTGGAGAGGCACACTATTGTGTGGGCATTCATATCCAGAGAGATCGTGATACAGGAACGATATCACTTGATCAAGAGAAATATATTGAAGAAGTGCTCAACCGCTTCAATATGACTGAGTGCAATGGGGTTTCAACTCCACTTGATCCGAATCAAGATTTGTTTGGAGAAGAATTTCTTCCTAACAGTCAACAGCAAGAAGAAGAAATGAGAAACATTCCTTTTCAAGAAGCTGTGGGTAGTCTTATGTATGCAGCACAGGCTACAAGACCAGACATCGCATTTGCAGTGGGGGTCATGAGCAGATTCAATAACAATTATGGAAAAACTCATTGGGTTGCAGTGAAAAGAATCTTTAGATATCTTCGGCAGACTGCAAGTACCAAACTAGTGTACAAGAGAACCAATGAAGATTTGATTGGATTTTGTGATTCTGACTGGGGTGGTGATAAAAGGGATCTGAAATCAACCACAGGATACACTTTTGTTTTAAGTGGTGCCGCAATAAGTTGGAACTCAAAGAAACAACCAACAGTTGCAAAGTCGACAACTGAAGCAGAGTACATGGCTTTAAGCATGGCTGCTACAGAAGCTATCTGGTTAAAGGGACTTCACAAAGAACTTGTTCCTCAAGCTTCAGATGTGGTGGAGATTTTCTGTGATAACAAAGGGGCGATTGATCTTGCTAGAAATCCCGGATATCGACCCAAGACCAAGCACATTGCTGTGCAGCATCACTTCATTCGAGACAGAATTGCAATTGGAGACATTCTGGTTAAACAGATTGAAACAACAAACATGGTTGCTGACTGTTTAACGAAAGGACTGTGTAAAGATTTGCATAACAAATGCATTTCTGGGATGGGGTTAGAAAAATAACACTAACCTAATTTTCTGAGTGTGTATAAAGTGGGGGTGTTGGAATAATGATACACATTCTAGATGGCGCTAGCATAGATGACTGTAGATGACTCTATGTAATTTAGTCTATGTTATACGTCACTTCCTCCTTCTTCTCCGTTCCGTGTTTTGTGCTAGTAGTTAAGATGACATGTGACAATCTTTATCTCCTTTAATCGTGAATAAAGCTCTGCATTCCAACAATATTCTTCTGTATGCAACCTAGGTGTGATGTTTCAGCAGATCCGTGGCTTATCCGATCACGACCGTCATCTACTTTTCACGCTATTGCTTTATGCACACGGTTGAGTTTCGCAGAATCGGCCTTAGGCCTATATAGGGAAGGCCTATACTGATTTCAATACTGCATTTAGGCCTATTAGCAAATATCTATGGTTCACGCCAAATTTCAATGCTCTTTACCTGAACATACAGACATCGCCCAAATAAGCCGCCTCAAAGCTATTCACTTTGAGTTACTGTGAGGTTGTTTTACTTTTTACCACAAATTTCATACAGCGTTATGGTAGGTCTAAAAAAGTAATTGCGCAAAATTTCATTTTCAACTGCATGCGCAAATTTCTTTCTCCACAACATACGTAGGCCTACTTTTAGATGAACATTTAGTTTCAAATTTATGTAATAAGATTTCATCATTGAAATGATTTATATCGCATGGAGATAGACCTGTAGGCCTACGTACGTTGACTTTAGTTATTCTAATAGAATTTTCGGTAGGCCTACCTGTCAGTTTCACGACCCCAAAGAACTAACGTTGCAGCTTTGTTATTTTTAATCAATCCAACCATCCAGCTTCCAGTTAGACCACAATCGTTTTCATCGATCCAGCTTCTGTTTAGGCAAGAATTTGTTTGATAAATCCCGCTTCTATATCGTCAGCAATTATTTTTCATCAATATAACTTCTATTTAATTTAACATTATTGATCATTAATCAAGCTTCAATTTTAGCAAGAACGACTGCCCTAACCCTATACCTACATGTAGGCCTAACCGACCATCAGGGCGCATAACCTGAACCCTAACCCACCATAACGACCCCTATAACATGAGCCCAAACAGACCCTCACGCTACATAATTTGTTTGGGGGTCATGTAACAGACATTGCAAGAACCGACTTTTCCAATTTGGCATATAGGCTAATAAGTTTTGAAATTTGTTAGCATGAAAAATGTGTGAGGGTCTATCGAGGCCGTTTGTTTAAATTTAGTTGCTTTTTCGCTTGTTCGGATGAAGGGTCAACATTAATCCAACAGAAAGTTCTGAAACCTTAAAATTATGGCGCTATAAGAACTTCCCGGGTTCATTAGCTTTCGGTTTACACTCACTTCTAGTAATGTGGTTCTACCGTTACATTTTGGCGTTTCAAATATAATATTGCTTCATGCCTTCGTCGTCAATGACAATGAAATATAATTACTCCCACTATTCTAGGTAAGCTTGTAGGCCTACCTCTTAATAATATGCAATCACTGGCATTGAATGTTTTATGTGGTGTTCCCCAGGGGTCAATTCTGGGTCCGCTTCTTTTTCTATTATATATTAATGATTTATCTATGTCCTCTACTATATTCAAATTTATTTTATTTGCTGATGATACTAATGTTTTCCTTTCACACCACTCTCTTGATTGCCTATTTAATATTGCAAATAATGAACTCAATTTAATAGGTGAATGGTTCAAAACCAATAGATTATCCCTTAACCTCGACAAAACTAATTTTATGTTATTTAATATAAAAAATAAATATGGCTTAGATATGAATAAATCTCTTTTAATTAACAATATTCCAATCGCCCAAACGAAGTCTACTAAATTTCTGGGTGTCATTATAGATGAGCATCTTACTTGGTGTGATCATATTTCAACCATTTCTAAAAAATTGCCAAAAATATTGGGGTCTTACTTAGAATTAAACACTGCATCCCCAATAAAATCCTTATTGATCTCTACTATTCACTCATTTACCCTTATTTGTCCTATTGTAATATTTCCTGGGGTTCCAATTATTCCTCTCGACTCAAACCTCTGATCACTCTACACAAACGGGCTGTAAGAATTATCTGTGGTGTACACTGGAGGACCTCTACTGCCCCCCTGTATTTAAACCATATGTTACTTTCTCTCCCGAACATAAATAAATTCCAAATTGGCCTGTTTATGTTTCGCTTTCATCATAATTTATTGCCAAATTCCTTCTCAAGCTACTTCACTGTTGGCTCCAAAATTCATAACCATGCCACCAGATATGCTAAATGTTACCGTAGTGAGTATGCGCGCTTAAAAATCAAACAATTATCTATTAAATATCTGGGTCCTAAATTATGGAATGAACTCCCGGCCTACTTACTCTCTTCTCAATCCATTGGCCTTTTTAAAAAAAACTTTAAAAAATATCTTATTGTTAATTAATGGTTCTTGTTTTACCATGTTATATATGTCACCACTTTGATCTTCCTAGTCTGATTATCATAGCTTGGCATTTCCAATTTATATACCACTTATACTCCCACTCTATATTTTATGCTGTGTCCCTATTGCATCACTTCCTCATCTCTGTCTTTGATGAAAGTCCTACTTTGAATTAATTACTATTTGTCTTCTTCTCCTTCTGTCTCTTTCTGTTTTCTTTTCTTTATTTTGCTTAATAATAATTTTCATCCTCAGCTGTCATGATAATTTTCTTTCTTTTTTCCTGTTAGTGGGTGCCTAGGCTAGCGGGGTCATTCCCTTTCTAGGTCTCCCTTTCACAGGGATCATTTAATTCTATAACTGCTGATACTTTGTTTATAACTTACTTTGTGTTTACTCTTTTCTCTCGTCAGTGCGTGTTATTGTCAATTGTTTTTTCTCATGCATTGATCTCTATGAATAAACGGATTTGAATAAACGGATTTGATTTGAATGTCTTTATATTCGCCTTTGGGTAATCCTTCAGTTTAGGTAGTTTAATTATTTCACGCTTATTAAGACGATATATCATAGGCTATATGTATTGGTGTTCTAAATATGTAGTCTACTGTTTGTCACTTCCTGTCGTCGTAATTTTTCGTAAACACTAAAATTTTGTCTCAAATGAGTATAAACCCCAGTGGCGTAGCAATAGGGCGTGCAACCTGTGCAGTGCACGAGGGCCCCCGGCTGTCAGGGGCCCACCAAGACCTTGCTACGCCACTGATAAACCCCGTTATTCAGGGCTGGAATGTTGGCATATGATCAGTGGCGTAGCAAGGTCTTGGTGGGCCCCTGTGCAGAGCTTAGTTGGTGGGCCCTTAAATATTTGAAACCCCATTCGATTTCAAACAACAAAGCTGTGCAAAACGCCTGGTTCCTTTACGAAATTTGCATATTTAACACCAAAGTTAAATGAAAATAGACTATAGAAACATTTTTTATTATTTTAACAAATTTATCTAATGAAACATGTTCTTCTCCATATCAGCAGAGAAAAATTGAACTAGAATACCATACAAAAGCAATCACAAAAATTGCTTCATCTCCTGAAGTATTAATCATCAATCACCCATAGGCCCTACTTAAATTCTCCAAGCTGTTGGTTTTGTTGATTAAAAGAGCGGGAAAATGTAACGAATTTGACAAGTGTGAAATGACTCAATGAAGTCTACGGCTAACCAACTACGGAGGGTCTAAATCCGAAATGCTAAAATGCTCGTTTGCGCGTCTCCTCTTGTGCAGAACTATCCACCACTTTTGAGGTGTCAAGCCTGAATCCATTGGTGATGTAGCCTCTGAAGTTCGAGGCCTACTCGACTCAGTGTCAATATCCGTGTCAGCCACCATCTCTCACTGGTCAAACCGGAATTCGTTTCTGCCCCATGTCTGATGTAGTCATCAGTGCAAGCTCGCTCTCCGCAGGCATCATAAATGCGAATTTTGTTTTGCATTTTGGCGGTCTTCTTTACCCGTTCTTCTCATGCTTGTCGCTTAGTAGCGCCACTTAAATAAGACTTAGGCATAACTTGGGGGGGACAGAAAGAGTGGCGTACGAGAGTTAAAAATATACAATTTCCAAGTAAATAGGCTATGCAGTTATCTTTTATAAATTTCAATTTCACAACAAATATAATAAATTTAAAACGCGTCTGCGTTGACCATGACACAATGATGTTTATACGTCAGACAGTACAAGTACTGTAGCCTACAACTATATAAACTATAGGCTACTTCAGGCCAAAGACTGCAAAGAGTAAAAAATATTTGTAATAAGGCAGCCTAATCATGGACATTCCGGCTGAAACCCAAAAAATTACTGGGTGTGTACGCTGTAGATGTAGGTTTGAATACATTCTGAATATCCTTAAAGTAAAAAATTGACTCTGACCCCGGGGGCCCCTGACAGCCGGGGGCCCTCGTGCACTGCACAGGTTGCACGCCCTATTGCTACGCCACTGCATATGATGCCCACCCATCTGAAACAATATGCGATCCCGGTAATATGTACTGCCGAATAAGCGCTTCTAGTGTTCGTGCTGATCTGTCTGGAACTTTATCATTCATCCAGCTTCTATTTAAAATATAGAAAACGTTCATCCAGCTTCCATTTTTAAAGCTTTTTATCATTCATCCAGCTTCTATTTAAAATCTAGAAAACCTTCATCCAGCTTCTTTTATCATTCATCCAGCTTCTATTATATATATATACATATATATATATATATGTATATATATAAACCTTCATCCAGCTTCCATTTCTTAAACTTTTTATCATTCATCCAGCTTCTATTTAAAATATAAAATACCTTGATCCCGCTTCCATTTCTAAAGGTTTTTATCATCCATCCAGCTTCTATTTAATATATAAAAAGCCTTCATCCAGCCCATGTGATTCAGTGGCCAAGAAATGTTTGGAGTTTTCTTGCAGACAGTTTCAGACAATTATCCCATGTGATTTTTTGCTGAAATAATTAAACTACCTAAACTGAAGGATTACCCGCCTTCGAATAACTGACTTCATGAATTTTGTTGGGGTGGAGGAAATGGAGGTATTAAAAAAAACTCATTCTATACTTTATTATGCCCCACGGTATCATCACTGCATGTGTTTGTAACGCTATAGAACCCGTTATACATTGTCTATTATCATCATGATCAGGCTTTCGAAATTACTAAATGCTTGTTTTTAGATTATAAGAATTAACAGAATTTGGTTTGGTAAATGATTGATTTAGGCTAGTGCTGTGTCCACATTTTGACACGATCGTCACTTGAATGGACGACAAACAAATTTGAGTTGCAACATAACCCAGTTGATTTAGGTTATAATTATATTATACACTAGCTGGGATACCCGGCGTTGCCAGGGAATTTTAGGATTCGACCCGCTTCCGGCCACGACCCAATGCACTCCACAACACTTCGACCTCCACGCGTACGCTTCGACCTCCACGCGTACGCCACCCGTGAAATTTGAGTTTTCGGGACAATTCCTTCCCACCCGCCACCCCTCCCCCCACGCCCTCCACACACCTCGGCCCTGCGGGCCGAAGTGTATCTTTTCACAGGGCTGTACGACAGCGTATGATTTTCATGCTAATTAAACTTTGCGAAAAATGACGTCAAAATATGACGTCAACGGCAACAGACCGTTACTGAAAACGATTGAAATACGGCGACGCAGTTGCAGGTTTTGCAGCGGTAGGACACGCGTACATTAACACAGAGAAGTCTAAAATGTCTATTTTTTTGAAATCTAAAGTGAATAAAAAGCTGAAAATAGCGTACTTGGATTTTTGTGGTGAACGTTTATCTAAATGCCATGTTTGAGGTCAGTAGCTGCTAAACTGCGAGCGTGCATCGGTCCCAAATAAATATAGTCACATCCTTTCTTATAGATATAGATAAATTGGTAAACTTTGGCATATCGTCATAATTATATACAGTGTAGGCCTATATCTTTGTGACTAATTATCTTGCTCTGCTCGACAGGTGAGTAATAGGCCTACTTAGATGAAATGCGATTCCTGCTTGTAGGCATCTGAAATGTAAAATTAAATGAATTCGTCATAAACGTGAGTCTCTGAAGACTGTTGGTGTTAAAAAGGCCACGAGAACAACAATTATTTATTAACTTTTACCCATGCAGTAACATTGCAGAGAACACTAACTCTCATACTTCACACAACTCATATCCCAATTTTGTCTAGAATATGGCGACTGGAGAGGCACATGCGAGCCAATTAGTAACCACACATATATTAATTATTTCAGAAACCGTATGGTAGAAGTCACTCTTCCAAGAACCCATACTGAAGAACACTGGGAACTTCGATTTGACCTCAGTGAATAACCTCATGGCAAATTATAAAACAGAAATGGGAGATTATCAATTCAGGTGCCACATTTGTCAGAAATCATTTCATTGGGTTAGTCATTTTAAACGACACGCGAGAACCCATACTGGAGAGAAACCATACAAGTGCACGCTATGTCAGAAATCATTTTCTGATCAAGGTAATGTGATAAAGCATATGAGAACACATACTGGCGAAAGACCATACAGGTGCCAGCAATGTCAGAAATCATTTTCTATTAACGGCTATCTGAAAACGCACATACAAATACATACTGGCGAAAGACCATACACTTGCCAGCAGTGTCAGAAGTCATTTTATGAAAACAGTAATCTGGAAACGCACATTAGAACACATACTGGCGAAAGACCGTACCTGTGCCAAATATGTCAAACGTCATTTTTTCGAGGAGATCATCTCAAGACGCATATAAGAAGACATACTGGAGAGAAACCATACAAATGCAAGCTATGTCAGAAATCATTTTCTAGTCAAAGTACTGTGATAAGGCATATGCGAACACATACTGGCGAAAGACCATGCAGGTGCCAACAATGTCAGAAATCATTTTCTACTAACGGCAATCTGAAAACGCACATGAAAGTACATACTGGCGAAAGACCATACAGTTGCCAGCAGTGTCAGAAATCATTTTCTACTAACGGCTATCTGAAAACGCATATGAAAATACATACTGGCGAAAGACCATACATATGCCAGCAGTGTCAGAAATCATTTTATGATAACGGTAATCTGGAAAAGCACATTAGAACACATACTATCGAAAGACCGTACCTTTGTCAAATATGTCGAAGGTCATTTTTTCGAGGAGATCATCTCAAGACGCATATAAGAAGACATACTGGCGAGAAACCATACATTTGCGAGCATTGTCTGAAATCATTTTTTAATATCAGTGATCTGAAAAAGCACGGGAAGACACATACTGGCGAGAAGCCATACCTGTGCCTGTTATGTCAAAAAGCGTTTGTTCAAGGAAGTTATATGAAGATGCATATGAGAAGACATACTGGCGAGAAACCTCACCATTGTCAGCTCTGCCAGAAAAGCTTTGCTCAAGGTGGTCAACTGAAAAGGCACATGAGAACCCATACTGGAGAGAAACCATACAAGTGCCAGTTATGTCAGAAATCATTTGCTGATCATTTACAGCTGAATATACACATGAGAGCACACACTGGTGAAAGACCATACAGCTGTGAGCTGTGTCAAAAATCATTTTCTGCAGTTAGTTCTTTGAAACGCCACACGAGAACCCATACGGGTGAAAAGCCACATAGGTGCAAGTTATGTCAGAAATCATTTGGTGAAGGCAGTATACTGGAAAAGCACATGAGAACCCATACTGGAGAAAAACCATACAGGTGCCATCTGTGCCAGAAACTATTTGCTTGTCACAGCAATCTGAAAAGACACGAGAGGACACATACTGGCGAAAGACTATACATAATATGTGAAGTTTGCAATAAAGTATTCACACGAAATGAATATCTAAAGAAACACAGAATGAATCATGCAATTGAGTAGCAACTCCCACTCGTGAAATCCTAGACCTATGCCAGGAGCACTCACTTCAGCGAAGCAGTTTACCCTGCACTTTAGAACACAGCCACAAATATCTTAAGATTGGAATTGAAATTATTGATAACCTGATATCATATAACCTCGTATCTTTGTCCTTTTCACGTCGTTCATCATTAGGCTAACCTTTCGCTTTCTAACTCTACGATGGAAACTTAATAGTGGTTTACATTCAGCTCTTCTCTGACCGTGCACTCTGCATATGTGACCTGCATGCTTAGGCTTATACTATTAGTCATCGACGTCATCGTCAGTCGATATTCATACAGTAGAAGTAGAACACACAGAAACGTCTGTCCTGGATATCTGTATACTGACTAATCCATAATGCCTAATCCTTGTTGCTGTCAGGTGCTTTAATTGTCTTAATAATCACAGAGAAACCTCCGTTTGTTCTTGTCTCTATCCTACGTGAAGTCTTGCAACAGTTAATAATAATAATGACGACAATTTCTATGGCGCCGTAACGCGGCCATGCTGCTACAAGGGCGCCTTGACAACGACAAACACACATTAAGAGACAAGCGATTGACGAACTCTATAGAGGCAGCCACATGCGGCGCCAAGAGAATGACACCTGTCCCACCACCACCCCACAACCACCACACACACCGTTCTTTCATTTGTATATCCCTAAGCTATTATTATCCTCGTATCTTGTGGTTTTGTATTAGTAGGCTAATTGGTTTATAATTATACTACTCGTTAGTGAACAATCCGGTTTACATAGCCTACCGCAATCAATCACAGTAGGCCTATAAGTTTATGCAATTTAAACAATCACAAAGAACGTAAATGACAGAAGACATAAATATTAACTACTAACAGAACATATTATGCTTACAGACTGCAATAGGGTCTACTCGACGCTACTATAGCAGCCTACAAAGGAAGTCCTCCCTGCAGCGGGGCTCAAAATTCGATCCGCTGATCTCCGTGCCAGTGTGTTATCCAACTTATTCAATGTGTTACCCGTTACCATATACCCGAATCCCAAGCCTTATAGCACTTCAGAGATATTTTATTTCCATAAACTGGAAGTTGGATGAACAATGAAAACATGATATTACTGCTGAGGTATTGCAGTATCATTAGAAGGTGGATGAGCATATTAATTAACAGAAGTAGAAGTTGGATGAGCGACGAAATCATGGTTTTATGCTAAATTGTAACCGTAAAACTAGAGGCTGGATGAACGATCAAAATATTTTTAGTTGAAGTAGAAGTTGGATGAATAACGGAACTGTGATATAGTTGAATTAGAAGTTGGATGAGCGATGAAAAAATGACTAAAGCATGTCTTAAATAATTTTACGATGCTATACGGCTTGGGATTCGGGTATTATGCTTACCCGTCACAGGACACTCCAAGCCTCCAAGCGTTTTGTCTCTTTGGTAGCCTAATGTTCCACGTTCTTTATATATTATGCCAATTCGTATAATTATTTTGAAGATTCTAATGCGTAATGTTTTATATTCGATGTATTGGCTATGAGACCCAATTTGACAGAAATCATTTGCTGAGCAGGAAATCAATAACGCATAGGGATTGAAAGACAATGTAGGCCTACTCTTTATTGCCCCCTAGGCGTCGCAAGTGAATTCGACATTCACTGTAGACTATCTCGATCAACTGCGCATGCCATTACAAGTCTATAGCCTAACCGTTAACGTCAAATATAAGAGACATAATTAAGGTACCAGTAGGCCTACGTATATAGGCCTAATTAAGGTCGCTAAAAGAATTACCCGTCATCTAACGTGTCTCAGAATCATTATTAATTTTTGAGTACAGTTTCGACGTTAAAAACTCAGAGTTCGCCAGATGCCGTTGAACGTTGGACAATAATTATTGATTAAAATTAGCTTCTTGTAGGTCTAATTATCATGGATGCCTGTGTCACAAAATAGAGTATCCCCCGTATTAATTGTATCCCCCAATTTTAATAAAGTCGAAAAAACCGCTTCCGCGTGTATTTTTCTGTGCAAATTAATTATTTTCATCTGCTTTGTTTTGAACAATGACACTAACAGGTATGTTTATTCCTACTAGATAATTTATTTTGCCCTGTTTTTACAACACGTAAAACATTTAAAACGCTTAAGAACACTCAAAGTCACAAAATAAATTTGAGTTGCCTTTCTCTGAACACTGCTTAGGACACTTAAAACAATTAGAGTCACTTTAAATTTTGATTACAGCATAATTTTTTATTAAGCGCATTTTTAAAAAAAGGGGATAGAATGGTTTATCTCCCCGGATAGTATAGACCGGCTAATTCCATCCGGGGGATAGATTAATTCATCCCCCCGGATAGCTTTCAGGGGGGATACTCCGTTTCGTGTCACCTGTTGAAGTTCTTTGCTTTTACATCAGCCACAGATTTTTCCTTTCTCAGCGGACTAATCCGAACAAATATTAACCTTAGTTTTGCTGTGCTGTCGGTTAGTGCCTCAAAATTGATGTGTATTTTAAAAGGAATATAATACTACATATTAAGTCTGTGCCTAACAAAGTAAAGCATTGCACTGCCATAGAGAGTTGTCGCATAATATATTATGCATAAGCAATCTAGGCCTACATAATTCTTATTCTGTCCTCACACAAACGCGTTCCCACAGCCACACACACAGCACACATACTTGAACACAATGTCATGTAGGCCATAATACAACCTTAGGCTACCAGGTATGAATGTTTATCGTAAGATGCAGTCAAGGAGCAGTGGAGAGCCCGCTTTAGCCTACAGTCTGTTGTGTTGGTCCGTCGGCAAAGTGGGCGTGTCTACGATTGTCAATAGGCCTATTCAATATACTTACTTTATTCATCCATTCATTCATTCATTCATAGCATTTATATAGCGCCCCTTCAAGAAACTACTCAGAGGCGCTCCCAGCCCAACCACGAGCAAAGAAAAAAGACTTGAGAGACTTGTAGAACCCAGCCGGATGGGCCACAAGTAAAGAGCGAAGCGTAACCGGGAGGTCATTCCAGACAGTAGGCCCCACAACCGAGAAAGCACGGCGCTGCTTAATAACTAAGCGAGCCCGCGGGACCAGAAGTTCACCCCTAGCCGAAGAGTGTAGTACACGACGCGCTGCAACGTCAGAGACTGGACAGCAAAGATCACGCAAGTATGACGGAACACAGCCAAGGACACAGCGTGAGACCACAGCAGCAATGCGGTATGAGATCCGCTGGGACACTGGCAGCCAGTGCAGCACATCACGCATGTAAAGGCAGAGACAGGAGCAAATTTAGGAAGCCGCCCAACAAGGCGAGCAGCGGAGCGCAATACACGATCAAGTCGCCCCAGGACCCCAATGGGAAGACCAACAAGTAAGGAGCAACAATTGTCAATTCGACTTGTAACAAAGGCGTGAACAAGGACGACGACCGCGTCGTGAGAGAGAGAGCGGGAGACCACCCGAAGCTGACGAAGCTGGTAATAGGCGCTCCGAGCAACCAAGTTTAGGCCTATTGGACTTAGCCAACAGACCCAATAACGTCACCTCATTTAGGCCATGTGGAAAGAATAATTATCACAGTAATTGGGGGGGGCCCGGTAGAGTAGTGGTTAACACGCTGGCCAAGAGTGCGAGAGGTAGTGAGTTCGAGCCCCCGTTGGGCGGATTTGCTTTGTAGGCTGCCATCGGCGCCGTTGTAATTACAAAGCTGTCTGTTCAGTTAGTAGTTAAGTTTAATTAAGATTACTGCATAACTTGTAAATGTAAAGCGCAGTGCGTCTTGCAGGCGTTTAATTAAAGAAAAGATATTATTATTATTATTATTATCACTGATTTAGGCCTAGGCAGCGCCTAAAGTGTGAAAAAATAAGTGCCTGGACGCCCCTTACCTCTCCAAAAGAAGTGCCTGGACGCCCCTTACCTTTCCAGTCTGTGCTCTCCAATAAGTGGCTGGACGGCGTTCAGATTTTAAAACAAGTGCCTGGACACCGTCCATGACCGTCCAGGCACACTTTAAGCCCTGGACCTAGGCCTAATCTAATGATAATCTCCATACTTCTGAAACGCCAGTTGAAAGTCAGCCTGGAACTGCGGCCTGTCTAATCACGAGCACTGACAGTGTGTCGAGTCAAATACGAATACCCCAAGTCGGTTTCCTGGGCCGGTATGCACAAGAGGGTATAACTCTTACGTCTAGCGTAAATCTCGTATATTCGGGAATAGTTTGTTAATTCCATATGTATGGCTTGAGATTAACGAATTACGCTATGTATAACGTTATTCCAACTCCGAGGTAGGAGTAAGCCGGCTACTCCCATCGTGAATATTAGACGGCCGACTTTAGCTGGACAGCGTGAACAATTATAGGCAGCCGTCGATATTTCCCTGTGGCCTGTCTTTAGGTCTTAAGCTGTGTACCCCAAACTGGCCGCGACCAATGGCGGCGCCAGGATTTCAGTTTCGGGGGGGGGGCTGAAGCCCGCGGCAAAAATTTCACATTTTCGTCGCCAAAATTTCTGACGACTTTTTTAAAAAATTGTCAGCCGAAAATCGTGGATGTTTCAATGTAAAAAAATCCGGATGGCCCTTTTTTTAGGGGGGCTGAGCCTCTTGTAGGGGCGCTTAGCCCCCCCAGCCCCCCTAGCGCCGCCACTGGCCGCGACCGCATATAAATATCTTTCACGCATGCGCGCTCAGCTAAAACCTATTTAATTGGGTGCAAGGAATGTCCAGCTTAACCATGACTCTCACTGTTCTATGTCATGCATCGTCGGGTGCAAGGAATGTCCAGCTTAACCATGACTCTCACTATTCTATGTCATGCATCGTCGGGTGCAAGGAATGTCCAGCTTAACTATGACTCTCACTATTCTATGTCCATGCATATGGCCAAATTCCAACTGCTACATCTGGATTAGTTATGTCTGATGTAAGGTCTACACCTAGAGTAGCCTATGCCTGGTCATATGCATACCAGCCCAGATGATCGTACAGATGAACAGATGACCAAATTGGATGTCAATAAATTATGGTGGGAGTCGTCTACGTCGAGGTTTGGAAGGTGGAGGACGATATCAGTCGGGACACAAATTTATTATTGAAGTGATGAGACTTTAATTCCAAGTTAAACCATCGGAAGAGTAGGCTACGTGAGGGAGGACCTGAGACAGATGCTGGTGGGTTAATTGTTGGCAACGGTAGAACCGTCATTGCCAAGTCAGTCGTCATTCGGTCTCAGAGCCCACGCTATCTTTCACCTCTCGGCCGTACTTTCACAGTGGCGGCGCCAGGGTGGGGCTAGGGGACTAAGACTCCTAAAACCGCCATCCGGGGGCTAAGCCCCCCTAAAAATGGCCATTCGTTTTTGTTTGACATGTAGGCTAGCCTAAAACTGAAATATTTCCATTTCCACGTAAGACCCTTAAAAATTAAACATATGCATGAGATTTCGAACAAATGACTACAAAAGTCGTCAGAATTTTTGGTGGACTAAAATAGAAAAATTTCCATGAGATTTCGGCCGAGCGACTAAAAAAAGGTCGTCAGAAATTTTGGCGCATGAAAATGGAAAATTTCCTCCGCGAGGATTCAGCCCCCAAAACTGAAATCCTGTCGCCGCCACTGTAGGCATACTTTCACACTGTCTTCATGGTACAGTTGGCCACCTCTGCAATAATCGTCACACTTCTATCTAAAGCAATTCATCTGGATTCTCTACACCAGCTTTCTTGGACCCGAAAAACAATGTTTTTTGGCAATGGAGCAGTCATGAGCAGAATGTCATTTGTTGAAATCTCCATGAAGGCACATATTTCAGTCGAAAATTCGACTTCGTATGCCATTAGAATTTGACATGCTTGGCTCCTCTTCTTTATTCTTTAAATTTAGCATGGATGGAATGCTTATTACCGTAGGTTTAAGACGAGCATTGCTTTATCAATAGTTTAGGCCTAATACTGTGTGCCTCTAAAAGCCAATTTGTAAATAATAAATTAATTATAATCGGTCACTAATAATATTAGTGACCGATTATTATTTATAGTGACCGATTATTATTTATAGTGACCGATTATTATTTATATTGTTTTGGCTCATTCAGGCAAGCTCTTTTGCACAGTAGGTGACGAGTTTGTTTCAATTTGCTAGACTAGAGGAAATCGAGTTGTCATTTATTTTTGTTTGCGTTATTGACTTACAACTTTGAAATGTCTGATAACCCAGATGAGAATAAAGAGAAGAACAAAGAGACTTCAATTTCGTAGAAAATAGCACAAATAGAAATGGGAAAAAATGAATATCAAATGAGGACTTTGGTAGTCATTGCATAATAATTTGCACAATCAAGTTAAATAATTGTTATGAATGGACATCAGTATAAGTCAATAGCTTGTCTCTGAATGTGTGTTTGTCGTCATTATTATTATTATTATTATAAAATTTCACTGTATTAGACATATTCCTTTCCCAGAAATATAATAATCTGCAATAATTATTGCTCTTAATAAATTCGAGACTAAGAATGAAATAATGTGTATAACAAAATTATTACAGGAGACAACAAAACACGAATTCTCAGAACGCATTACACATTTATCTTTCATAATAATCAAACATAACTTCCAACACTTAATCTAAGGAGATTAGGCTAACTATGCTTATTAGTTAGTGCATTATGAATGCAGCAAGTAGCAATCAATAGTGTAAAATAGTCTCACAAATGACACACAGCTAAATTATCGGTGAAATATCTTCTCCAGCAAATTGTGATAATATAATAATAAACGTGTCCTACATAAATTGCACAGTTTTACAATTAAGTAATAAGAATGAAACACCCTTAGTTCTAAAGTGCCGCTGAAATTTCTACAGTCCAAATATTCTTACATGAAAATTAAACGAAGCAACTACAAAATACTACAGAATGCATGTTTTCCTGAACTCAAAGAAAAAATCAACTATTTATATCGAATAACAAATATTTTCAACTGCAAGTATGTTAAATCATAATTCAGCACAAGTCAGCAAATAAGTCGTCAGGTGGAGAAAATTGTCTAGAAAATCCTTCTCCGCATCAAGCAATTCGTGGCAATATTTACCAATTCCAAAAGATAACAATGACACTTTTATTAGATTTGAATTTGCTAATATACAGGCATTCTCCATCTTTAATTATTTTGCAACTGAACTGCATTTTCACTCGAATCCGTAAATTTTCTCTCTGAGAAACCTTCAGTTGGTTCTTCAGTAACACCTGTAGTACTAAATGTAACAAAACGATCAGACACATTAGCCTTAAGATCAACTCCAATTCTAAGATCTTGTGGCTCGGTACTATCATGTTGTTCAAACTGATCCACTGTAGAACAGCTCTTCATAATTGATTGATTATTTGGTGATTGTTGCTTCTCGGTTGCATGAGTTCTTCTGTGTTTCTTAAGACATCTACTTCTCGAGAATTCTTCAAAACACACCTCGCACGTGTATCGTTTCTCAGCAGAATGGATTCTGATGTGCCTTTTCAAAGAACTACTTCGGTTGAATGATTTCTCACATAACAGGCACATGAGTGGTTTCTCTTCAGAATGTGTTACTATGTGCCTTCTCAGATGACTGCCGTCAGCAAATGTTTTCCAACATATCTGGCACATGCATGTTTTTTCTCCAGTATGTATTCTCATGTGCCTCTTCAGAGAATTATTTCGATTAAACGATTTCTCACATATTTGACACTTGTGTGCCTTCTCTCCAGAATGTCCTACAACATGTGTTTTCAGACCACAGCTATTAGCAAGTGATTCTTGACGCAGATGGCGCATGTATAGTTTTTCTCCAATATGTGTTACTATGTGCATTATGAGATCGCTATGATTAGCAAATGATTCCTGGCACAGTTGACAACTGTATGGCTTTTCTCCAGTATGCATTATTATGTGCATAATCAGATCACTGTGATCAGAAAATGATTCCTGACATAGCTGGCATATGTATGGTTTCTCTCCAGCATGTGCTAAAATGAGATCACTGTCATTAGCAAATGATTCCTGACAGAGCTGGTGCTGGTATGGTTTTTCTCCAGAATGGGTTTTAACGTGCATTTTCAGAGAACTACTTCGATGAAATGATTTCTCACATACTTCGCACGTGTATAGTTTCACTCCGGTATGCATTTTCATGTGCCTTTTCAGATTACTACCTCGAGTAAACGATTTGTCGCATAATTTGCACCTGTAAGGCTTCTCTCCAGTATGCGTTCTCATGTGCTTTCTCAGATAACTGTGATCAGCAAATGATTTCCAACATATCTGGCACCTGTATGGTTTTTCACCAGAGTGGATTCTCATGTGCATTTTCAGGGTACCACTTTCATTGAATGATTTCTGGCAGAGCGGACACATGTATGGCTTCTCTCCAGTATGGAGTCTCATGTGTGTCTTCAGATGAGTTTGATTAAGAAATGCTCTCGGACATTGGTCGCAGCCGTATGGTTTTTCACCAGTATGTATCTTCATGTGCATTTTCAGAGAACAGCTTTGATTAAATGATTTGTCGCATAATTGGCAACTGTGTGGTCTCTCTCCAGTATGTGTTATCATGTGTCTTTTCAGACGACTGTGATTGGCAAATGATTTGCAACATATCTGGCACCTGTATGGTTTCTCACCAGAATCGGTTGTCAAGTCCATTTTGAGACAATTGCTCTGACCAAATTATTTCTGATAAATATTGCACAGGTCTATAAGGTTCTCCAACAGCAATGAGCTATCAAGCGCTCTTGTGAGATATATTTTTACCCTCATAAACTGATTTCCAACATTTTTATTAATTTTTAATCTTTTGTAATCGTTCTCGTATTCACCACCAGTCTATTCACTGAATCGATTGTGTCACTGCATATGTACGTTCTTTGAAGAGTTCTTAGATGCTGACTCTAAACAGAATCTTGTTCCTAAATAATTAACATCTTCATGGTTTTTAATTGATACGTATGTGCTTCCCCAATCGCCAGATTCAAAGAAAAGCTGCGCTATGATTTTTGTCGAGCTCACATGAGATGAGGTTCTTACTGTAGGCAATTCACCTTGTTGATGTCATAGCCTTTCCAACACCAGCAGTGTCCAGTTTCTCACACTTTTAAATGTCTATTTCTGATTGCAGGCAATAAAGATTCATGTTTCATCTGTTAGTAGTATCTCAACCAAAGTAAGTCATTGGTCAAACAGAAAAAAAATCTACAATGAAATACTGAAGCTTTCCAACAGCTGCATCTTTACGTTGTTGTTCAGCATAATTTTAATACAAGACTAATTGTCGACTGTCATAAAAGTTGTAGATAGAAACATCCAGTAAAATATCCTTTATGAAGTTTGATGTTGCAAATGAAAATGGAAGCGTTCGCATAATGTTGCCTGTCTTCTCGTGCACTTTCTAAAAATAAGATTAATAACAATTCAATATAGCAACATGACTCTGCTCAATTGCTAGTTGAGTGAATAGTTAGTAACAATACAAATTAAATACAAACTAAATACCTCTGCTTGCTTTGTGCCATCTCTGTATCAAAGCAAACTACACAGACTCTGGACTCAGAAGAACAATACCCCATGAAAAGTACTTAAACTAAATATCAGTTAACACAATTTTTTTAAATCACACCATCTCATTTTTTCACAGTGATTAGAAAACTAGTTCAGTTATGAATTATTGGTAAATTTGTCAATGAATAGAATATTTTTATATTATATTATGTCATAAAATATATGAATTGAAACAATCTACTGTCAAGGAGCACAGAGCGACTTTAGAGTTAAGTGGTAAAGTCCTGAAATGTTTGCTTAATGTTACCTCAGCTCAGCGGTTCCCAACCTATGGTCCGTGGGCCAAAAGTGGCCCGCTTGGCCGTCAAAAGTGGCCTGCAACATCTCAATGAATTAAGAAATATATATGAAAAATTGACAGTTTGCGTGTGACAGAATATATAATTATTTTCTATTGCAAACTATTTCATTTGGACGTTAATAAATCGCATCAAACATTCTATTTTGATTCAATTATAACATTTTTATACGCCTTTAGTTAATTAAATTATAGCCTTGTGGCCCCTAATGTCTTTCAACTAATAAAAAAGGCCCTTGTGTCCTTCAACTTAGAAAAAGTGTCCTGACAGTCAAAAAAGGTTGAGAACCACTGCCTTAGTAAAAAAAATAATGTTGTGTTTCCGGTAACAGAGCTCTAAAAAATTGGGTAGGTAGGTCGAAAAATATTTTTATTTTGGTAAAATATTTTTATACAGTGACTATCCGAAAAATTATACCCAACTACTCTTTTTTGCATAAAGGTACACGCTGCAACAAAGTACGTGTTCTAAGCAAGTATAAACTGCCTATTCCCCGATTGTTTGTACCTAAAATTGCTCTAGAAAACAATTCTATTATTTTAATTTTGTTGACATCTGGTAAGATAAAGTGGGAAGGGAAGGGGAAGATGAGTGCGAACAAAATATCACTCATAGGGGTCGTTCCAGACTGGCCGAGCCAGTGACTAGTTACACTTAGAGGCTGCTAGATTTCTTTTCCCTAGTCACCGTTAGAGGTGGCTCAAGTGAGAATGATAAGGCTAGAGGTGTCTCAAGACTGGCAACCAGGAAGTAGTTAGGCAGGCGTGAAACTCTAAGGCAATGTCACTGTAAATAAAAAAAATTACACAAAATTTCCGAGTCGCGGCAATAAAAGTGAGTCGGCCGGGTCACTGAAAACACAACAATTTTTTGCCTAAGATCCAACTCTATACGGAAGGCAATGTCACCGTATTATGTCAGTAAAAATTTTGAAACAAAATATAACTGTTTTTTTAATTAAAATTTTGTTATTACATTTTTTTAAATAAAAAACCTTCACAAAATTATTTGAGTCGCGGCAATGAAAGAGGGTCGGTCAGGTTACCGGAAACACAACAGTATTGTTTTGTGGCCTTAGCTAACCAAAATGCCATATTAAACTCAAGTTCAGCTGACATAAAAAATGAAGAAAGAACATGTTTTAAAAAAATCATAATTATGGCTCGGACTAAATTGTGATCGAGTTTAAGTTATTATTTTACTTCACATCAAGTGGTTGAAAAAATCATACTGTGTGCTTAATTCATTTGCTGATGAGTTTATAAGATAGGGTGGCAATTTAAAAGATTAAAAGACAGAATAGCCTTTCTACCCAGCTTCTACACCCACCCCACCCCACCTCCCTTCCACCCCGACCCCTACCACCCCCACCCAACACCCCACTCCGCCACCCACCCACCCCATCGCCCCCCAACCCCTCCACCCCACCCATACCCCTCCACCCCCTCACCCCACCCCATCGCCTCCAACCACCTCTACCCCACACCCCACCACTCAACCCTCCTCCACCGGTGTAAAGGTTTCAGATTACCCCCTCCTAAACATTACCCCCCCTGCAAACTGTAAATTGCATCAATCATCGCATTTATTGCACTAAAAGTATCAAAAAATTATCCCGCTTCTTGTTTTTGGTCTGAAGATTTTCATCCGTTATCCAACTTCGTGTTTTTTCATCAATATTTTAATCTGTAACTAAAATACTATTCGCCGCTGAAGTTTACATGGAGAAAATGGCTTCGAGGCTATTATTTTTTTCGGATCAAAATATTGATAGCAAACCACGAAGTGGGATGACGGATGAAAATCTTCAGACTAAAACAAGAAGCGGGATGATTTTCCTGATTTTTTTAGTGCAATAAATGCGGTGATTGATGCAAATCTAGTTTCCGGGGGGTAATTTGAAACCGGTTTCAAGTTACCGGGGGGTAATGTTTAGGAGGGGGTAATTTGAAACCTTTACACCGGTATGTGACCCGCGAAATCCGAACTGGCAAAAGCGCTGGCCTTAAACAACTCTAAAACGGTGTCAACCACTGCTTTTATGCGTATGGGACCCGAAAGAAAAGTGCTGTCATAAGCCTGTTGGGGGAAACGGCCAACAGGGAAAATGAGAAAATAGAAGCCAGATTGACACAAAATAAATTTTACTTAAATGGAAGCAGAATTGATGAAAATAATGCGTAGAAACCGGATTGGTGAATAAAATGCTTGCTCAAATAGAAGAATTTATTAAAAAAATTGACAAGTTTTTTTTTAAATTGTACAATTAGAAGTTTTCTGTGAAAGCACAGTTCCGATCGATTGAAATGATACTTGTTAATAGGAGGTGGATTGATGGCATATGTTACGTTGAAATGTCATGTAGATAAAATGATGAGATGATAATTATGTCAAAATGCGTACATATAATTAGTAATTGTGAAGACTATGGCTCATCCATGTAAGCTGTATGGCCGCCCAAGAAATTGTTAAAATAGAGTGCTGCGACCGATCAGCTGTATCCCATGATGCAATACGCTCACTACGTAAGAAATCTCCGTGAGATCTAAGTAAAAAGGCAAAGTTAATAATTACAGGTGAGGATAAAATATGCAATAAGTATGAGTAAACAGAAGTTAAAAAGTGAAGAAACCTGCTCTTTAAAAACTAATTAAGCACTTTCAAGCTCCTTTTGGTGCCTTGGGCCAGGTTAGGCGTCATGATGGTCGGTTAGTGTTAGTGTAGGCGTCAAAAGGGTTTGTGGATGTTTCGTCCACGGATGATTCGTCCAGATGTGGTCGAGTAAAAACGGATCGACGAAAAGAATTCTTTTAAGATGAAAACGGGATTAATGAAAATATGTTTTTCTTAAATGGAAGTGGGATTGACAAAAAGATTTCAAAGATTAAAGAGAAGTTTTGTGGTGACAAAAATATAGTTTTAATGGAAATTGGATGGGAAAAAAGTAGATTTTGCTTAAAAAGAAGCTGGAATGATGAAGCAAACTCTTTCCAAAATGGAAGTTGGATCTACGAAGAATAGTTCTTGCTGAAATAGATGCTGGGACGATGAATTGAATTGGATTTATCCAATTTATGCTGTGCGATGAACCGTCCGTGGACAAATTGTCCGTTGATTCTGATCACTAGTAAAACGGACGATGGTCGATTACAAATCAAGCTGACAAAAAATCCTTGCTAAATAGAAGTCATAATGATCAAAATAATTTTCACTTAATTAGAAGCAGGATCGATGAAAATATTTTTGCAGGAATTGGAGCTGGATTGATGAAATATAATGTTATTTAAGTAGAAGTTGGATTGAAAAATGGTAGTTTTTGCATAACTATAAGCAGGATTGATCAAAGGAATTTTGCCTGAACAGAAGCCTAATCGGTGAGAAGGATTTTGGCCAAACTAGAAGCTGGATTGATTAAATATAATAATATCGCAACGAGCGATTAATGTATGACTCTAAAATAAACATATCCTGAATTTAGGACCGCTGTTCGGAGTTGTGTTAATTACTTACTTACTGATCTTTGCCATGAGTGTCGCTTAGGTCAAGTTAAATGCCGTGAAGATTGGATAGGATTAGTGTTAGGGTTAGTGTCATCATAAGAAACTCTGGTGAATTGATGATATAATTTCTGCTAAAATAGAATTTGGATTAATGAAAAACAGATTTTGGCCTTGACAATTTTCCAGAAATGTAACGACTCTAAGAATACATATTCAATGTTTCAACGCCACTCGCACTGACAAAAGACACTAGATATTTTCGCCCCGAATCTAAAATTATGCCACTTACTGTCACATTGTATCATGAGATGCGTCTGATGGGGGAAACGGACATTTCCCTGAGACAAACCCCTACTCCTGGACAAAACCCCCCGGACAAAAAACCCCAAGACAAAACCCCCTCCCTAGGATAAACCCCTCTGGTAGAACATATTGCGTATACCGGTAAGTGGTATTCTTATAAAACGACAGTCCTAAGTACGCATCGGATTGATGAAAAGAATTATCACTAAAGAGAAGCCGTATATATACAAAATAATTTTTACTTAAATGGAAGCTGGATTGATGAAAATGTTCCTGCAAAAATTGGAGCCAGATTGATGAAATATAGGGTGACACAAAACTTTGTTCACCTTTTTTCAAAATGTGTTGTCTCAGTAATGGCTTCATATTTCTTTTTAATATTTTGTCAGTGCATATACAGGGTGGGCCATAAAAAGTAACCCCTAAGGTTTTTTGCCCATATCTTGGCCAGAAGTAATAATTTCAAAATGAAATTTCACAGGCTTAAAGACAATTCATATTTACACATGACGGTCATTTTTCATCCAAATATTTCAAACAGAACAAAAGTTATACAACTTTTAGTGAGGCCACCCACCGTTTTTTGACGATTCAAAAACGAAACACAACAAAAAGTAACAAAAGCACGATTTTATTAAGTCTCGTCTCAAATAACTGTTGTCAATTGAACTTGGTAGTGCTTCACAACGTGTGCTCAATGTGCCAACCACCAGTGCAAAAACTTCTTTTGAGTCTCTTTGAAAAGTTCTTGATGGACCTGTTGATTAATCTGACAGATTCCTTATTTACCAAATTGATTGTCATCTTGCTAAGTGACTTCTCAGTGACGTGCAGCTACGCTGGCACCCTGTTTCTTTTTTAAATAGTAATAATAATGATCATCTGGCAATATCAAGGCTATATGATAAGAAATATTTGCGATGAGATTTAATAAAATCCTGTTTTTGTTAATTTTTTGCGTTACCCTACTGAATTGTCAAAAAACGGTGGTGGCCTCACCGAATGTGGTGTGACTTTTGTTCTGTTTGAAATATTTTGCTGAAATCTGGCCATCATGTGTAGATATGAATTGTTTTTAAGCCTGTAAAATTTCATTTCGATATTCTTACTTCTGACCAAGATAATGGCCAGAATAATTAAATCGATTTTTTGCAACTTTTTGTTGCATCGCGTTTTTGAATCATCAAAAAACGTTGGGTCGCCTCACTAAAATTGATATATCTTTTGTTCTGTTTGAAATATTTTTATGAAATCGGGCCATCATGTGTAGATATGAATTGTCTTTAAGCTTGTAAAATTTCATTTCGAAATTCTTACTTCTGGCCAAGATATGGGCAAAAACCGTAGGGGGTTACTTTTTATGGCCACCCTGTATATATAAGTCATATGAAATATACTGGTACAAATTTGATTATGATCCAGTCCGTTTTTACCATTATTTTTTTTTTAACGCAAAGACGACCAGTTTTTGCAGAAAAACTGCGTTCATCAAATTGACACAGTAATGAAATGGTGTATGCCCAGCCTCGTACGCAAGCGTGACTAGACACTGTTGTTACCTAAAACATACCTAGACGTAGGCTATTAGCGTACAGTATCTCCTTTCTGCTTAATGACAGTACTGACTCTATCCGGCATAGACTGGATCAGCCTCTGAAGTGTCTCAACTGCTATCGATCTCCACGCTCATTGGGGGGCAACGCTTGAGCTGATCAACGTTCTTTGGCTCAGGACCTTTATAAACGCTGAGAGATAAAATACTCCACAAGTTCTCAATTGGAGAGAGGTCCGGAGAGTTGGGTGGCCAATCCTTCGGCTTTATGTGTGACGGGAGGTTGTCGTCTAGTCACTTCGTCGTCACAGCTGATGTATGACAGCATGATCATCCTGCGAAATACTCCTAGATCATTGTCAACAAATAACTTTCGTTGCATAACACTGCCGTTGTCATTTTCTCTCTCGAACGCTGGCTTCGCGATCTGCTCGAGAATGTTGGTAATGTACGTAGTACTGTGAGTTCAGTCTGGTACAATTTGGCACGAAGTGAAGTTTAGTGAGACCCATGGCAGTTATCCCACCCCAAACCATCATCGACGGACTAAACTTCATCTGTGGAGCAGGCGACACATTCTCTTCCTGTGAACCCCAAACTGTATCGTTTTGGGCATTTGGTGACTAAAACACCTTGAACGGCGACTCATTAGTAAACATAACATTTAACCAGTCTTCCACTTGTGTACGAGGCTAGACCTACACATTTCTTTACTGTGTCAATTTGATGAATGCAGTTTTTACGCAAAAACTGGTCGTCTTTACATTTTTTTTATAAATAATGGCAAAAACGGACAGGATCATAATCAAATTTGTACCAGCATCTTTCATTTGACTTGTGTATACAGTGACAAAATATTATAAAGAAATATGAAGCCATTACTGAGACAACGCATTTTTAAAACGGAGAACGATCTTTCGTGTCACCATATAGTTGCAATTTAATATTAATTGGATTGATGGAGACAATTTTGGTATTTAAATAGAAACAAGACTGATGAAACGAACTTTTGCCTAAATTGAAGCTGGAATGATGACAAGGATTCGTGCTGTCCGAAATAAAACCAATGGTATTATTCTATATTGGAATGAATGACTAAGCGACACAAACAAGTTATTAGTTCATGCCTGAATGACAGTGACATGTGTTTACCTCTTTGACACTAACTAGTTGACACAGCACCGCGAACTGGAAATTAGCCTTAGAAGTATGAACAATTATACTAAAGAAATATCTATTTGCACAGTAAAAGGAAGGTTAATGTGGGGGGTGGCAAAATCGGAAAGGGATTTGTCCGGGGCATCGTCCAGAAGGTTAATGTATTACACTCGCGGCTGATAATATATCTCAATTGTCACTGCACTCTATTTTAGCGATTTCTTGGGCGGTCATACTCCTTGGTGGAGGTCAATAACGGCTTGGCAGCAAGCAAACATTATGGCTGTCACAGATAGGAACAGAATAGAGTGGCCTGACGTAATGTCAAAGCCCAATGTTTCTTCGAACCCACTTACCTACGGCGATCTATAGCCCAACGTTTTTGCGATAAGTAAATAAAAATACCATGAAAAGGTATATTTTCAGAAATATTAATACGCTTAAATAAGCTAAAGAACATGACAAAATCGATCAACCTTAACACATTGGGCGCCAGCTACGAGATATCTTGTCGTTATTAAACTTCCCGCACACACCAGCTATGATATAATTTTTTTTGTCTCGTAGTTAAAATACATAGCGATATATACAAACACGAATGCACACTCAATAATTTGCGCATGAACTAAGATAAAGCGGGGTGTGGCGGGGTAAGGGTGAAGCGGGGTAGGGGCGCAGTGAGAATGACAGTATTAATTACCACATTGAATTTTTAAATGCCCATATGTTGACCCCTCCCCCAGCTTCACCCCATCCGAACTCCGTTCCACCTACCTCACACCACAAAATATTTTATTTATAAAATCCATTGAAAAAATAATGTTTCACTTTGTTTTCATTCCTCCCCACTGCACCCACCCCGGCCTGGTCCCAATAAACCCACCTCCCATTCTCATTGGGCCATCAATCGCCGTACGTCAGGCCACTCTATTCTGCTCCTATCTGGGACGGCCATAAGGTTTACTTGCTACCGAGCCGTCATTTACCTCTACCTGCTTCTTACACGGAGGAGGCCTTAGCAATTACCCATAACCGAGCTAAAATAAAGTCATCGAACATTTATTTTAATTAAAAAATATTAGCTATTTGAAATTTTTCAACAAAGGGTAATGATAGAGAACATTAAATGACAAAAAACAACATATCTATCGACATCTGGCGGTCTAATGTTTGTCAAAATGACTTCCCAGCCATTGTCTACGTCTGAATAAGCATTCAACGTAAACACGGATATTAGCAACTCTTCCATTGGCCTATCTATCATTAATTACTAATTAAACATGTTTGTCCACTAAATTATACGAACAGTTCTATTCTATTGATTCTAACCAGGTTTGAGGATAAAAGCAAAATTTCTCCATAATCAGCTTGATACTGTCATCAACTCAAAATGGCGACCGAGTAAAGAGTTCCGCTCTAATGTTACAATAGCTAAGTGTGTTATGCCCTCTACCGAATACATCTTTAACCTGCAGTGGCGACTAGGATTAAAATTTAATTTAGATTTTGTCAATTGCTGGAAGTCCTAATTCCAATGACGCTATTTTGGACATTTTAAACTATGCTAGGAAAAGAGGTGAACTGACCAAAAATACAGTCATTCTTGCTCACAATTGCCGATTAACACGATGCCACAATATTTTATCAAATTTTTTCGTCTTCACCTCCTCGGATGCTGGCCACAGAATCGTTTATTATTACACCATGATTTCTGATATCGCGCATGTAACTAAGACGACCTTCTTGAATACGATATTTTCTCAATTGCTTTTATGAGGCAAAAATTTGTTTAATCCAACTTCCATATAAACAGCAATTATGTTCATCAATCCAGCTCCAATTTAAGCTAGAATATTTTCATCAATCCAGCTTCAATTTAATCAAGAACATTTTCATCAATCCATCTTCCATTTAAGTGAAAATTATTTGGTACTTGTGGGTTTGACGACCCCACAGAAATATAAATTCGACGAAAGAACTAACGTTGCTGCGTTGTTATCTTTAATAAATCCAACTTCTAGTTTGTCCAGAACCCTTTTAATCGATCCAGCTTCTGCATAGACTAGAATTTGTTCGATAAATCCCGTTTCTATTTTGTCAGTAAATATTTTTCATCAATTTTTCATTGAAAATTATTCTTCATCAATCCAGCTTCAATTTCAGCAGAATGACTGCACTAACCCTCAAACTGGGGCGCGGACATTTCCCCCCCTGGACAAAACCCCCCCGGACAAAACCCCCCCGGACAAAACCCCCCGGACAATTCCCCCCCTGATTTAGCCTAGGACA
Source organism: Lumbricus terrestris (assembly GCA_949752735.1). NCBI lineage: Eukaryota > Metazoa > Annelida > Clitellata > Crassiclitellata > Lumbricidae > Lumbricus > Lumbricus terrestris. Next base: position 4,563,089 of record OX457048.1, on the reverse strand, counting down.
TTAACCCCCCCGGACAATTCCCCCCCTTTGCTTCCATTTAGGCAAAAATGCGTTTAATCCAACTTCTATTTAAATAACAATTATTTTGATCCATCCAGCTCCAATTTCAGCAAGAATATTTTCATCAATCCAGCTTCCATTTAAGCAAGAATATTTTCATCAATCCAGCTCCAATTTAAGCAAGAATATTTTCATCAATCCAGCTTCCATTTAAGCAAGAATATTTTCATCAATCCAGCTCCAATTTAGGCAAGAATATTTTCATCAATCCAGCTTCCATTTAAGCAAGAATATTTTCATCAATCCAGCTCCAATTTAGGCAAGTACATTTTCATCAATCCAGCTTCCATTTAAGTAAAAATTATTTTGTATCAATCCGGCTTCTATTTAGCAAGATATCTTTTCATCAATCCAACTTAGGACACTTAGGACCGCCGTTTTATAGTAATACCACTTACACGCAATACGTTCGACAGGGGGGGGGAATTGTCCTACCTTGGGGGGGGAATTGTCCGGGGGGGGTTTTGTCCGGGGGGGTTTGTCCGGGGGGGGTTTGTCCAGGGGGGGAAATGTCCTACACTCCTAAAACTAACCCTAACCGACCCTCACGACGCCTAACCTGAGCCCTAACCGACCCTCACGCAATAAATCTCGCTTCTATTTCGTAAGGAAATATTTTTCATCGAATTTATATTTCTGTGGGGTCGTCAAACCCACAAGTACCAATTATTTTGTGTCAATCCGGCTTCTATTTAGAGAGAAATCTTTTCATCAATCCAACTTCAGTATACTAGTTAGGACCGTAATATATACCACTTACACGCAATATGTTCTACCAGAGGTTGTCCTACCCTAGGGGAATTGTCCGGGGAGTTTGTCCAGAGGTTTCGTCCAGCGAGGTTGTCCAGGGGGGAAATGTTCGCGCCCCGATGAAGCGAATTCATGCCGAAGTCTTGCATAAGCGGAAGGTGGATCGACGAAAATAAATTTTGCCAAACTACATGTAGGCCCTAATAGTTGTAGGCCTATCGATTAAGAATAAAAATGCTGCAACGAGCGAATACTTAAACCGCTAAAATAGGCCTACACTTTAGGCCTACCCAATCCTTGACTTTATAAAAACCTGTTTATCAGAGTGTTTTCTTCGATTAATAAAAAATGGCGAGTGATTAAAGTGATTCGCTTGAATGGCATTTAAAGAGTCTTACGAGAATCTGTTGTCATTGTAGCCTACATAATTACGGATGGAAATACTTCTATTTTTTGTATTGAATGTTGGGTAGGCCTACTTGGGGTTTGACGACCCCACCGAAATATTACTCTTATTATACGTCGTCCATTACTTTAAATGAAGTGACCTAATGAACATATTACAATGTTTTCGAAATCTAGTAAATAAAGACTGGATAAAGGTTACTGTACAGGTGAAATAGAAACTGGATTTGTGAACTGAACGCATGATAAATGGAAGGTGAATGACAGGTCTTTATAGGTGAAATGAAAGTTGGACGAAGGTACTTTTACAGATGAAATAGATTCATGAATTGAACGCGTAAGAAATGGAAGCTGGATGACGGACATAATAGTTGAACACGCTTAGAAAATAGAATGAGAATAAAGATGTGTTTATACCTGACAAAGAAGCTGAATTTATGAAAATAACACATTAGAAATGTAAGCATGATGAAGGTGTGTTATATTCTGAAATAGAACCTGGATTGACGAAAATAACACTTGAGAAACGGAAGTTCAATTAATGAAAAACGATTGAGTAATGGAAGCTGGATAAATGTATTTCTATATCAGAAATAGAAGCTGGATAAAGGAAGTTCGATTAATGAAAAACGATTGAGTAATGGAAGCTGGATAAATGTATTTCTATATCAGAAATAGAAGCTGGATAAAGGAAGTTCGATTAATGAAAAACGATTGAGTAATGGAAGCTGGATAAATGTATTTCTATATCAGAAATAGAAGCTGGATAAAGGTATTTTTATATCTGAAATGGAGGCTGGATTAAAGTATTTTATATGTGAAGTGGAAACTGGATTAATAAGAAAACGATTGAAAAATGGAAGCTGGATGAAGGTTCCTAAAGGGTGAAATAGAAGCTGGATTAATAAAGAAAAACTTGAAAAATGGAAGCTGTTTCGGGTTTGTAGCGGTCATACAACAACGCTGCTGCCATCCCAGGAATGAATTACACTCACGAAACAGTTAATCATTCTCAAAAGTTCTTGGATCCAAACCCAGGTGCAAATACTCAGCGCATCGAAAGATCATGGGAAAAAGTCAAAGAGCGGAGCCTAATAAACGACACAATGGAACACACAGACATATGTTGGATTCACACATGTGCGAATACATCCACCACTATAGATATTTCTGTGTGGTCGTCAAACCCACAAGTACCGAATGTTGTAACCACGAAAACAACAGTACTAAGATTGAGCCTCTGACAACACTATTCACATTCCAATAGACCTATTCTGCCGTGCTAAGCAAAAAGACAGTAACTCAATTTTTTCCGTTTTTGAGTTAGCACTTGTTTTCACATCCTGACAACATAATCTATCATACCTAGAAGCAAGGAAATGATATCTGTCCAAGAACATGGAAAAAAACGGAAGTGAAATTAACAGTAACTCAATTTAGGTACCATGGTGCTAAGCAAAAACGCAGTAACTTGAGTTACTGTCTTTTTGCTTAGTATCCCATGTATTTTGATGGTCGACCAACTTACAGATATTTCAATATCTCAGCCACCAATTCACTTATAATCGTCATCTTGGCGTTAAAACAAACACATTTAAGGTCAAGGATTCCAATGGAACTATCCCAAATTTACCCAGGCCTCAATAGCGGCCATTTTCCAAAATGGCCGACTAAAAATATGGATTTGTCAATAACTCGACTTTCAGTTCACTTGGAATTGTCATCTTGGTGTCAAAACATACACACTTAGGGTCAAGGATTGCAATGGAGCCATCAAATATTGACCATGACCTCAATAGCGGCCATTTTCCAAAATGGCCGACCTAAAAAGAAGGATTTGTCAATATCTCGGCTTTCAGTTCACTTGGAATCGTCATCTTAGTGTTCAAGAATGCACATTTAAGAGCAAATATTACAATAGGACTATAAAAAAGTTTCCAATGGTGTCAATGGCAGCCATTTTCCAAAATGGCGACCAAAATAGGAATATATTAATATCTTAGCTTCATTTTCGCTCATGATCATTATTTTTATTGGTGTATAAACATATGCATTTTAGGGCAATGGATCTATTCCAGCAATGGGGCCTTCGCAAATTTCCTCATCGTTTCAATGGCAGCCATTTTACAAAATGGCCGACCCAAAGATAGTAATTCGCTCCAAGTTTATGCAATCTTTCGCCTTAATTTAAGAGTTCCTGGCGCTTTAGAATACTTACTCCAGATATGTATGTTTAGACACGAATATGACGATTCTGAGTAGACTGAAAGTTCTGATATTGATAATTTGGTATCCTGGTCGGCCATTTTTCAAAATGGCCGACGTTGATGACATGGAGAAAATTTGCCATGGCCCTACTGAAACCCTTGTCCCTGCATTTGGATATTTAGACACCAAGATGACGATTCTGAGTGAATTAAATGCTGAGAAATCAAAAAAAATTGCAGTTTGGTCATCCATTTTGGAAAATGGCCGCCATTGAGGCCACAGAAAGTTTTAGATGGCCCCATTGGATTCCTTGCCTCTGCAAATGTATGCTTAGGCACCACGATGACGATTCTAAGTGAATTAAAGGCTGAGATATTGAAAAAGTATTCTGGTCGGCCATTTTGAAAAATGGCCGCCACTGCGTCCATGGGAAGTTTTAGATGGCCCCATTGGAATCCTTGCCCCCACAAATGTATGTTTAGCCACCAAGATGACGATTCCATGTGAAATAGAAGCTGAGATCTTTAAAAATATGTAAATTGGCCGACCATTTTGAAAAAATGGCTGCCATTTGGGCCAGATTGCAAATCCGCGATGGCCCTATTGACAAATCTTTTTCTTAGGACTTGTTCGTGGTGTGTACCAAATTTTATGCAAAGTGAACATTTTCTGACCAGTCTGCAGCACTATAATGAAGACTTACTGCTTTCTTGCTTAGCAGCAAGCCGGTACTCAATGCTTCAATACTAAGCAAAAAGACAGTAACTCATTTTTATACAATTTTCACTCAAATTTCACTAAAAACGAGTTTATTTCCTAAATTCACAAGTTCAGATATGACTGTTTGCAAAAATTCAGAAAGATTGAAGTATTATTTCTGGTTGGATTAAGCCGATTTCTTCTTTGTCGTTTTACGCGGAATCAACTTTTTTGAGTTACTGTCTTTTTGCTTAGCACGGCAGTATTGCATATACATGTAGCCTATTTAGCTTTAAATGATACTGGGTAAAAAGTGAACAGACAATAATTGCAGGTATAGCTCCAAATGGCATATTTACAGCGCAAAATTAATGGAAAATTGGTTCAATATCGGTTTGGCCTTCAAAGCTTCTCGAACGCGTAGCCAGCATCCAGCTGACCGAGTACCTGTCGTCGACCGGTCTTCTACCAGCCAATCAGTCGGCCTATCGGAGTTGTCATTCAACCGAGACCGCACTACTGAAGGTAGTCAATGACATCATCGAGGCGATCGACGCAGGTAACCACGCTCTGCTCGGTCTGCTGGACCTTTCAGCCGCGTTCGATACCGTCGACCACGACATCTTGGTTGAGCGCTTATCAAGAACATTTGGGATCCGATCGGTCGCGCTCGACTGGCTCCGCTCCTACCTCAGTGGTCGCCAACAATCAGTGCTCTTCGACGGGGTTCTTTCATCCGTCCGCTCCCTCGTCTGTGGAGTCCCTCAGGGCTCCGTGCTCGGTCCGCTGCTTTTCCTACTCTACACGGCCGACGTGGGAGAGCTTGCCACGAGTCTTGGCCTGTCATCACACTTCTATGCCGACGACACGCAGCTCTACACGTCAGGACCTCCATCAACGGCTGTACACCAGCGGCAGCGAATGGAGCTTGGTATTGAGCGGATCGCAGAGTGGATGAGATCCAACAGACTGCGGCTCAACCCCGAGAAGACAGACTTTATGTGGTGCGCAACCAGTAGACGGTGCCTTCACCTTGACACCGGTGCGCTCAGCGTCTGCGGGGCTTCGATCACGCCTTCGACCTCGGTGCGTGATCTGGGCGTTGTGCTGGAGTCTGACTTGTCCATGAGGCGCCATGTGGCTAGGACGGTCAGCAGCTGTTTTCGCCAGCTCCGTCTCATCAGGAGCTGTATCAAGTCCTTGCCTTTCGAGGCCGCTAGAGCAGCTGTCACTGCTTTCGTCATCTCTCAAGTGGACCGCTGTAACAGTCTGCTGGCCGGAGCGCCTGCGTGTCTTTTGGACGGACTCCAGTCGGTGCTCAATGCCGCGGCCAAGCTCATTTGTAATAGGAGAAAATATGTAATGTAATGTAATCAAGACAATTTCTATAGCATCGTCAGTAGCTAGCTACTTCTAGGATGCTTTACACACAAATGTCATAATACAAAATTGTCAAAGTTCGGCATGAATGCAAACAGCTCAAATCAGGTGCAGCTTTAACTGTTTTCTAAAAGCAGATTGGCTTTTTATTGTTTGAATTGATGATGGAAGACTGTTCCAGGCGCGTGGGCCAGCGACCCGAAAGGCACGATCGCCCGCTTTAGTTTTTGTTGCAGGGACGGATACGTCGGCGGTCTTGGACGACCGCAGGCGTGACCTGCTAGGGTCGTTTGCCAGCGGTCTGATGTTGTCCACGAGGTAGGGTGGTGCACGGTTGTTCAGGCATTTGTGCATCATGGTGCAAAGTTTGAACTTGATGCGCTCGCCTATTCCCAGCCACTGAAGCTGGTCCCGGATCGGGGTGGAAATATGATCGAACTTGTTTAATCGCAGGACTAGGCGAGCTGCAGCATTGATGACCGCCTGAAGCCGAATGATACTGCTCTGTGGCAAGCCAGCAAAGGCGACATTGCAGTAATCGATTCGGCTCAGGATCAAACTTTGCACCAGATGTCGTGTCACGTCTTGTGTGAGAGAGCGAGACACAGATCTCAGCTGCCTCAGAATTCCAAAGCTGGTTCGTACAGCTGCAGTGATATGGGATGTCATTGAAAGGTCGTTGTCGAGTAGAAGTCCGAGATCACGGACCTCATTCTTTGGCACGACAGCATCCCCACCAATGATGAATAGACTGCGGTCTAGCTTTTCCACTCTGCGCGAAGACGAGCACCAGAGAAATTCCGATTTTGATGAATTGAGCTGCAATCGATTTCATTTCATCCAATCGGCAATGTCGCTGATGCAGCTCGTTGAGGTGGACCGAAGATTCTGGACGTCAGTTGAATGAGGACGACAGAAGCCCTAGATTTGTGAGTCGTCCGCGTAGAGATGACCATGCAGACCATGTTTGGATATTATGGTTAGGATGTCGGCGGTATACATGTTACGCGCGGGGGCGCCGCCTGTCCTACCGTTTCCGACCCCAAATTAATGGGCTCTACTGTTGCGCGCCCCCTTAAGCGCGGTTGAGGAAAGCTGGGTCCTAGGTCAAGGGTTTTGGTGTCAATGGTAGCGGGTTCGAATCCTAACCTAGGGTGTGAGCTTCTCTGGTTACCAAATTCCTCAGGATGGGCCGATATTGGACATATGTCAGCGGTGGCTGTTAAGCTCACAACAGCCCCACTAAATGGGTGCTTATCTGGGTTCGATTCCTCAACTTTCCCCCAAGCTCCATCACCCACTTTACCTTCAGCTACCGACTTCACCATTGTTTCACATTCTTTCTGGCGGGAACTTAATTGGGCTTGCTGCATGGAAACTAGATTCAGCTCTTCAGCTAGACCGATTAAAATGCTACTCTGGCGCTCCATAAACTGTTCTATTGTAGTCATTTGTTTCTGTAATACAGCAGGGTCTAAGTCATCAGTATTGTCTGTAGTCCCCAACTCAAGGGTTTCTTTCGGACATAACTCATCTTCCTCTTGTCCTGTCCCTAAGACACTGTCCGTTTCCCCGTCGGAGTCCATTATAATTCGATAGCAGAAATCACTTCACAGTTCTCTATTTAAGTTTCATTTATTGTAGAATCAATCAAGCGACTGTCTGTCGTTCATTAGCTATTATTTACACAGCCGATAAAATAGAAACAATATTAAAGATTCACTATTAAGGCCCTCCTAAAACGCCTATGTCTCTTGACTAGCTTAAGTTTTATCAGATCAGTTCACAGACTGACTATTTCACACCTATCCGATCAGTTCACAGACTGAATACACCACCACTAATATTTGCACCAAAAATAGCGATACAAGTTTTATCTAATTACACCTAGTTCAGGTTCGAGCTCTATAGATTAGGTTGCTTATACTTCCCTGTTCCCATTGATATTTTAGGACAGCCGATCCACCGTTTTCCGTCCTGTAGAAAGTTATTGAGTCGTCGGCCGATGCCAGAATTTCTCCGTCGGAAGCGTATTATTAATTTAGTCGTTGCCGGAAATCTTCGTAATTACACATCGATTCACAAGACATCGGAAGAACCTCGTCTTCTACCTGAGAAAACTTGCCAGAACCGAAAATACCATCAATTTCACCACGATTCACGATTTCCACCAGCATAGGTCTTACCCGGTTCAATTCTGCAGCCCGACTTAAGGTTTGCGCGATAATTTGCCGCAAGAGAGCGCTTTTTGGCGCCTAAAACATCGCGTGATGTCTAACCAATCAAAAATCGCCGGTGGTGGAAAGTTCCATTGAAAAATGCATGGGAAGCTAAAAATAGCGATGACCGCATCGATTTGCGCTAAGCATAGCACCCATGAACTCACAATTAAAATAGCGGCCTCACTTAAATAAATAAGTAAGGTAGCTAGTAGCGACCTGGTTTGCTACACCCTCCACCACTTACTTTTTTAAATTTACCAGTACCCTGGGAAATTTAAAACAAACTCTGGAGATCGAACCTGATATATACCCGATGAATTCTACTTAGCATTGTACTTAAAATGTCGCAGAAACTGACATTAAGAATTACCATTATAACATATTCCACACAGATCAGCCGTATAAGAGTCCACACAAAGGCTGAATACAAATCTGCCACTCGGGTTCACATATGCCCAATTGATAAGCTTAACCAAGCGAAGCAGTCAAACTGACCAACAGGAGATTAATAAGTTTGCGTTAACAGAACATGACCTTCGTGTCGAATTCTATTCCAATCAGACATAAAAGCTTGTACAATGACTGAGTATGAGTCAGTCATAAGGGTTCACAGATGCCCGAAATAACTCTTAACTACGGAGGTCCTCGAACTGACCAACAAAGCAATTCGGAATGTCCTTAACAGAGTACTCCGTTTTCTTTTATCGCTACTACTCGTTATCACCAAATGACATACATCATACATTAATAATATCTTGACAAGGAGGAACGCAGCAATGCAAGAACATAACACTTCCAAGACACTCGTAGCACCTTCTCCAAAGTTCATAACAAAGTTCAGAACTGCCATTACGAAGCCTATTCTTAATCTTCGTTAACGGAAGCTGAGATGTATAGTCCACATTATTATTGATAACATAAGACAATCAACTGAAATCTTATTCACTTGTACAATCAGTTTCACAATTGAATTTAACAATTCTAAACTACAGTTCTATTAACTATGCATGGCCAAAACCATACAGTTTATCACTAATATAGGCCACAATTACTCAAGCAGGTGTCTTCACTCTGACACCATTTATTAGTCTACAACACATACTTAACTACATTCTACTTCCAACAATTGCACGGAACCCTAGCGAGAGAAAGTCCTCTTATCACATGTAGTCATGCTCCGGCGCCAAATCTTACATTAATTAAACACTGTTATATTCTTCGTGCAACAGTATCACCTTAGAAGAATTTATACCTTAACACAATTTTATGGCATTATTATTCTACAGAATCTCAGACACACAATAAAGTCTGAGGCCACACTCTATTTATAGCTTTGTCAGCCAAAAGCCACAAAATAAAGAATCCATCTTCAAGTACACTCAGTCACTCTCATACATACTACCTTACTCTATCTCTCAGACAATGTTTGATATCCACAAACCATCTTTTCTACTGCAATCCGAACCCAAGGTTCACCCATTCACCAAGCCAAACATATACAGCAAACTTAAAACTTAAGCTGTGTTTTACAGGCACGCATTCCTTTCACAACTAGCCACTGTTACAGAGATGAAGCAACGTCAGATCATAAACCTAGGCTACTAATAATGCATACCAACATGCACATGTTTCAACATTACATCACGGCTTAGCTACCCGGATCGAAGAAGGAATTACTGCTCAGTTAAGCATACCCAAGGCATAAAGGACTTATTCCCATATCCTATAATAGTCTATTACATTACAACCTCTACAGGAAGTAGTCTAAGACTGGACGAATTCATCTCGTCACTAATCCACAGGCACAGCTTCACCATTTCATGCAATTTCCACTGCCTGCTACAGTGATTCTGCCTCTAAGTCTATAATCCAACTTACTCACTAACTCTCAGGGCGATGCTTACAATTGGGTGCTCTACTCAACCTTACTACACAATCTAGCACCACATCATCACCAAGTTACTCATTCATCCAATCACACAAGGCTATCTTTCAATCACCAAGCAGAATGCTAATTATTTCTACCATAGCATATTATAATCATTATCTTTTAACTTGCAATCATTATTATGCACATAGCATACAAGCACAGAATTTGCCCTTCTTCGTGGCAACAAGAAGCAATTCAAATATTTAAACTGAGTTTAAAACTACCCTTTTTATTTCAAACTAAAGGACTACTCTTTAAGCATTACGCTGGAACTCATACTTACTAAATGTCCTTGTAGCATCACATCACTCTACATTACTTTCTTGTAACTGCTACTAAACACTTACTGTAAACATTTTTACATAGTTATAGTCAGCTAGCTTACATCAGAAAGCACAGCATTTATGCACAAGAAAATAAAACAATGTATTCCCACATCACATAGTTACATTTATCATAAAGCAAATAAAACAGAGAAGATTCTATTCTCCCATCGCTTACTCTCGTCGCCATTACACGATCTGGAGGGATTCTACACGAGACAAGTACAAGTAGCTTTACCTGGTTATCTCTTATTTATCTCATTTCTTTATTATTCATCTCATCTACATAGCTACTTTTATCATCAGAGGACACACATATAATCTGAAACACTTAAGTTACACTTCACACGAATAAAACTATGCATTCTCACATAACATATATCATCATTTTACACTTCATTACTGTAATCAACTTTCACATAGTTACACAGTAAGAAAGCACAATATATCAACTCACATTAAAATAAAAATGTAAACCTAAATCTCAAGGTCACATATAATATCATCAAAAACAACAACTAAAGCAGAGAAGATCCTATTCCCTATTCACAACTTGTCGCCATTATGCGACCAAGCTACCCTATCATATCACATTACATTACATTACGCTTGCCACAGTCTCGCCAGCATGGCGAGTCTGTTTCCTCCGGTGAGTCTGGTCATCTGGTCGACGTCAGACTTTTGAGAGCGAGTGACATTTCGGAGTGAAACCGACTCTTTCACTCGCGCTGATTCGACAGATGGCGTCACTGGAGGACGGCAAGTTCCACCCCGGAAGGAACTATTTGGAACGACCCGAGGATGCACATCCGGTTGACGTGGAATTCGGGCTGCCACCTCAGCAGGACAGGGATTTCCGAAGCGATTGGACTGGACAGCAGTCTTCTCTTGACACGAAGCTTCAGGTTCGAAGGTTTCGGTTTGCACGGCACAGATTTCTTTCGTGATTTTCGTCTCTGGCAGCACTGTTCGATTTTCGACATTCGTTTCACAGCTCGTTTCAATGTTCGGAGAATTTCGCAGGTCACAGACAGTTTGTTTCGCTCGCTGACACTGTTTCAAACTGTTTTTGCACAGGACATTCAGCCGCAGATTCCGGACGAAGATCCATCCTTTCCCTACATGCCACATGACATTTTCTTTCACCATCCAAGAGAGTCCGAGAATAAGTTCAGTAACCTGCTCAGTTACCAAGCAAGGAATTTCGAAAGCCTGATCTTCGATTTTCAGTTTCAATACAGTCTCCCCCAGTACCCGAATTGCAGACCCATTAGCAGCTCGCAACAGTTGACTGGAGCCTTTGATTTCCGCCGGATCCACTAGCGACGCAGGGCATAATGTCATTTCACTGCCAGAGTCTAACAAAGCTAGCAATTTCTTTCCTCTAATTGTCACGGACAGATAAGCGTCACTGTTTCCTTTTACATGTCTAGCGTTACTCACCCCAGGTTCTTCAGGTTCATCTTGCTCTCCAGTTGACGAAGAGGTTATTCTGCGAGGACAAACCCGGGCCAAATGTCCAACCTGGTTGCACTCGAAGCAGCGTCGGTTGTCAGGAGTTCTTCGGTAGTTTTCATTCGGTTTCTGACTCCAACGTTGATTTCTATAGTTTGTGCCTCTCCATGCTGAAGAGGTGCGTTGCGGTTGCCACGCCGGATAGTGTCTTTCGGTCGATGGAGTATTTAGCAAGCAGTCCATTCTGTCACTCAATTGTTTTAATTGACGAGCAATGTCTTCGCGAAATTCTTTCGTATCGCAATTCCCCGTTGCATCACTTTCCTTTACGATTTTGACTCTGCCTGGACGTCGTTCTTGGCGGTCCATGCCATCTTCATCAGCTCTGCGGTAGCCTTCCAGTCTCATGGCCGTTTTGTATGCATTGTCTAGGGTGACCGGTTCTCTCTCTCTCACTTTTAAGGCTAGCTCTTTATCTCGTAAGGCATCAAGAAAAGCCTTGATCGCAATAGTTTCACTGTGTGTTGACCTCGGTCCTGGGAATGCCAGAATCATTAATCGTCTTATGTCTTGGACTAAAGAACCCAGATCTTCTCCTACCTTCTGTCTGCGAGCACTTAGTTGAGTCTGGTACAAAACCGTTTGGTCAGTGCTCCCATGTCTTAGCCTCAACCTGTCCATCAAGTCGGCGCATGTGGTGATTGTGTCAGAGTCAAATTCATAAAGAAGTTGATCTACAGGTTCGACCAGTGCGCAGGTCAGTTGTGCTAGTTTTTCGTCTTCTGTCCATCGATTGTTCTTGGAACACACCTCAAATTTTTTTAGGAACACCTCTACCGACGTTTTTCCATTATAATGACCTAGTTTCATGTGCGATCTCACCTTCTCTCTTGTTGAGTCGGCAGCTTTTTCTTGTTCTGTGTTGGTTGATGGCGTTACCATGTCACCAGTTGATGCTCGACTTTCAGCAGCAACTTGCACTGCTGGGAAAGAAAGACTGACTGTCTTTCCTTCAGCTGTTTTCAGACAGTTATCTTGACAGTTCACACTGGCTGGGCTGAACATTTCTGACGATGAATGCAGTTGCATGACCTTGACAGAGTTTTCCAGAACTGTGTTCGTCATGGGCCACGGTTGCATCTGGATCGGAAGAGAAACTGCTTCCGCGTAGACAGGGAAGACTGGAACAGGTGGAACCATCTTCTGACTGTATGGCGCATACATGGGCTGACCATTAGCCCAATGCATGTATTCGTAGCTGTGCGTGACTCGAGTTTCCGACGACAGGGACACCATGGACATGATCGGTCGACTCGAAGCAGATGTGTACGCGAACATCTGAGGAACTGATGCGAAGACTGGGAGGGTTCTTCCGGGTTCTGTTTTCGACTCGCAGAACAGAACATCAGAAGCAGCCGAGGTGACTGAAGCGGTCACTTGTGACAGCATGTTGCTCGGTGACCGGAATTTTTCTGTTTCAGGAACCGACGAGGGGGGGAAGGTGGCAGCCCGAGGAATGACAGTCGCTGAATGGCGAGGATGTGCATCCCATGTTCCCACGTGGTCGTCGCTCAGCAACGAAGAATCCCCATTTTTCCATCTGAAACTAAAAATCTGGGATTAGTACAAGTTTTACCCTCATTTTGCTCTACACCTAACGCTTTTGTTTCCAGTTCGAATTTATGTAGCGCTCGCAAGTCAGTGATTTCTGAATCATCATTTTCAGATTTATTTTCGATTCCAATTCTAACTAATTTATCTTGTTTTCGACGCATGTAATTTTCAAAGTCAAAATCTCTATACAAAACATTTGTATCATAATAATACATTGCTTGACCATGCAACATGTCAGTTGTATTTACTCTTTGACCTTGACCTTGTAAATCTTTTGGTCTAGCACCAAAGTATTTCATCTGTACATCCATTCTTCTTGGATCTTCCTGTGAAAAATTTTCTTTTCCATTTTCCACTTTTTCCCATAAATCTTCTGCTCTACTAAATCTGGGATCCATTATTATTTTACCCTCTGACCCATGACCTTTTTTAGCTTCATCCCACTTGCTGGAACCAATTGTTACGCGCGGGGGCGCCGCCTGTCCTACCGTTTCCGACCCCAAATTAATGGGCTCTACTGTTGCGCGCCCCCTTAAGCGCGGTTGAGGAAAGCTGGGTCCTAGGTCAAGGGTTTTGGTGTCAATGGTAGCGGGTTCGAATCCTAACCTAGGGTGTGAGCTTCTCTGGTTACCAAATTCCTCAGGATGGGCCGATATTGGACATATGTCAGCGGTGGCTGTTAAGCTCACAACAGCCCCACTAAATGGGTGCTTATCTGGGTTCGATTCCTCAACTTTCCCCCAAGCTCCATCACCCACTTTACCTTCAGCTACCGACTTCACCATTGTTTCACATTCTTTCTGGCGGGAACTTAATTGGGCTTGCTGCATGGAAACTAGATTCAGCTCTTCAGCTAGACCGATTAAAATGCTACTCTGGCGCTCCATAAACTGTTCTATTGTAGTCATTTGTTTCTGTAATACAGCAGGGTCTAAGTCATCAGTATTGTCTGTAGTCCCCAACTCAAGGGTTTCTTTCGGACATAACTCATCTTCCTCTTGTCCTGTCCCTAAGACACTGTCCGTTTCCCCGTCGGAGTCCATTATAATTCGATAGCAGAAATCACTTCACAGTTCTCTATTTAAGTTTCATTTATTGTAGAATCAATCAAGCGACTGTCTGTCGTTCATTAGCAATTATTTACACAGCCGATAAAATAGAAACAATATTAAAGATTCACTATTAAGGCCCTCCTAAAACGCCTATGTCTCTTGACTAGCTTAAGTTTTATCAGATCAGTTCACAGACTGACTATTTCACACCTATCCGATCAGTTCACAGACTGAATATACCACCACTAATATTTGCACCAAAAATAGCGACAGAGGAGAACAGGCACCCTTGATCCCGATGCACCCTTGATCCTTTTGTCGTGTCCGCCCCCCTGCAGTAGGTCGTCGCCTAGTCTGGCACTACTCAAGAAAGCCCCTCGCTCTCTACTGACCTCTTTAGGCCTAGCGCCCCCAGGGTTAAACCTGGCTACTTCCTCATCTATTCTCACCTCATCCTTCTCTGCTTCCCTCTCCACCACATTGACGACACTACAAGGGGGTTTGCCCCCACTGGACACGGGTGCTGTTCTGGTAGCGGCAAAGGAGGGCGCTACTGCTCCTATTGACGTCACTCCAGTAGGCTGTAACGGGGCCCTTTCTCCCATACTCCCTCTCTGCTCCCTTCCCTCGGCTAGGGCTGTCCCCATGAGTGATTGAGGGAAACCCACCCGATCGTGAAGGAAACCCAACCGGTTCAAATCCGAATAGTTAGGCCTAGGCTTTCCCTGAAGCCTAGCACTAAATCTACCCACCGGCTGTTCCAACAAATCCTCCCCCCTTCCTCTTCCATCTGACGCAGGTGCCTGTGTTGGCGCGACAAAAGGTCTTTCTGTAATCATGTTCATATCATGACCTGGGTTCGGTTCTTCCTCTCTTATCCTCAGCTCCTTGTAAGCTCCTTCTTGGTCTCTCCCTCTATCCATCCATCTTACTCTCTCTCTTTCTCTAACGTCTTCAGTCGAAATGACAGTCGCATGCATTCTCAACTGCTCTCCATGCATCTCTTCACAATCCACAGACATCATCCTCATTCGCAGTTCATTCTGTTCATGCATAATCTCATTCATTCGTTCATTCAGTTGTTCATTCGTTTCCGTCAGTCGCCTATCCACATTAGCTAGAGTCACACTCATTTGTAACATCAACTCTTCCATGCTAGACCTAGGCCTGAGTAAGGGCGATGAACTCCGACTGTCGCCTCTTCTAAGTCCTTCTCCTACTTCTTCAAAAACAGCAGCGTCTATCCTATTCAAAGATGAAAGAGACATAGCACGCTTTAATATAGCTTTCGCTACTTTTTCTTATTAATAGTAAAGCAGTTTCAAAATGACAACAGTTTAGAATAACAGCAATGTCTCTTTAAAGTTTAAGCTAGGCCTATCCGATACAATATTATTATCAAACTGAGTTTACTTTCACTTTCAACCTAATTATAATATTTCCATTCACTCAACCACACACATCTAGCCTAAGAAACTCGGCGGTAGCAATTATTGGACTTTTATGATGCAGGGTTTTTCCCCTCGTATATTTCTAGGTCTATATTATAGTACTCAACTGTTGCAGCTGCGGTGTTCGTTTGTAAACAAGAATCCAACGCCTCTCTCCCTCTCCAAGCCTTTCTTGTAGAAACCGACTCCCGTTCTTTAAAGAATGAAAAATCCCTTCCACAGCGTCTCTCACAGAATCCAGAATTTCCGCACAGAATTCCGTCGTTAACGAAAGCAGTTCCTTTCCTTCCTGGCTTCCGGGCTCCGATCTCCAATTACGACTTCAACGAATGCGATTCACGATCAATACGAGATGCGTCTTACAGTGCCCGCGCAACCCGCTGTTGACTCGTATACCTCCAGACAATCATGCTGAGGCTTCAAGAATCGTACCGCAATATACCGGACTCCAACGACAACTAGACGAACGTCGAGAGCATCCACACATCGAGAGCGTCCAAACAGAGAGTGCCGGGCCTTATATAGGAGCAAACTGCAAAGTCATTCTTACACTTCAAATTCCTCAATGTACATCCCCACTCGTTCCCCTTCCCATTTCAATATCCACACCAACAACCCACACATACCTACACACACTCAGTCACACACGCTTACACACAGTTATATGTAACTTATACAAGATAGCAAGGAGGTCGTTAAAAATGAAAAAAATTAGCTTCTTTACACACGCCCCTACTGACCAAGTTCTAACGTAGGGAGAACCAGTTACTATGACTGTGTGTCCCTAATTACGTACATACAAAAACATTTCATGCTTCAAACAAAAAGAAACCAATAATGGCAACTACCTCAGTTCAAAATTACTGTGGATCATCCAATGTCCATTAATACTAGTCCTTGTACTGCACATCCACAATTCTTTTTATTCTTTCCCCCCCATTTCTCAAACGTAGCTGCACCCATCCGGGAACAGACCCCATACCCAACTAGCCCTCTTTATGAAATAAAGCGCATGAACCACCACATCGACCGCCCAGGAGTTTACTCCCGCGTCTCTATATATATCACCGATTTCCACTAGAAATGCTGGTTCACTCAGAGGAATCGCTTGGTTCAGAAACCTTAAAATGATCTGAACAGCTAGGCTCCATAATCCGAAGTCGCAAGTACAAGCGTCACGTCCAATCGGTTGAGCTGCTTGTCCTCCCACTTGGTTCTGACGACCGTCCAGCATCACGAGGTTTTCCCGGCTTCCCCAGCTCCGCAATACGTTCCTCACGCCAGGCACACTTGCCAGCGTCTGCACCGCCACCAACATGGCTGGCAGAAGGTCCACATCCATTCTCAAAGGAGGAACCATCTGACGCAGTTGATGAATTTCCACAGGGGTGAGGAAAACCGATCGTTTTTCCATCATCCCTTCCATCATTCGAAACATAACTCCAGTTGAATACATTTTCCATGTTAACACTGCTATTCCGGCCGTAAGTCGCCTTGCATCCTGGCCTTGTGCGGCATCACTGACCCCAGCAGTTGACTCGGAATCAGCCACTGACGAAATCGGAGATAGAGCCCTAGATTCGTTTTCTTTTCGACTATCGCTCTCATCTGGTTCCGATATACCAAACCCGTTTCCGTCTAGATGTTCTAGAAAAGCATCCATGTCGTCATGATTTATTGTCTGGCTGCCTACTTCTCCAGTTTCTTGGTTGAACGAAGCCATGATTCTTATCTTCCTTTGTCTAATTATTACTCCCTGACTGCTTTAAAAATTTGTCTGACAACTTTCCTCTATCAAAACCCTTGTAGAACTGACAAAGAGGGACGCGGATTCTATCTTAAAATGCCATCGTCTCCTTGTTCATGTGGGCGGGATTTCTTTCCACCAACCCCATTTCACCTAATAGCCTACATCTAAAAACGGGGCCTAAATAACTGCGGCAGTTTAATATGCCATATTAGTGTGAAATCATTTGTCATTGTCATCTGCTTCCAAGCGTCGGCTTCTTCATTCGCCGTCGCTTAATCTACATATTCCTCATATCATCTTTCACACCCGCCTCCAGGCTATCCTTGCAGACATCGGCGGCTGGCCGACGTATGGTGACCTAATTGCCCAATTTATATCCAACGTCTTGATCCATGATCATTCGTTAATCTAATCTTTTCCTCTTACAATTCCTTTTTATTGCAGCCCGCTTCCTTAATCCACTACATAACTACACTCTACTATATATACACTGCAGCATTGTCTCTATAGTCTATTTTTATGCAGACTACAAGTAACGCTGTGGCACTTTAATACTTCTTTTTGGTCGACTCAATTCTCTGCCTTGCTGAACGACCTCTTCCTCTTCCATTTTCTCAACTGACCTACTTTGTTCATTCTCAGCGCTCCCAAAGTATGGCTTCAGTTTGTCAACGTATTCTATCCTGGCTTGGCTTCTTGGTGTCTTGCGTATGAGATACAATACGGGACCCAATTGCTTTTCAATAACAAAGGGACCTTGATTCCATAGGGCCCACTTGCTTTGAATTCCCGTTAGGCGGCGTGGCAGATAGAACCATACCAGTTGACCTACTTTAAACCTTGCTGGTTTTACTCTCAGGTCATAACGAAACGCTCGTACTTCGGCCTGCTTCTGCATCGTTTCCCTTGCCAATGCAAAATTAGCTTGCATCTGCTGTGCTTTCTCGTACACAAAGTCATGACAGTTTGGCACTTCTTCCTTCTCGTAGCAATCTCCCAACACTAGGTCAATTGGAAGACAAGCCTCCCGCCCCAAGAACAATTTATTTGGACTAAAGTTCGTTGAGCTATGCACGCTTGCGCGATAGGCAGCCATGAGTAGTGGCAGTTGCACATGCCAGTCTCTTTGGTTCTTTGCAATGACCTTGGCAATCATTGAGTTCATCGTCTTATGAAAGCGTTCAATCATGCCATTTGTTGATGCCTTGTAAGCTGAGGTTCGTACCTTATCTATCTGAAGCAATCGGCACAGTTCTTTGAACAATGCAGACTCAAAGCATCCTCCCTGATCTGTCAGAATCTGGGCCGGGCAACCCCAAAGTGATATCCACTGCTCTACTAACACTTTAGCCACAGTCACTGCTTCCTGATTTCGAACCGGAACAGCTATGGCCCAACGACTAAAATGATCGATCATTGTCAAAATGTATCGATGCCCGCTGGATGATACAGGATGTGGTCCAGTTAAATCCAAAGCGACGACCTCTCCTATCGCTCCGACAACCATGTTCTGCAACGGTCCTTGACGAGGCAGTTTTCCACGAAAGTAGCGTGCACACGGAACACAACGTCTCAATTCTAGACGCACGCTCTCCCTCCAACCTGGCCAATAAGCTCGTCGCTGCACCTGGGCCATTGTTCGTCGTATTCCCAAGTGACCACCAGACATTCCTTCATGAGCTAAACGAATCAAAGCACCACGTCTAGCAGGAGGCATAACAATCTGTTGCCATCTCTCTTGCTCTGTTTCTGTGCTCAACCAGCTTCTCGTCAATAGGCCATCTTTGACCTTCAGCTGCGGCCATTGTGCCATCAATATCTTTACGTCAGGACTCTTGCTGCGTAATTCTTCTGGACTAGGCGCTTCTGCCGACTCCAGTTTCTTTTCAATGACCCATTGTAAATCTTTATCCTTGTTCTGCTCGTCCGCAATAATCGCGCTACTCCAACTACCCAACGTTCCGATGACTTCGCAAGGTGGCGCGATTGCGTCAACTCCATCGGCACTCGTTTCGTCATCTTCTCCAGGCGGCGCTACTGTACGGTCCTCATCATCGCTCGTTTCCAGATCCTCGCCAGGCGGCGCTGTTGTTCCATGAACTGCATTGACTACACACGGTCGTCTTGACATGGCGTCTGCATTATTATGATGGCGTCCCGCCCGATGCGCTATATCAAAGTTGAATTCCTCCATCACTGTCAACCATCGAGCTTGCTGACCAATAGGCGTCGGCGTCTTTCTCAACCACTGTAGAGCTGAATGATCGGTCCGAAGCAGAAACTTACGACCCAGCAGATACGGTCTGTATACTTTCAAGAAGTGAATTACAGCCAATAACTCACGTCTTGTTACATCGTAATTTCTTTCCGCATCGGTGCACACACGACTTCCGTAACAGATCACGCGCTCTACTCCGTCCTGCAATTGAGACAGCACCGCCCCTACCGACTGTCCTGAGGCATCAGTATCAAGCACATATGTTCCTTCATCGTTCGGTAGGGCGAGAATCGGCGCTTCAGTCAATGCCTTTTTTAGCAAGTCAAATGCGGTTTGGCATTCTGAAGACCACACAAATCTAGTTGCTTTCTTTGTTAACTCGTGCAATGGCTTTGCTATCTGTGCGAAGTTATCCACATACCTTCTGTAGTAAGAGCACAATCCGAGATATCCTCTCACGTCCTTCAGCTTCACCGGCGTTGGCCAGTTTTGTACAGCCGAAATTTTTTCTGGATCCGTTGCCAATCCTTCTTCGCTCACAATATGTCCAAGAAATAACACACTTTTCTGTAATATATGGCATTTCGACGGTTTTAGCTTCAGATTTGCACTGCCCAGTCTGGTCAACACGTGTACAAGTCTCTCCAGATGTGTATCTAGGTCAGAAGCGAAAACAATGATATCATCCAAGTATATCAAACAAATCGCAAAATTCAGACCAGACATCACCAAATTCATCATCCTACTAAAACAGGCTGGAGCATTGCACAGGCCGAACGGTAGGACTCTGAATTGATAGCTCCCACGACGTGTTATGAAGGTTGTTTTATGACGATCATCAGGATGCACTTCTACCTGATGATATCCGGATCTCAAGTCGAATGTGCTGAACCACTTCGTTCCTCCCAATGCATCCAAGCATTCGTTGATGAGCGGCAGAGGGTAGACGTCCTTCCGGGATTTACGATTTAAAAAACGGTAATCCAAACAGATTCTAGGTCCGCCATCTTTCTTTTGCACCACCACCACATTGGATGACCACTCAGAGCACGAAGGTTCTATTAACCCTTGCTGGAGCATCATCTCCACTTGTTCGTCAATCACCGGCAACAACGTCAGAGGTTGCCGACGAAGTGCTTGCCTTACTGGTGCCTCCGTACCAGTATCAATCCGATGCTGTAGTACACGAGTGAATCCCAAGTCCCATTCACTCAATGAGAACACGTGACGGTGCTCCATCAGCATAATTTTCAGTTTCTGACGTACATCGTCCGGGACTCCTTCATCGACATTTTCCCACAGCGGTTTCAGGACAGTTTCCGCATCTTCCTCCGTCGCTGCAGCATTCTGTACCACTGCACACTTTGCAGGGGTCGCGTCGCTGGCTTCCTCTTCAAAAACAGTAACTTGCTCAACGTCACACCGCTCTCCTTTCTTAAGTCTAATGGCCTGATCTGTAGGATTTAATACTCTCAAAGTCAAATCCACAGCACGTTCAGGTAACAAAATTCCTGCTACCAACAACCCAGAGTTCAATACGGTCGGAAAAGTAGCCCAAGGATATTCCGCGTCTTTTAAATCTGGTAGGATGGCGTAGGCTCCTACATTTATCTCGCTGAACGGAGGGACAATCACGTCACATTCAGCTGCCACCCGACGACAACGAGAAGATTGGTTCCTGAGATGCAGTGTTTCTCTTTGACCTCGTACGTTCACCCATTTTTCCTTTAAATTCCACATTACGTTCTCTTCACGCATCCACTGGTACCCTAGAATCACTTCAGACAGCTGTGGCGTCACCAAAGCGTTCACCAGGAATTTCCTGCCGTTCAACATCATTTTCAGTTTTGTTTGTCCGACTACGACAATCTGAGTATTGTTTGCAGCCAACAATGTTTGTTGAGACGGTTCTATGTCACATCGTCTCACCAGTTTTTCAGGTGCCAGGCATAGCTGCGATCCAGTATCCAGAAGAGCCCAAGAAAGTTTTCCATTCACTTTCGCTTTCAGATATGCACTTGCAGAATTCTGAATGAATCTCACGTTATTCGCTGGAGGCGTTCGCATGTGATTTCCTTGCGAATTCATCGTATAATTAGGCCTATCGTTATTGCCTCTATTAAACTCACCCTGCGTTCGGTAGATGCAATTTCGTGCCAAATGCAATCCATTACAGACCCAACAGCGTCGTACATCTGGTCTATACTCTTGATTGCGATTATAACTCTGTTGTCTCGGCGTCCATGCTTGCTGGTTTTGACGTGGCGCGGAGTATCTATATTCAGGATGATACCCCATGTCTACGTCATTCCGCGGTCTGTTTCCGTTTTCGTTCGTGTTGCGCTCGTTTTTATTTTGACGGGTCGTAACACGTTCTGCTTTTACTTCTTCTTCATCCTCACCTTTCATAACTGACCTCACTCGACCAGTTGTTTTATAACTCCCATCGTTTCCCAGTTCAGCTTGCTTGTAACTGTGTAAACGCAGAGAAATTTTCACAGCACTCTGAAGATCCTTCGGTTCCCGTTCCAAAACTTTCAAAGCAAGATCTCGGTCAGATAAGGCGTCGAGATAGCTTTTTACTGCCACCATCTCACTATGAACAGATGACTTTCCTGGATAGGCTAACGACAGGAGGCGATTAATGTCTGCAGCCAATTGACCCAGATCCTCATTTGCTTTTTGCCGTCTTGAGCTTAACTGAACTTGATACATCGTATGCTGGTCTTCCGAGCCATAACGAATCCGAAGTTTATTTATGACCTCGGCAGTTGTGGTCACTCCATCCATCTCTTCCTCTGGAAAAATCAACGCCGCTTCGTCCACCAACGCACAACAGAGGTGATTAAGACTATCCGCTTCAGTCCAATTATTTTGCCGACGACAAATCGCGAAGCGCCTCAAGAACACTGGTAGCGCCGTCTTCCCATTGAAGTAGCCCAATTTAATCTGATTACTGTTTCTGTTTGATCCGCTGACATTCGCAGATACTGCAGCAGGAGCCAGTTGTGCAGAATTCTTCGCTTCATCAGCCATCGTTTGGGTAGCAACAGACACTTTCGGTACACAGGCGAATGTTTGAGCATTCGGCTGGTATTGTTGAGCTGCAACATGATTCAACCTCGGCCATCTGTTGACCACAGACGAACCTCGCAAACCAGAGTCACTCGCTTGCAGCATCGTCACCCCAACAGAGTTATTGTAGTTTGACAACACCGACGTCACAGGTAATTGTCGTGACATCGATGTGTCATGACTCGTCGATCGTCCCGGATACATACGCACTTGAGTTGCAGGTAAATAATCCAGCAGATTTCCATTGCATACGTTTGGCAATGTTCCAACAACAACGTTCGGACCCCCCAAATAATTTTCAAAATTTTGGTTCCGCCGTTCGTTTCTTATGCCACACCCAACATCATCATAATCATCAACAACATCAAAATCACATTCATGACCATTGAATCCTAGTCTAGAATTTCTGTCTTGTCTTTTCAACATTCTATCCCTATATTCATTGTCAACGTCTAGTCTTTGTCCTCGTCTTCCAACAAAAGACCTTTCCGTCATCTCATCGTTCACATTTCGACCTATCCTATCCACATAAATTCTTTCCGTTTCTTCGTCACCATTGTAACGTTCTCTCCGTCTTTCACGACTCGAATCCAATCCGTCATCTCCATTGTCGTATCCTCGTCTTCCACAACTCGAATTCCATCCAGCGTCGCCATTGTCGTGTCCGCCCCCCTGCAGTAGGTCGTCGCCTAGTCTGGCACTACTCAAGAAAGCCCCTCGCTCTCTACTGACCTCTTTAGGCCTAGCGCCCCCAGGGTTAAACCTGGCTACTTCCTCATCTATTCTCACCTCATCCTTCTCTGCTTCCCTCTCCACCACATTGACGACACTACAAGGGGGTTTGCCCCCACTGGACACGGGTGCTGTTCTGGTAGCGGCAAAGGAGGGCGCTACTGCTCCTATTGACGTCACTCCAGTAGGCTGTAACGGGGCCCTTTCTCCCATACTCCCTCTCTGCTCCCTTCCCTCGGCTAGGGCTGTCCCCATGAGTGATTGAGGGAAACCCACCCGATCGTGAAGGAAACCCAACCGGTTCAAATCCGAATAGTTAGGCCTAGGCTTTCCCTGAAGCCTAGCACTAAATCTACCCACCGGCTGTTCCAACAAATCCTCCCCCCTTCCTCTTCCATCTGACGCAGGTGCCTGTGTTGGCGCGACAAAAGGTCTTTCTGTAATCATGTTCATATCATGACCTGGGTTCGGTTCTTCCTCTCTTATCCTCAGCTCCTTGTAAGCTCCTTCTTGGTCTCTCCCTCTATCCATCCATCTTACTCTCTCTCTTTCTCTAACGTCTTCAGTCGAAATGACAGTCGCATGCATTCTCAACTGCTCTCCATGCATCTCTTCACAATCCACAGACATCATCCTCATTCGCAGTTCATTCTGTTCATGCATAATCTCATTCATTCGTTCATTCAGTTGTTCATTC
The DNA here is from genome assembly GCA_949752735.1 of Lumbricus terrestris. NCBI lineage: Eukaryota > Metazoa > Annelida > Clitellata > Crassiclitellata > Lumbricidae > Lumbricus > Lumbricus terrestris. Next base: position 4,539,068 of record OX457048.1, on the reverse strand, counting down.
GTTTCCGTCAGTCGCCTATCCACATTAGCTAGAGTCACACTCATTTGTAACATCAACTCTTCCATGCTAGACCTAGGCCTGAGTAAGGGCGATGAACTCCGACTGTCGCCTCTTCTAAGTCCTTCTCCTACTTCTTCAAAAACAGCAGCGTCTATCCTATTCAAAGATGAAAGAGACATAGCACGCTTTAATATAGCTTTCGCTACTTTTTCTTATTAATAGTAAAGCAGTTTCAAAATGACAACAGTTTAGAATAACAGCAATGTCTCTTTAAAGTTTAAGCTAGGCCTATCCGATACAATATTATTATCAAACTGAGTTTACTTTCACTTTCAACCTAATTATAATATTTCCATTCACTCAACCACACACATCTAGCCTAAGAAACTCGGCGGTAGCAATTATTGGACTTTTATGATGCAGGGTTTTTCCCCTCGTATATTTCTAGGTCTATATTATAGTACTCAACTGTTGCAGCTGCGGTGTTCGTTTGTAAACAAGAATCCAACGCCTCTCTCCCTCTCCAAGCCTTTCTTGTAGAAACCGACTCCCGTTCTTTAAAGAATGAAAAATCCCTTCCACAGCGTCTCTCACAGAATCCAGAATTTCCGCACAGAATTCCGTCGTTAACGAAAGCAGTTCCTTTCCTTCCTGGCTTCCGGGCTCCGATCTCCAATTACGACTTCAACGAATGCGATTCACGATCAATACGAGATGCGTCTTACAGTGCCCGCGCAACCCGCTGTTGACTCGTATACCTCCAGACAATCATGCTGAGGCTTCAAGAATCGTACCGCAATATACCGGACTCCAACGACAACTAGACGAACGTCGAGAGCATCCACACATCGAGAGCGTCCAAACAGAGAGTGCCGGGCCTTATATAGGAGCAAACTGCAAAGTCATTCTTACACTTCAAATTCCTCAATGTACATCCCCACTCGTTCCCCTTCCCATTTCAATATCCACACCAACAACCCACACATACCTACACACACTCAGTCACACACGCTTACACACAGTTATATGTAACTTATACAAGATAGCAAGGAGGTCGTTAAAAATGAAAAAAATTAGCTTCTTTACACTTTGACGTTTTCTCTGGAATTACTTACTTACTTGACTGTGGCAGGGCACCAGACTATGTATAATAGTGATCATTTGCATGTGGCTGCATTTTGGGCTTTCATTATTTCTTTGTTTACCTTCTATAGCTGTCACATGATTTCATAGCCGAAAATTGTAGTTTTCCGTTCATCTAACGAACCTCATAAAATGGAACTTACTTCAAATCTCGTCATCTGCGTTACATATATTGGGACAGAAAATAGTATTCTTACCATACAGATATATTTTTGGCGATATATTTGAAGCGATGATAAAGTTTTAGTATTTTTTGTGAAAAGACTATGGTGAGGCACCCTTGATCCTAGCATGCGTGTGCACCCATGATCCCCAGGTTAATGGTGCGCACGTGACGAATTATGAATACAAAGATAACCTAATTAATCTTTGCGCGCACCATAAGCTTCGTTTCTCGAAAATAAATCATTATATCGCATATGAATTTGTTATAAACAATTTGCAATTTATTGTAGGCAGTGTTCAGATATATTTACGGGTCAATCTTTCCTAAGCTCTGTGGAGGACCATGATCTACAGCATAGCCATAGGATCACAGTTGACTGCAAACAGTAATTTTAATCTGTCTGCCCATGAGCTTGTTGACTTAATGAAGCAATATTTTTCAATTATAGGAAATTTTAAAATAAAACATTATGAAGAGTCTGGATCATGAAAGATTCTAAACAACCCCATTGTGGGCACCCTATGGGTGATTTTTTCCTGATGGATATAAAGAATAAAGACTCGTGTCATATTTTACATTATAAGGCCCCTACATGTATTTACGCCTTTCTGTTCAATGCAAAACTGCATAAAGTTTGACAAAATTGCTATTTTAGCAAATTATCCTAAATCAGGTTTTTATTCACATTGCCATGTATATTGTATAGGCCAATTTTAAGTTTGCCTAATTCATTACAAAATTGTATAAAGTTTAACCCAAAAGCTAGAGTTAAGGCAAGATTTGTGTTCTGATTGTCAATTATACCCGCACTTTTGTTATTTTCAATGAAAATAGCCTGTTTTATAGTATGTTTCAACATAGCAGATCAAGGGTTCCTACATAGGATCAAGGGTGCCAATATAGGGGATCAAGGGTGCCAACCTGTGGGCACCCTTGATCTCTTTTGGGTACCTCGACTAAATCTGTAATATCTTTTGTCAATGAAATTTATTTAGAGGATTAAATATCTTGGATGATGTGCAACATAATTCTCTATCAAATGATACCTTAAAATATTTACTAAAGCTTATATATTCACTTAAATTCAGAAAAATCTAAAAAGAGGATCAAGGGTGCCTGTTCTCCCCTACAAGTTTTATCTAATTACACCTAGTTCAGGTTCGAGCTCTATAGATTAGGTTGCTTATACTTCCCTGTTCCCATTGATATTTTAGGACAGCCGATCCACCGTTTTCCGTCCTGTAGAAAGTTATTGAGTCGTCGGCCGATGCCAGAATTTCTCCGTCGGAAGCGTATTATTAATTTAGTCGTTGCCGGAAATCTTCGTAATTACACATCGATTCACAAGACATCGGAAGAACCTCGTCTTCTACCTGAGAAAACTTGCCAGAATCGAAAATACCATCAATTTCACCACGATTCACGATTTCCACCAGCATAGGTCTTACCCGGTTCAATTCTGCAGCCCGACTTAAGGTTTGCGCGATAATTTGCCGCAAGAGAGCGCTTTTTGGCGCCTAAAACATCGCGTGATGTCTAACCAATCAAAAATCGCCGGTGGTGGAAAGTTCCATTGAAAAATGCATGGGAAGCTAAAAATAGCGATGACCGCATCGATTTGCGCTAAGCATAGCACCCATGAACTCACAATTAAAATAGCGGCCTCACTTAAATAAATAAGTAAGGTAGCTAGTAGCGACCTGGTTCGCTACATACAGCAGGAAGAGAATGGGTCCCAGGACTGAACCTTGAGGAACGCCACATGTAAGAGTAGTAGGTTTGGAGGAGGAGCCGGCATGGCGTACACATTGCTGTCTGTCAGTAAGGTAGGAGGTCATCCACTGTAAAGCAGTGGAAGACAAACCGAAAGAAAGATGCAGTCGCTGGAGCAGAATGGTGTGATCGACAGTGTCGAATGCAGCAGACAGATCCAGGAGTGAAAGAAGAGAGAAGTTGCCAGAGTCAATCGCAAGAAGAATGTCAGACAGAATATCTGCGAGAACCGTCTCGGTGGAGTGGAAAGCACGGTAGGCTGACTGTCTGTCTGGGAATAACTGGTTGATATTGAGGTATTGAACAAGTTGCCTGGATACGACCCTTTCCAGCATCTTTGACAGAACAGACAAGTTGGAAATATATGATCATATGTTACACCACTCCTACGCGACGTCTTGCATTGGCTGCCTGTCCCGTTCCGAATTGAGTTCAAGCTCAGTTTGCTGGTCTACAAATCGCTTCATGGGACTGCGCCTGAATACATCCGCGACTACTGTTCTGAGACCCATTCCTCCGCTTCCGGGCTGCGACTCAGGTCGCTTGGGAAGACCGACCTCCGTGTACGGAGGATGTATGTATGTATATTCGTTTTATTCAATAAACAACAGACAGAACGCTGTAGGTTTACATTAACAGTATGGCTGCTTAAAGCTTATGGTCAAAATAGTTAGTACATGTTTTTGAATAACATTCTTGGGATAAAGTTTAACGAGTCTTTATTGGGGAGGATGAAATTGTGAGCCCTTTCCCTAAAGTTATATAATGGGTCACGTTGTAGTGGAAAGAGGTTACGGAGGACTTGGATGAGGACACGTTTCGGCGACCGCGCATTCTCGGTTGCTGGTCCCAGATGCTGGAACAGTCTTCCACCGGACATTAGATTGGCCGTCTCAGTGGACTCTTTCAAAACAAAGGTTAAAACTTATCTGTTTGCTAAGGCGTATCCCGCTGTTGGCCGTTTGTGAGGCGCCCTTGTAGCGGTATGGCCGCGTTACGGCGCCATATAAATTGTCGTTATTATTATTATTTATTTGGCCTAATCATATTCTAATCGGACACGAATTCAAAGCACGTTCGAGTTGATGACTTTTTGCTGAACTGTACTGAATTCTCACATACTTAAGGATGGAAATATGTGTTCTTTTTTGTTTGTATTATACGCGATATTCGTTACGGTGAAAAGTGTCAACTTTTAGAAACTAAACTGCTGGTATGATACATATTCCAAATTAATAATTGTCATCGGTAAACTTGTTGCACGACTAAAATATATTCGCTAGATGACGGGGCATAAGCCGTGAAAAACTCTTAACAGACTTATGGATTCATGTCATTAGAGCGAAACATGTTCAACACTCGCCATTTTGCGTTGCGTCTCAAAACAGATTACGAAGAAATTCCACATTAATCCAAAACCGTGTTTGATCTCTTAACTGTTTGCTTATAATTTATTGGATGTAGTTAAGTTTAGCTTGGCCAATGAAAGGTTAGTGTTGCTAATATCATGGTTGCGTTTAATGTTTATTCCGCCGTGGACATCACTTGGAGTGTCATTCCGGTGTAAAGGTTTCACGTTACCCCCTCCTAAACGGTGTCACGACAACTGGTTCACCGACAACTGGTTCAACGAAAACTGGTCAACGGACAATTCGTTCACCGACAACTCGTTCACGACAATTGGTACACGACAATATTATGGGCTCACCGCCAAATGGTGAATGGAAGCTGGATGAAGGTTCCTTATAGGTGAAATAAAAGCTGGAATGACAAAAATAACGCTTGAAAAATGGAAGCCGGATTAATGATAAAGCGCTTAAGAAATGGAAACTGGATGCATGTTGAAATACATTGAATAAAAATCATCAATCATCAATCCAGCTTCCATTTATCAAACATTCTATTGATTAATCCAGCTTCTATGTCAGGTATAAAAATACCATTATCCAGCTTCCACTTCACGAGCGTTTTTCATCAATCCAGTTCCAATTTAAGACAGAAGATTTAATCAATACAGCTCCAATTTAAGCAGGTACATTTTCACCAATCCAGCTCCAATTTAAGCAAGAATATTTTCATCAATCCAGCTCCAGTTTGAGCAAGAATATTTTCATCAATTCAGCTCCAATACTATTGTCGTGAACCAGCTGTCGGTGAACGAATTGTCCGTGAACCAGTTGTCGTTGAACCAGTTGTCAGTGAACCAGTTGTCTTGGAACCCTCCTAAACATTACCCCCCGGTAACCTGAAACCGGTTTCAGATTACCCCCGGACACTAGATTTGCATCAATCATCGCATTTATTACACTAAAAAAATCAGAAAAATCATCCCGCTTCTTGTTTTGGTCTGAAGATTTTCATCCGTCATCCCACTTCGTGGTTTGCTATCAATTTTTTGATCGAAAAAATCTAATAGCCTCGAAACCATTTCTCCATTGTAACTTCAGCGGCGATTAGTATTTTAGTTGCTTTTCATCAATCCAGCTCTAATTTCAGCAACAATGTTTTCACAAATCCCACTTCTACTGAATTAAAAATTATTTTCATCAATCCGACTTCTATTTAGCAAGAATTCTTTTCGTCAATCCAACTTGTTTGCCATCAACGCTAAATCCCATGCAATGGCGAATAATTTATTCCGCTAAAACGATATATTTCCCCGGTATTATATCGTCTTAGCGTCGGTAATTATTTCTATGCAGTATCGACACAGACAGTACTGAAAATATGTCAAACATTGCGGATCTAAAAATACCTTCTTCCAGCTTCCACTTCTTGGTACTTGTGAGTTTGACGACCCCACAGAAATATTACTCTAATTATACGTCGTCCCGGGTTTGACGACTCCACCGAAATATTACTCTTATTATACGTCATCCAATGAAGTGACTTAATTAATATAATTACAATGTTTTCGAAATCTAGTAAATAAAGACTGGATAAAGGTTATTTTAAGGGTAAAAAAGAAACTGGATTTGGGAACTGAACGCATGATAAATGGAAGGTGAATGACAGGTGAATTTATAGGTGAAAAGTAAGTTGGACGAAGGTACTTTTACAGGTGAAATAGAAGCCGGTTTCATAAATTGAACGCGTAAGAAGTGGAAGCTGGATGATGGACATAATAGGTGAAATCGAAGCTGGATTAACGAAGAACACGCTTAGAAAATAGAATGAGAATAAAGGTGTTTTTATACCTGACAAAGAAGCTGGATTGATGAAAATAACACATTAGAAATGGAACCATGATGAAGATATGTTATATTCTGAAATAGAACTTGGATTCACAAAAATAACACTTGAAAAATGGAAGTTGGATTAATGAAAAACGCTCGAGTAATGGAACCTGGATAAATGTATTTCTACATCAGAAATAGAAGCTGGATATAGGTATTTTTATATCTGAAATGAAAGCTGGATTAAAGTATTTAATATGTGAAGTGGAAGCTGGATTAATAAAGAAAACGCTTGAAAAATGGAAGCTGGATGAAAGTTCCTTAAGGGCGAAATAGAAGCTGGATTACTAAAAAAACCTTGAAAAATGGAAGCTGTTTCCGATTTGTGGCGGACATACAACAACATTGCTACGATCCCAGGAATGAATTACACTCACGAAGCAGTTAATCATTCTAAAATTTTGTGGCTCCAAACACAGGTGCAAATACTCGACGCATCGAAAGATCATGGAAAAAAGCTAAAGAGCGTAATAAACGACACAATAGAACATTCAGACATATGTTGGATTCATACATGTGCGAATACATCCACCATTATAGATAATTCTGTGTGGTCGTCAAACCCACAAGTACCCACTTCTTTATGGTTCTTTTCATAAATCCAGCTTCTGATCTGAAAATGCATTCATCCTGCTTCCATTTCTTAAGCCTTTTTGCGTTAATCCAGCTTCTATTTCTAATCTAAAAATACCTTGGATTGACGAAAGAGCGCGTAATAAATGGAAGCCGGATGAAGGTATTTTTAGATCAGAAATGGAAGCTGGATTGGTGTGCACGGCGTCGTCTTATGAAGAATACAATGCCATGTGCTCTATGTCATGGCGTTCATACTAAACACCTCTAAACCATAGAATATTTTAGAAAGCATAGAAAATAATTTCCGACGCTAAAACTATATATTACCGTCATTCCAACCAACATTCGACCACCCGACGTCGTTAGAGTTCTTTGCCTTTCACTGGTTTTTTTCATAACCCGGTGACCTAGTTCAAGATATCACACTGCCATTCTTTATTTGGTAAGCATGTATTTTAGCGTCGTAAATTATTTGCCATTGCATGGGTTTCAGCGACGGTGGAAGACAAGTCAGATTGACGAAACGATTCCTCGACAAATAGAAGCCGGATTTATTAAAATAAATTTACTTAAATAGAAGTGTTTAAAAAAAACAATTATGCTGAAATCCAAGCTGGATTGATGATCAATAATTGTTCAATAAATGGATGTTTTGATGATGAAAAAAATGCATCAAAATGGAGGCTTGATGGTTCTTTATTGATGAACTAGAAGCTGGATTATGAAAAGGCGTTTTATGGTTTTCTAACTTCAATGTAAGCTGGATTGATGATTTTCATTCATGTATTTCAACATGCATCCAGCTTCTATTTAAGATCTAACAATCCCTTCAACCAGCTTCCATTTCTTAAGCACTTTTTCATCAATTCAGCTTTTATTTCACCTGTAAAATAACCTTCATCCTGCTTCCGTGTCTGCTTACCAGTAGTCGTTGGACCAGTTGTCTGTAGACCCGTTGTCGTGACAGCTGATATGTTGAATTATTCACTCAGCTTCCAAACGATGAATATCATTTGGACTCTTTTGATCGTATAATATGAGTTACTTTAATATTAATGGAAAATTGTAAAATTGCAATTTTGATGTGAAATCAAAGCGAATTTAGGCAAGCAGACATTCATGCAGAAAATTTTTACTCTCTTAATTACGTGTTTCGAACAATCATGTTATTGTAGAGAGCAGTATTAAAGTTTATGTTTTGCCTTTTATATTTTTACTCATATATTTTTAGAAAGTGCATGTTGAAACAAGCTACACGGCATCAAAGGCTGACATTTCTGTTGCAACATTGATCTTTATCAAGACCATTTTACCGGATATTTCTGTCAACAGCATTTATGATGGTCAACTAATTCGCTTTCAATTAAAATAATAGTGAGCAATAACAGAAAGATATTCTGGTGTGAAAGGATTTGTTGCCTTCAGTATTTTGTTCTCCGAGTTCTCTGCTTGACAAGTTACAGAACTATGACTACTACTAACAGATGAAACACAAATCAAGCAATCTGAAATGTGGAAACTGAAGTGGAGTAGTCTTAAAAAGGAAGACACTTGACACTAGTGGCGATGAAAAACCTATAAGGATTTGTTGCAACTTTTTAGAAGATCAATTCCTTCATGGGAACAACACAAAAGTTCTTCACAAAGTCGTATCAGTCACATGCATGTCGATTAGAAACAACGCAGATGATAATTATCTGTTACCTATGCTGTTGAAATGGTAAATACGAGATCCTCAGTGGCCGAGTGGATTGGTAGGCCATAAGACAGCCGCTATATAAATATGCGATTACATTACATTTACATTTAAAGTGTCAGATTTGTCAGAAATAATTTGATCAAGGAAATAATCTAACAATGAAAGCATGCTCGAGATAAACCATACTGTAGCCAGTTGTGCGAGAAATCATTTAATCAAAGCAGTCCTCTGAATGCGCAAATGAGAACCCATACTAGTGAAAAGTCATAAAGTGACAATTATGTGAAAATTCATTTCAGGACAGCGGTACTCTGAAAATGCACAAGTTAATCCATACTGGAAACAAACCATACATGTGCCAGGTATGTCAGAAATCATATACTGAGCAAAGATATCTGGAAACGCACATGAGAACACATACTGGAGAGAAGCCTTACAGATGCCATCTATGTCCAGCATCATATAGTTATCAAAGGTCTCTGAAAAGGCACCTAATAACACATACTGGAGTAAGACCATACAGATGCCATATATGTGAGAAATCATTTAATGATGGTGGTACCCTGATAACACACATGATACTCCACACTGGAGAGAAACCATACAGATGCCTGCTATGTCAGAAATCATTTACTTACCACAGTTCTCTGAAAAGTCACATTAAAATACATGCTGGAGAGAAACCACACATGTGCCAATTATGTGGGAAATTATTTGGTCGAAACAGTCATCTGAAAATTCATATGAGAACCCATACTGGAGAAAAACCACACAGGTGCCAATTATGTGAGAAATCATTTGCTGCACGGTGTAATCTGAAAAGGCACATTAAAATACATGCTGGAGAGAAACCACACATGTGCCAATTATGTGGGAAATTATTTGGTCGAAACAGTAATCTGAAAATTCATATGAGAATCCATACTGGAGAAAAACCACACAGGTGCCAATTATGTGAGAAATCATTTGCTCAAAAGGATCATCTGAAAAGCCACATGCGAATCCATTCTGTTGAAGGATTTAGAAAAGGTAGATATCTAAATAAACATAGAAGACCCCATGCAACTGAGATGCAGCACTCACCTAATAAATTGATTACCAAGAGCTTTTCTACAGTGGAAGAATTGCAACTCCATGCAAGAACACAGCCACAGGGTCGTGAAATTGGAATTAAAGATATTGCCAACGTTTCTGATCATTTCATCACAGTTTGTGGTGCAGGTGTCATTGAACAGTCCAATGAAGGTTTCTTAGAGAGCAGACATCCGGAATCAAGTGTGAGCTTAAATGCTTTTCAGTTGCAGGGAATTAAAGAGGAAGAATGTCTGAATGTTAGGCACCTAAAAACACATACTGGAGAAAAACCATGCAGGTGCCAATTATGTGAGAAATCATTTGCTGAACAGGGTAAGCTGAAAAGACACATGAGAATCCATACTGGAGGGAAACCATACAGGTGCCAGCTATACCAGAAATCATATGCTAATCATAGTCATCTGAAATCGCACATGAGAACACATACTGGAGAGAAACCATACAGGTGTCAGCTTTGTCAGAAATCATTCAGTGAAAGTGGTACCCTGAAAAAACACATGAGAATCCATACTGGAGAGAAACCGTACAGGTGTCAGCTTTGTCAGAAATCATTTGCTTCTCACAGTGGTCGGAACAGCCACATGCGAACACATACTGAAGAGAAGCCATATAGGTGCCAGTTTTGTCAGAAGTCATTTGCAAACCACAGTTATCTGAAAAGACACAATATTATACATACTGGAGAGAGAAGATACGGGTGCCTATTATGTGGGAAATTATTTGGTCTAAAAAGTTGTCTGAAAATTCATTTGAGAACCCATACTGGAGAGAAACCATACAGTTGCCAGATATGTAAGAAATCATTTGCTGATCATAGTCATCTGAAATCGCACATGAGAACACATACTGGAGAGAAACCATACAGGTGTCAGCTTTGTCAGAAATCATTCAGTGAAAGTGGTACCCTGAAAAAACACATGAGAATCCATACTGGAGAGAAACCGTACAGGTGTCAGCTTTGTCAGAAATCATTTGCTTCTCACAGTGGTCGGAACAGGCACATGAGAACACATACTGAAAAGAAACCACACAACTGCACCTTTTGTAAGATGTCATTTGCAGACCACAGTGATCTGAAAAGGCACAATATAATACATACTGGAGAGAAACCATACAAGTGCCAATTATGTGAGCAATCATTTGCTGATCCCAGTAATCTGAAAGTGCACACTCGAGTCCATTCTGTAGAAGGATTCACAAAATGTGGATATCTAAATAAACACAGTAGACTATGTTCAACTGAGACGCAACACTCACCAGATGAATCTATTACGAATAGATGTTCTGCAGCGGAGCAAATGGAACTCCATGCAAGAACCCAGCCACAGGATCTTAACATTGGAACTGAAGTTATTGCCAACGTTTCTGATCATTTCCTCACAGTTAGAAGTTCAGGTGTCATCGAACAGTCTAATGAAGGTTTCTTAGAGAGCAGACATCCGGAATCAAGTGTGAGCTTAAATGCTTTTCAGTTGCAGGGAATCAAAGAGGAAGAATGTCTGAATGTTAGCATTGAAGTCAAATCTTCTGTTGATGGTAAGGCATCGATGTCGATGTCTTTTGGATGTGGTATTTGTGATGAATTGTTTGAAATAGAAAAGGAATTTCTAGAGCATTGTTCTAGCCATCGATTTTCTCCACCTGACGACTTATTTGTTGACCTCTTTGAATTATGACTGCACACACTGTTACGGACCTGACCGTTGTAGTAGTCTGCCTCTTCTTTTGCTGAAGCGCCTCACGTCGCCCCTATGAAAGCCTCACGTCGGCTTCCCCTGTTCTGAAGCGCCTCTGTAGCGCTTCACATCGACTGCCTTGTTGATGCTTAACGACACTGCCATTTCAAAGATTTCTGCCATTTCAAAGATGATTGGTGTCACCCTCCTACCTTATCCAGGCTTGGCACTGGCATTAACAGAGTGCAACCAGTGTTGCAGAGTTGCTCTCATCGACTCCTGCATCTGAAGCATGTGATGCTCTTCTCGTCGTCTTCCTGCTCTGAAGCGTCTCGCGAGACCTACGAGTCGTCATGCTTCACTGAAACGCTTCATGAAACACTCAACTGCATAGCATCGTGGCTATAAAACGAGCAAGCACTCAACATCGTGAAATTTTGTGAGACTACTTAACACTAATGATAGGCCTAGGCCCTACTTGTCATGAATAATTATAGGCTAACTGGGCTACATATGCAGCAGTATGCACTATTGTCATTGCAAGAATTTTTCAACAGTCAACCTTGGTCTGGCGTATAGGTGAGCCATCAACATAATTATGGGCCCATACTGGGGAAAAGCCACACCAGTGCTGTACATGTAAGAAATCATTTGCATCAAAAGAAGGTATTGTATACCACAAAAGAATACACACTGGGGAAAAGCCATACTCATGCCATCTCTGCCACAAGATGTTTGCTTCTGCAAGTGGTTTGAAGTGCCATGTAAGAACACACACTGGAGAGAAGCCTTACAAAAACTGATGCAGAATCTACCATGGAGAGAAGGCATGGAGATGCAAGCAGTCTTCATACATATACAATTATACATCTGCCTATAGAGAGGCACTGGGTTTTATCTGCCTATGGAGAGGCACTGGATTATTGCTGACTATGGAGAGGCACTGGGTTATTTCTGCCTATGGAGAGGCTCTGTGTGGATTATATTTGCCTATGGAGAGGCACTGGGTTATATCTGCCTATGGAGAGGCACTGGGTTATATCTGCCTATGGAGAGGCTCTCTGTGTATTGTATCTGCCTATGGAGAGGCACTGCGTTATATCTGCCTACGGAGAGGCACTGGGTTATATCTGCCTATGGAGAGGCTCTCTGTGGATTATTTCTGCTTATGGAGAGGCACTGGATTTGATCTGCCTTTGGATAGGCACGCGCGTTATGGGTATATGTGTGTGGTGGTTGTGGGGTGGTGGTGGTGGTGGTGGGACAGGTGTCGTTCTCTTGGCGCCGCATGTGGCTGCCTCTATAGAGTTCGTCAATCGCTTGTCTCTGAATGGGTGTTTGTCGTTGTCAAGGCGCCCTTGTAGCAGCATGGCTGCGTTACGGCGCCGTAGAAATTGTCGTCATTATTATTATTATTATTAAGTGATACACCCAGATTGCCTATTTAACTTAGATTAAGTGTTATGTTACGAATGTTATGTTTGATTATTATGAAAGATAAATGTGATCGAATCATATTATTTTGTTGATTTATTATATGCGATATTCGTTACATTACCCTTCAGTTCAGGAAAAGAAAACTGGACAATATATCTTATAGTAATTTTAAATAATTATGGTCGGCAGATGGCGGTATATACAGTGTACAACGTGCTGCTTTATCTGACAAGTGTGTGAGGTCTTTGATCAATTCTTTAAAAAATACATATTTTCCTTTTCTCTCTAATTCCTTAATTCTTTGTGGCACCGGAGTAAAGTCTGGGACAGCTTGATATCGAGCCTCGAAATGGGACTGTCTGAAACTTTCAGAGACACTATTCATTCTGTACTGTAAATTTTGAGGTGTGTACATGCTGACCGGTGGAAAGGTTTCAAATTACCCCCTCCTAAACATTACCCCCCCCGGTAACTTGAAACCGGTTTCAGATTAACCCCGGAAGCTAGATTTGCATCAATTATCACATTTATTGTTTTAAAAATCAGAAAAATCATCCCGCTTTTTGTTTTGATCTGAATATTTTCATCCGTCATCCCACTTCGTGCTTTGCTATCAATATTTTGAGCGGGAAAAAATAATAGCCTCGAAGCCATTTTCTCCATGTAAACTTCAGCGGTGAATAGTATTTTAGTTACAGATGAAAATATTGATAACAAACCACGAAGTGGGATGACGGATGAAAATCTTCAGACCAAAACAAGAAGCGGGATGAATTTTTTCTGATATTTTAGTGCAATAATTGCGATGATTGATGCAATTTACAGTTTGCAGGGGGTAATGTTTAGGAGGGGTAATCTGAAACCTTTACTCCGGTGTAAAGGTTTCAAATTACCCCCTCCTAAACATTACCCCCCGGTAACTTGAAACCGGTTTCAGATTACCCCCCGGAAACTAGATTTGCATCAATCATCGCATTTATTGCACTAAAAAAATCAGAAAAATCATCCCGCTTCTTGTTTTGGTCTGAAGAATTTCATCCGTCATCCCACTTCGTGGTATGCTATCAATTTTTTGATCGAAAAAAAATAATAGCCTCGAAGCCATTTCTCCATTGTAACTTCAGCGGCGATTAGTATTTTAGTTATAGATGAAAATATTGATAACAAACCAGGAAGTGGGATGACGGATGAAAATCTTCAAAATAAAACAAGAAGCGGGATGATTTTTCTGATATTTTTAGTGCAATAAATGCGACGATTGATGCAAAATACAGTTTTTAGGGGGTAATGTTTAGGAGGGGGTAATTTGAAACCTTTACACCGGTGTAAAGGTTTCAAATTACCCCCCGGTTTCAGATTACCCCACGGACACTAGATTTGCATCAATCATCGCATTTATTGCACTAAAAAAATCAGAAAAATGATCCCGCTTCTTGTTTTGGTCTAAAGATTTTCACCCGTCGTCCCGCTTCGTGATTTGTTATCAATATTTTGATCGGAAAAAATAATAGCTTCGAAGCCATTTCTCCATGCAACTTCAAGTGGACTAAGTTAGTCGACGTTAGCTATACATCGGTAAGAGAGTTGGCGGCCGCTCGTCTGTGGAAGAGAGCGTGCGGGCAGCGGTTCGAATCCCGAAGGTGGCCATTTCAGAGATTCAAAATCTCGGGCTAACACGGTCCGTCCACTGGGACCTAAATGGCGTGGCATCCGTTCAAACGGGCGAGCGGTGGTGAAGGATCTAACCCTCAAGGTCGAGGCCATAAGACAGCCTCTATATAAAAATCCGACCACATTTACATATTAATTTTATGTCACCTAATCCAAAGTTCATTGTCGTACTAGTTGCTCGACTAAAATATATTCGCTAGATGACGGGATTTAATAATATTATTTATTGCAACGAACTTCTGCATTCATGTGGTTAAACCGAAATATTTCAATCACTCGCCATTTTGCGTTGATGACAGTTTTAAACCAGATTACGGAGAAATTCTACTTTAATCAAAAAACGTGTTAAAATGTTCAACGGTGTGCTTATAATTTATTGGATAGAGGCTTATGCTACATGAATACATGACTTGTAGACACCTGATTATGTTGCGTTATTCGCTCAGCGATGAATATCAGTTTTATATCATTAGTTAACATTGCTGCTTTGTTGATATAATGAGTTACTTTTTACGTTTTCAGAACATTTTGGTAAAATAGCACTTTAGCGTCGGAAATTATTTATATGCGGTATTGACAACGGCAGTACTGAAAGTGTGTCAAACATTGCGGATCTAAAAATACCTTCTTCTAGCTTCCACTTCTTTATGGTTCTTTTCATAAATCCAGCTTCCATTTCTGATCTGAAAATGCATTCATCCAGCTTCCATTTCCCAAGCCTTTTGGCGTCAGTCCAGCTTCTATTTCATCAATAACGAAACCTTCATCCAGTTTCCATTACTTAAGCATTTTCTCGTCAATTCAGCTTCCATTTCTGATCTAAAAATACCTTTGATTGACGAGAGAGCGCTTAATAAATGGAAGCTGGATGAAGGTATTTTTAGATCAGAAATGGAAGCTGGACTTTTGTGCGCGGCGTCGTCTTATGAAGAATACAATGCCATGTGCTTTATGTCATGGCGTTCATACTAAACACCTGTAAACCATGGAATATGTTAGAAAGCATAGAAAATAATTTCCGACGCTAAAGTGCTATTTTACCAAAAAAAATTAATACGCATGAGTCATTGTGTCTCTGCTTGCAATTTGATGTGAAATTAACGTATGCACAAGTTTCATGAACGGATGATTCCTCCAAGGGCAACTCAGTTCGTCAAGCAGATTAAATAAAAATAAGTACAACTCCCATTTAGACATGCATTCGTTTCATCGTTCCAACATCTATTTGGGCAAGAACTATTCTTCATAGATCCAAACTTCCATTTAGGCAAGAATTCGTTTAATCATTCCAGCTTCTGTTTCAGCAAAATCTAGTTTTTCATCTAATTTCTATTAAAACTATTTTTTTCACCACAGAAACTTCTCATTAAGCTATGAAATTATTTTCATCAGTCCCACTTCCATTTAAGGCAAATATATTTTCATCAATCCCACTTTGATGTAACAAGAATTCTCTCATGAATTTGTTTTTACTCAGCCACCCATGGGCGAATGACCAAATGTTGTAAAAAAATAAAATAAAACGTGTTTAGGCAAGCCAACAGGCAAGCCGAAAATTATATTTAAACAAACATTGTTACTATCTTATGTACATGTTTCGAACATTCTTGTTACTGTAAAGAGCAGTATTAAAGTTTCATGATATGTTTTTTAACTATGGCAAATTTGTTACTTGGATTTTTTAGAAAGTGCACGAAGAAGCAAGCAACACTGCGTCAAAGATTCAAATTTCTGTTGTGCAGCATTGATCTTCATAAGGACATTATACCAAATATATTTGCCAACAAATTTGCCTTCGATTAAAATCATTCTGAAAGATAACACAAAGATATAATGGTTTGATAAGGTTTTATGGCTTCAGTATATTGTTCTCGGAATATTATTTCTGTTTGACTAGTTACGAAAAAAATGACAGCTACTAACAGATGAAACATGAAAAAAGGCTTAGGGTTAGGCTGCGATGTGGAAATTTATGTGGAGTTGTCCTAAATGGGAAAAACTTGACACTTCTGGTGTTGGAAAAGATATAAGAATTTGTTAGACCTTTTTAGAAAGTCAATTCCTTCATGGAAACAACACGGCTAGTGCTTCACAAGTTCATGTTCCAACCTTGTCTTGAATTCTGCGATTTGGGAAGCACATGCACATCCATTAGAAACAACAGTTACAACACAGATGATAGTTTGTTACCCATGCTGTTGAATGATAAATACAGATCTCCGATTTGTGTGATCTAATTTGATCAATGAAATGGTCTAAAGATGAATTGGAGAAAACATGCTGGAGATAAATCATACGGTTGCAAGTTGTCATTTAATCAAATTAGTCATCTGAACATGAAATGAGAACCAATCCTGGTCAAGAGTCATAAAGGGCCAATAAAAAAATCATTTAAAGAAGGTGGTACGCTGAAAATGCACAAGGTAATCCATACTGGAAAACAACCATGCATGTGCCAGGTATGTCAGAAATCATATGCTGAGCACAGTCATCTGAAAATGCACATGAGAACACATCCTGGAGAGAAGCCTTTCAGATGCCAGCTATGTCCAGCATCATTTAGTTATCATAGGTCTCTGAAAAGGCACCTAAGAACACATACTGGAGAAACACCATACAGGTGCCATTTATGTATGAAGTCCTTTAATCAAAATGGTGCCCTGATAACACACATGAGAATCCATACTGGAGAGAAACCATACAGGTGCCAGCTATGTCAGAAATCATATGCTAATCATAGTCATCTGAATAGGCATATGAAAACACATACTAAAGAGAAGCCTTACAGATGCCAGCTATGTCAGGCATCATTTGCCTATCACAGTTGTCTGAAAAGGCACCTAAAAACACATACTGGAGAAAAAACATACAGTTGCCATATCTGTAAGAAATCATTTAATTTTGATTGTAACCTGAAAAGACACATGGGAACCCATACTGGTGAGAAACCATACAGGTGCCAGCTATGTCAGAAATCATATGCTAATCATAGTCATCTGAAATCGCACATGAGAGCACATACGGGAGAGAAACCATACAGGTGTCAGTTATGTGAGAAATCATTCAATGAAGGTGGTTCCCTGAAAAAACACATGAGAATCCATACTGGAGAGAAACCGTACAGGTGTCAGCTATGTCAGAAATCATTTGCTTATCACAGTGTTCGGAACAGCCACATGCGAACACATTCTGAAGAGAAGCCATACAGATGCCAGTTTTGTCAGATGTCATTTGCAAACCACAGTTATCTGAAAAGACACAATATAATACATACTGGAGAGAGACCATACGCGTGCCAGCTATGTGGGAAATTATTTGGTCTCAAAAGTTGTCTGAAAATACACATGAGAACCCATACTGGGGAAAAACCATACAGTTGCCAATTATGTGAGAAATCATTTGCTGATCCCAGCAATCTGACAGTGCACACTCGAATCCATTCTGCAGAAGGATCCACAAAAGGTGGATATTTAAATAAACAGAGAAGACCCTGTGCAACTGAGAAGCAACACTCGCCAGATAAATCTATTACGAATAGATGTTCTTCAGCAGAGCAAATGGAACTCCATGCAAGAACCCAGCCACAGGATCTTAAAATTGGAACTGAAGTTATTGCAAACGTTTCTGATCGTTTTATCACAGTTAGAAGTGCAGGTGTCATCGAACGGTCTAAGGAATCTTTTTCAAAGTACAAATATCCGGATTCAAGTGGAAATGCTTTTCAGTTGCAGGGAATTAAAGAGGAAGAATGTCTGTTTGTTAGCAAAGTCAAATCTTCTGTTGATGGTAAGGCATCTATGTCGATGAATTTTGGATGCGGTATTTGTGATGAATTGTTTGAAAGAGAAATGGAATTTCTTGAGCATTGTTCTTGTCATCAATTTTCTCCACCTGACGACTTATTTGCTGACCTCTTTGAATCATGACTGCACAAACTGTAACGAACTTGTCCGTTGTAGTCGTCGTCTGTTCTCTTCATTTTTGGATAGCGCTTCAATGAAGCACCTCACCTCGTCTTCCCCTCTGCTCTGAAGCGGCGCCTATGTTGTTCTGCAAGTGAAGCGCCTGACGCGTGTGAGGCACCTCAGTTGAGCTTCTCTGGAGCGCTTTCACCTCGACTGGCTTGTTGCTGTATAACGACACTGCCATTTCGAAGATGGTGGATGTAGACGCCAGTGGAGCAGTTCTTTACATCGACTCCCCGTCTGGGGTCTATGAAGCTATTCTCAACCTCCCGTTCTGAATCGCCTCATGTAGTGCTTAACTGCGTAGCATCGTGGATATAAAACAAGCGGGCATTCAACACAGAAAAAGGTTGTTCCGCTTTTATTTTAAGCAACTGATATTCTGATGCTGATAATCTAGATGCAATAAATATCTGATGATTCTAAGACATTTGTGCGGCGATGGCCTTCTTCTCACATAATTGAAAGGCTATAATTTATTTTATCATGCGCTCTATTATTGTTATTATGAACTTATAGTTACTCCAGACAGCGGCGCCCGCAGGATTTTTTTCTTGTACGCACAGAAATTTTCGATGGAGGGGCGAACAGGGAAAAATTTTCGTTAGGCCGCCGAAAAATCTGATGACCTTTTTTTTTTTTTTAGTCATCAGCCAAAAATTTTCCCAAAACATACCTTTTCTACCCGCCGAAAAAACTGATGACCTTTTTTTTTTTTTTTTTTTTAGTCGTCAGCCAAAAATTTTCCCAAATACATACCTTTTCTATCCGCCGAAAAACTGATGACTTTTTTTTTTTTTTTTAGTCGTCAGCCAAAAATTTTCCCAAAAACATACCTTTTCTGTCCGCCGAAAAAACTGATGACCTTTTTTTTTTTTTTTTTTAGTCGTCATCCAAAAATTTTCCCAAAAACATACCTTTTCTGTCCGCCGGAAAAACTGATGATTTTTTTTTTTTTTTTTTTTTAGTCATCAACCTAGAATTTCCCAAAAAAAATACCTTTTGGGTCATCGCGCTGTACGCACTTACCTATGTGCGTACATCTGCGGGCGCCGCTGCTGTACGCACTTGCGTAAGTGCGTACGCCTGCGGGCGCCCCTGACTCCAGATGCCGTTGTTAAGTCTTTTGTCTTCAGTTCCACGAACCATTCATGGGGAATTTATGGCTTTAGCGCTATAGTTCTCATATCGCAGAATAAATTTTCAGCAATCCGACTTCTACTTTGGCAAGAATCTTTTCATCAACCTAGCTTCATCTATAGGAAAAAATTCGAGAATCAATCCAGCTTCTTTCTGTGTGACAATTATTTTTATCCATCCCGCTTCTATTGACCGAAAATTCTGTTGTTAATCAAACGTGTGTGCGGCAAACATTAAAACCCAGGCGATGGTGAATAATAATTTAGAACAATAAAGCGATCGATCATCGATAGCCTACTTCGTATTATTTTATCCACATTCATAAGGTATTATGCAGTAAACTAGATTAGCCTATTCTACTTAGATTAAGTGCTAGAAATTTTTTGATTATTGCTAGTGATAGACTTGAAAGTGTTACCCTTAGCCTGTGTGTTGATGTGTCTGGTGAGTTTTATTATACACGTTATTCCGTTATGTAACCTTTAAGCCTTTAGGTTAATAATAATCACAATAAATTGGACATAGTTTCTATGTTACTACGTTTCTCGGAACATGATAAAGCTCAACATTTAATAAGATTTTCTAGAGCATTGTTCGAGCCATAAGTTTTCTCCACCTTACGACTTGGTTGCAGATCTGAGCTTATGTATGATTGCACATACTTATAGTTGAAAATATTTGTAATTTAATATAAAATATGCTGTAGGATTTCTGGAATACATGCATTCTATCTTCTTTTCCTTCTGGCTAGGATTAATCCCTCGTTGTGGAGGGTCAGCCTCATGCATTCTATACATCCACTTAGTTACTTTGCCTGGCTTTCATATAAGAATTCTTAGACAGTAGGCCTATAGACATTCTGTTGTAGAGAATCATGAAATTGGATTGCTTAATTGTGTCTCTTTGCGGCTGTTAAGGCGGCAGTGCACAGGTGGCGCGTTTCTGCAGGTGTCTCCTCACATCATGTGACCGCAGTTAATTACCGGTTCAGACAAAGTAATTATTCGTAAACGAAATTCAATTATGGTTTCAATAAAGCAGGCACCGGCAGTTTACAAACAGTAGGCAAATTAATGCATAGGCTTTGTTCTGTGGTTAATTGGTTTGAGCCTACTGCTAGCAATACGAAATGCTGCGATATATTTATGTCCTGCTCGTGTTTTCCTGAATGCTGCCTTCAGGAATACATAAATTCGTTATTGATTTATATAAATTGCTTGACTCGCGTTGCAAGCAAGATCACACAAGTATTCATTGATAATTTATAGGCCTATCCGTAACTTTGAGTTGATGCATATGGGTCTACATTTGATCTCAAGTAATGTGCATACCTTTAGCGTTAGTTTATAATTAAAGATACAAATTAGGCAATATATATATTGTGGCCTACACATTCAATTCAACTGAACAACTGATGTTACCAGATAATTACTAAGTTTTTCATCGGAGTCAAATGTGACCTAAATTTAACCATCATTCCTCAAAACAAAACAAAGTGAAAGAACACCCAATCAACAGGCCTACACACCAGGGCTTTTTTAACGTGCAGTTCTACACAAAATGTGCAGTTCTAAATGGATTCGTGCAGTTGTAGAAGCACTTCCGTCACGTTCCGTGCAGTTAAAACTAGTAAAAAATAGGCCATTTTTCTCAGATTGGGAGTAATCTACCATGGAGGACGATAAAGGAGAGAAGAGGACGTGCAGTTCTAAAAATTCCTTAAAAACAGCCCTGCTACACACAAAGACCCTTTCGCCCAGACCAACTCTTATTAAAAACCAACAGAGTCTTGTATTTGCTTATTCCACAACTTAAGTATAGGCTGCAAGTTAATTTGAAGAGACCGGCAGGCCTACTCGTGTTTTCGACAAGTAGCCTACTATTTTTTATTTTAAGACAAAGCATAATTATGTTCAGAAATGAATACTGCAGCAATCACTTGATATCTGAAGCCAAACATACCATGCATGGGGAGGGGTGCAGTCATGTCGGAAAGCACATTGACAGCCAGAGGGTTAAGGTACCGGAAGCGTTAGTAAAAATAAAGGTGCACAAGCATGATCCAATGCAAACAATTATTACCAGCCTACTTTTTACTGTTCTCAACTAGCCTATAAGCTTACTGAATGTCTCACCATCGCGTAGTTCTACTATTGATTTAACAACGATGTCAACGACCAGTTGAGTCGCCAAAGCAGACGCCATGTTTGTTCGTTTTTGCATATAAGCGACCTCGTCTCGCACCTGCTTCATTCATTGTACTAAGTCGTTCAACAGTCAACATGAACGGGATCGTCTTGCAAATCGTCTGCTACATCGCAGTTCTTGCGTGCTTTTCTCCCTGGCCAGGTGCGTAGATACGGTAGGCTACTTAAAGAGGTCACTGGGCAGGTATAGCCTCTAGTTTTACGGTAACAATTTAGCATAATGATTTCCAGATTAGTCCAACTTCTGTTAATAATTAATATGCTATTCCAGCTTCTAATGATACTGCAAATCTGCAATACGTCAGCAGTAATAATTATCATGTTTTCATCGTTCATCCAACTTTCCGTTTACGGAAATAAAATATCTCTGAAGTGCCATAGGGCCTACTGCCTGGGATTCGACCCATCATCATTCGGGTATATAATTATAACCAAACCGCGCACACAAAACCGCGCATATCAAAACCGCGCATATCAAAACCGCGCATATCAAAACCGCGCATAGCAAAACCGCGCATTTCAAAGTCGCGCATATCAAAACCGCGCATATCAAAACCGCGCATAGCAAAGCCGCGCATTTCAAAGTCGCGCATGTCAAAACCGCGCATAGCAAAACCGCGCATAGCAAAACCGCGCATATCAAAACCGCGCATATCAAAACCGCGCATAGCAAAACCGCGCATAGCAAAACCGCGCATATCAAAACCGCGCATAGCAAAACCGTGCATATCAAAACCGCGCATATCAAAACCGCGCATATCAAAACCGCGCATAGCAAAACCGCGCATTTCAAAGTCGCGCATATCAAAACCGCGCATATCAAAACCGCGCATAGCAAAGCCGCGCATTTCAAAGTCGCGCATGTCAAAACCGCGCATAGCAAAACCGCGCATAGCAAAACCGCGCATATCAAAACCGCGCATAGCAAAACCGCGCATAGCAAAACCGCGCATATCAAAACCGCGCATAGCAAAACCGTGCATATCAAAACCGCGCATATCAAAACCGCGCACTTTTATTTCGGCGACACAAGCAATTAATCGCTCTCTTATTCGCATCAGCACATCAATTTAATTGTCCAGCAACAAAGTTTTTAATGCTATGAGTCGTATTAGTTATAATTTCTATATAGGCCTATACTTATATGTACTTTCATGCTGAATGTAAATGTTTAATGGGTTTTGATTGCTGCAAAATAAGTGTTTGCCTAAATGGCATTTGGATTGATGAAACTAATTCTTCGCACAAGTAGAATCTGGATTGTTGAAAATTACTGTTCCCGTCAGTGGCGGTTCTAGGATTTTTTAACTGGGGGGGCTAAAAGTTGCCTTAGCCCCTCCCTCCACAAAGGTGTAGCCTATATGTTAATACTACTGGGTCTTTTTATCCCCCCCCCCGTTCGCCCGTTTCAGCATTCTATAAACATGAAAATTGATGTATCTGGCTGACATTTCATAGGTCTAAATAAGAATAATAATTAATTTATAAATTACAAATGAATTTTTGAAAATAAAGAATAAATAAATTTATAGCAATTGTCTGCCAGATAGTAGGCATAGCTAGGTCTAAGCAAAAAATAAAGGATGCATGCAAAATATAAAGAAAATTGTAAAACACGATAAAACTGAAGAATAAACGTAGCATTCCAGAAAAAAACAATAGTAAAACCAAAACGGTTGTAGCCTACTGTGCTTTAAAGTGTCATTATTTTTCCTAAGTGGACACGAATTTCAAACATTTTATTTGATTATGGAATGGATTACTGTAGTTGTCTGTGGCTGGGCTTTGCTCAGATGCATTCATGCATGCATGGAGATGCATTCCATCGTAGTCTCAAAACTTTTCTTTTCAGCCGGGCTTGGGTCGGAAGCGCTCCTGAGTAGTAAACTTGACGGGCGCTATATAAATCTCCAAAATGAATTAATATAGTGCATTTTAGAAGAATAATGAAATATATATTTGAAATATATTATATATATCTCATGATTGTCTTAAAATGCACCATCTTGACTGTCAAAATTAAAATAAACTTTAGAGTGCAGTGAAGATATACTGCCAAACTTGCTCCTCAACAGATGCCCAGAGGTCATTCGCTACCGGTACTATAGCATGCCATGTATGCCATTCGCAGGTTATAACCGCCCTCAGGACTTTTGAGCCATGAGAACCCTCACAATCGCCCATACATTGTATAGGAGCAAGAGCCAGGGCATCTAATTGACCCTCAAATTTTTTCACCTTTTCAAGTTTCAACTCCTACTTTTGTGGTCATTACATTAATTTTTTTGGTTTTTAAGCAACTTCTTAACAATAAAGCGTTTAATAACATCAATAATACACAGTGAAACTGAGAAATTGACAATGAGTTAGGCCTAGAATTAAACCTTTCTGAAAAATGCTCATATTCTTAATTTCTTGTTTTGCATTGTTCAAGCTCTTACCAGAAATCTAACAGTAGGCCTAACCACTCATTATGTTTGCCCCTCCCGTAAAAATATCACAGGCATGAGCTTCGGGTAGGCCTAAATATATTGCTGCCAAAAAAGGATAGGCCTAAATTCTCTCATGACTCATCCCATCACATGTGGTCTATTCATGCCAGTTTAATACCTGCCGTAGGATTATCAATGCCGTCGAAAACTTCATCTTTAACTCTTCAACTTTTCTTTACAATAATGAACGTATGACTGTGCGTGATCCAAACGGATTCTAGTACACACTGTTCGGCGTAGCCTACACAATTCCACATAGCCTATGTAGTATACACTCTAGTACACAGTGTACACGAGACTGATGCCTAGCCTCAGTGGCGTAACAACTCAGCCGGGGGCCCGTGGACGTTCTCAGCTTGGGGTCCCCCAGGGCTTAAAGTGTGCCTGGACGGTCATGGACGGCGTCCATGCACTTATTTAAAAATCTTAATGCCGTCCAGCCACTTATTGGCCAGCAATGACTGGAAAGGTAAGGGGCGTCCAGGCACTTATTTTTCCACACTTTAAGCCCTGGGGGCTCCTATCCATTAACGAGACTAAACAGTGAAAACAATTAGATGGCTATTTTAAAACAAGAGCGCCTATTATAATCTGACGTAATTTTGGTAGCGCAATAGTATAGACCTACTGGTGAGTTCTCATAAAGTTTCGCTTTATGAATGTCAGCATTCAACGCTGTCATCAATAATCCATTGTTAAGACACATTAATGGTTCGATGCAAAACAAGAAAACGGTTCCACGACAACAGTTACTGGTCTACAGACAACTCGTCTAACGACAACATGTTACTGGTCTACAGACAACTGGTCTAACGACAACTGGTCTACAGACAACTGATCTACAGACAACTCGTACTAGGGCCTATTGATGAAATAGAAACTGGATTTATGAAGAAAAAAGTTAAATGGTTTTCTAGATTAAATGGAAGCTGGATTGATGATTTTCATTCATGTATTTAAATGTGTATCCAGCTTCGATTTCAGATATAAAAATACCCTTCATCCAGTTTTTATCTCTTAAGCGTTTTTCATCAACCCAGCTTCCATTTTAGGCCTAGATATAAAATTTATACCTTCATCCAGCTTCTATTTTTCATGCGTTATTTTCGTCAATCCAGCTTATATTTCACCTGTAAAAGAACCTTCATCCAGCTTCCATTTCTCTTGCGTTTTTTGATCATTTCAGCTGGACAAAACTTTCATCCAGCTTCCATTTCTCAAGCGCTGAACCAGTTGTCTGTAGCCTAGACCAGTTGTTAGACCAGTTGTCTGTAGACCTGTTGTCGTTAGACGAGTTGTCTGTAGACCAGTCTGTTGTCGTGACACCCATACAAAGGTCCATGTGTACACACACGTACGTGCCTGTAATGTATACTCACTGTGGTCTGCTACCGGTACAGTAGTTCTTCGTAGAATTACTTTGTGAATTTGGCTATTCTGGCTTTACTGTTCGCAAACGCAGCAGCCTCAATTTTTCGATTTTCTCTGCTCGTTTATGACTGCCAGAACTGTTACAGTACGTGCGTTTCATATGGCATTCATCCTATATGATGATTATTTTCGTTTAGGTACGGTACTGCAATAGTGATAATTCAGATAAAAGTAGACGGAAGAATGCAGTGGATGTGATGTGCGCGAAGATATGAACACTGCAATGTGCAGTGTGTATCAGTCACTTCAACGCTTGGCTCGTATAGAGACACTGACAGAGACAGAGACAAAGACAGGTACACACAATGCACACACAAACACAGAGTGACAGAGAGAGTGAGAGATAGACAGACAGAGACCTCTCTCTCTCTCTCTCTCTCTCTCTCTCTCTCTCTCTCTCTCTCTCTCTCTCTCTCTCTCTCTCTCTCTCTCTCTCTCTCTCTCTCTCTCTCTCTCTCTCTCTCTCTCTGACAGACTGTCTGTCTGTCTGTCTGAGACAGACAGTCAGACAGACAGAGAAACAGACAGATAGACACACACGCACAGCCAGCTAGAATTAGAGGAGCGGGAAAAGAAAACAGATACTATTTCAAGCATCATTCCTTAGCTGTGTAGGGCACTCGGATGAACTTAGACCTCCATGAATGAACGTATACCCTAACCGCCCCTAACATGCAACTAAGTGATGATGTCTACTACGGGTCAAATGCTCTCACATCCGATGACCCATACAGACAGTCCCGACAGACACGACACCTGCGTATCATTTATCATATCCGTTGAATCCAGGCTAGGTCTAAAGTCTACAATCTGAAACTAACTATAAAACGGAAAAACTCCGAAAAAGTACATGACACTTTTTTTACTTAATAAGCTTGGGGCCCTTTGGGTCTCGGGGGCCCGTGGATTTTGTCCACCTTCGTTATATGGTTGTTACGCCACTGCCTAGCCTGCCATTGTCTGTTCATCCGTGCTTCTGATGGTGGTGGCCTGCTGCCCACCCTCGCTGTCTTCGTCTTTGCTAATGAAGCTAGTATCACCAGAGCACACAGGGTCATCAAGTGCTGGGGAATGGCCTAATCTCGGCCGCTCAAGCTGCAATCGGTTCTTCATTTGCTTCTTAAACATCCCATGGGTCATCGTAGTCACAGGACAGCTATTAGTATAGGCAGACATGTGTTAGTATCTGAGCAAGCATTCTCATTGGAGCAACAGCTCAGGAGTACATGGAATAATTAATTATGGGATAATAGCGATAATGCCTATATATATATATATATATATATATATATATATATGTTACAGGACCCACGCTTTACAGAGCAGCATCTACGAAACATTGCAGCAGATGAAATTCATTCATGTCAATTGATCTATGGAAAGTACCTCTGTTGCCAACAAACATTGAAGTCAATGTGTTGTTTAACTAACTAAACGTTAAACTGGGGGGGGGGGCTAAAATGTGCATGGGGGGCTAGGAAAATCTAGGGGGGCTAACTTTCCATCTGGGGGGGCTGTAGCCCCCAGCCCCCCCGGTAGAACCGCCACTGGTTCCTGTAAATGGAAGCTGACTGAAACTAAGTCTTTACTTCGATAGAAGCTGGATCGATGGATCACTTTTTCCTAAATCTAAATGGGTCGACTAGATAAATTTGTTCATAATTTGAAGTTGGAATTGTTGGAAATCAGGGTCATGGAGTTTAATTTTTATTTGAATGACCGTCCCCGTGTTCGCCTGAGTATCTCTGTCTACCTGAAAGAGGCGTGGCCTAATGTCTACCTCTAGCCTCTGTCTACCTGAAAGAGGCGTGGCCTAATGTCTACCTCTAGCCTCTGTCTACCTGAAAGAGGCGTGGCCTAATGTCTACCTCTAGCCTCTGTCTACCTGAAAGAGGCGTGGCCTAATGTCTACCTCTAGCCTCTGTCTACCTGAAAGAGGCGTGGCCCAATGTCTACCTCTAGCCTCTGTCTACCTGAAAGAGGCGTGGCCTAATGTCTACCTCTAGCCTCTGTCTACCTGAAAGAGGCGTGGCCTAATGTCTACCTCTAGCCTGTGTCCACCTGAAATGGGCGTGGCCTCGTGACACACAAATACGAGTGTGCGCGCAGACGTCAACAGTCATCGAAAAGTCATCGAACAGACGAGTCAGCGAAGAAAGAGTCATCCGCAGTCTTTGATCGAGAGAAACAGTCGTTGAAGAAATCGCCGAGGAACAGTGGGAAGACGCGTCGGTCGGCTGTTGCGGGATCGAATCGCAGCACGGTCAGCAGGTGATCGTCTGAAGGAAAACGCTTTGGAGAGCGCGACGACGATTTGACGACGCTGCCGAAATTCAGCGCCTGTCGACGAAAGGTTTGGCGACCTTTGCTGTGCCACGACGACGCTTGGATTCGAAGCCTGACCCGTGACGGAAGGTCTGGTGATCTCCGCTGTGCAACGCCGACGATTTGGAGTTCGACACCGCTGCTACCGACGTATTCGATTGGGATCCGACGCTGACGACGACGAAAGGTTTGGAGGCCTTTGCTGTACGTGCAACGCTGGCGACTGGGGTTCAATTCCTGACCCGCGGTCGTGCTCCTTTGGAATCCGACGCCTACAGACGACGGAAGGACTGGTGATCGTCGCTGTGCCACGATGAACAGGATTCAACGCCGGACCTGCCTACGCTTCCGACCGGGTGAGCGCAGTGGTTCAGTTCCTGTCTTCGACGACGCCGACTCGGGTTCGAAACCCGACCCGCTTCACGGACTTTCTGCGTGCGCTGGCGAGGCAGCGGTGATCTACACGACGACGATTCGGCGTTCTGCATTGACAATTGCTGTGAACAGTGGTGCAGTGGTTTAGACAGTGGCGCTACCCGAACTTGCTCCGAACATTGCTCCGAACTTGCTCCGAACACTGGCGCTATAGAAGTTGGCCGAGGACTGCTTTGCGAAGTTCTTCTTTGATTGTCGAATAAATGTGTTTCAAGCCTGACTGGCTAGTCGTCAATCTTCAGTTGACGCCGGACTACAGTGACGGACATCGCCTTGAGGACTAGGGTTTGGGGTTCGGTTCCTGGTGGTTATTTGCCCAGCCCTAGTTCCGCTACAAATTGGTACCAGAAGTGGGGTGATCAAATTTCGTCGGACTTCTACAAAGCTGGTCCCAGCTACAAATTGGTTCCAGCAAGTGGGGTGAAAGAAGAATTCGCTGGACTTCTCGGAAATTTGGACTCAGCCAGTGGAGCGAAATTCAGCAACAATGTGGAACACTGCGGAGATGGACGGAAACGCTGTTGACCGCCCGATGACTTCGACGCCAGCAGCCGGACGAAGGACGGACCTCTTGGTCGACTTTGAGGTCGAGTCCAGCCGCTTTCTGGAGAGAATCGACTTCGACGACGTACCGAAGAAGGATCGCAGAAGTCTGCTGATTCCTGAGAGAGACTCGACCGCCATGGAATCGAAAGTCTTGGACAGAGTAAGCGCTTTGGAGGCAAAAGTCTTGGACAACGCCAGTCGCTTGGTCGGTGAACGGAAGATGACCATGAAACCAGGAAAGTTCGATGGGACTGGGTCTCTCGAATCGTTCTTGGCACAGTTCGACGTCAGCGCACGCCACAATAGATGGACGGCAATCGACAAAGTCGACTTCCTCCGTGTTTCCTTGGAAAAGGCAGCAACGCAGCTGTTGTGGGATTTTGGAGCGCGAACGGAGGTGACGTATGAACAGTTGGTAGAGAAACTTCGTCAACGATACGGCGCGGAAGGTCAGGCTGAGACTTTTCGTGCGCAACTCTACTATCGTCGACAGAAAGCGGATGAAATTCTGGGAGATTTGCTGCACGACATCCGGAGACTTGTCGTTCTCGCTTATCCGGTGCCGTCGAACGAAACGACCGAGATCGTTGCTAAGGACGCCTTCCTTGAAGCAATCCGCGACCGGGAACTGTCTCTAAAGGTGAGAGAACGGGAACCGAAGACGATCGACGAGGCGTACCGAACAGCTCTACGCTTGGCGGCGTATCAGCAGACCGCAGACCTGGAGGATCGTCGCAGACCTGCGAATCGAGTAAGAGGAACTCAGGAGGGTGACGCCGGAGGACAGCTTCAGTCTCAGCTGGACAGCTTCTTCACTGCACAGCGCAAGTGGCAGCAGGACATGGAAGAAAGAATCTGCCGACAGCTGGAAGAGCTCCGAAGCTCGAACAGGACGAACTTCAACTCCGCACCGATGGTTCCGCCGACCATTCCGTCTCAAGGTAACGCATCAGGAAGTCTGGGACGTGGGTCGACCTGCTTCAAATGCGGGTCCCCAGGGCACTACGCACGCCAGTGCCGACAACGCCGACAGTTTCCAGACCCTCGCAACGGCGACGAACGCGACTCGGGTCAGCCGACGACCGAGCGAAACGAAGAGACCGTCACCAACCATACAACGAGATACCGAGCAACGGGCGTGACGAACAACGCGATCTACATCCATGGAGTGATCAACGGACGGCAAAGAACATGCCTAGTGGACACTGGGTCGGAGTTAAGCCTGGTTCCCTCGTCTGATGTTGATGGGTTGTTGCTCCAGCCTAGTAATCGCATTCTCTTGGCTGCTAACGGAACGCAGATAAGGGTTTTGGGTCAAGTTGACGTCCCAATTAAGATTTCTAGAGGGTTTTCCATTGAGACTAATTTTCTCGTCTCTGACCAGATTGGTGAACCAATGCTGGGAATGGATTGGTTGAGGCAACACCGCTGTCGACTTGGTTTTGGTCAGGGTGCACTCTTTGTTGGTCGACGCCGCATTCCTTTGGTTAAGGGCAATGGTTCGCTTTGGTGTCGCAGGGTTATTGTTGCAGAGGAGACAACTGTTCTTCCTCGTTCGCAGTGCGATATTCCTTGTAAGACGCAATACCGTGATTTGACGACCACAGCTGAAGCATGGATGACTGAATCAAAAGAAATTCAACCTGGACTGCATGTAGCTAGAGTTGTGCTGAATGATGATGATGATAAAATGTGCATTCGTGTGGTGAATTTGAATGAACAGCCTGCTATGTTAACTGCTGATTCGATTCCTGATCTGCGCATTGTAAATATCGAGAAATCCTTGAGGGCGCATGGCTTGCGGGTGCATCCTGCACAATTTAAAAAAGTGACCGGAGAGTCGACCAAAAAGGTGACCGGAGGGACGACCCAAAAAGTGACTGGAAGGTCGCGTCCAAAAGTGACTGGAGTTGTGGAACCTGTGACGAGTAAATGTTCTGCAAACGTGGAGAATAATGGGTCTTTGCAGTTTTGCTCTGGCCCGACCCGAAAGGATTTCAGTCTTCCTTCCGGAATTGATGCATATCTGAGAGTCGGGTCTTGCGCTGTATGTTGTAGCGCGACTGAATTGTGCTATGCATATGCGATGAGTAGTGGTACTGCGAGTGAGTCCGGTTCCGCTAGGTACATGTGGTTTTTGAACTATGGACTTTTGCCTTTCGACCCTGGAGGCTCTTGGTCGGATTTGGGTCGACCGAACTGGGAGAACAACGCGCATGAAAGAAAGTTAGTCTAATGATTATTTGGTCGTGCCTGGCCAATGTTTTTTTAATTCCAATGTGAAGCCGTGCGTGGCTTTTATTTTTCTTTAATTGTCTGTTAACTTGTTCGTAATTAATTGTATAATGTCGCTTTTGAAAAAAAAGAAAGAAAGAAAGGGGGGGTGTGACCAACAGTTCACACCGTACCCGAAATGAAAAAAAAATTGAAAAAAAGCCTGAAAAAAAAAGAAAAACAGGCAGAGACATGAAAAACGAGAAAAACAGAAAGAGGGGGTTGTGACCGAGAAGGCACATCGCACCCGAGAGAAAAGAGAAAAACGAAACGGGGGTGTGCGTAAAAAGCATATCGCACCCGGGAAATGAAAGAAAAAGGGGAAAAGGGGGTTGTGCGCGATTGCACTCCGCACCCGATCAAGATTTTGCAATGTTGTAATTAAATTGTCGATTTGATGTTTTCATAATGAATCGCTGCGAAGGATTTCGCCGAAGAACAAATGTACTGAATTCATCGAGCAATGAGAAACTGTACGTTTTAATTTCGTGTATAGAGATGTTAATTTAGACCTATTGTGTAGACAGGAGTTACTGTAGTGCGGTAATTTTTTTGTAGACATTGGCCACTGATTGCGTTTTGGGGGATGTTTAATTACTTACTCCAAGTGGGGCCTTGGATTGCTTGTGGGGGGAGCGTGTTGGAAATCAGGGTCATGGAGTTTAATTTTTATTTGAATGACCGTCCCCGTGTTCGCCTGAGTATCTCTGTCTACCTGAAAGAGGCGTGGCCTAATGTCTACCTCTAGCCTCTGTCTACCTGAAAGAGGCGTGGCCTAATGTCTACCTCTAGCCTCTGTCTACCTGAAAGAGGCGTGGCCTAATGTCTACCTCTAGCCTCTGTCTACCTGAAAGAGGCGTGGCCTAATGTCTACCTCTAGCCTCTGTCTACCTGAAAGAGGCGTGGCCCAATGTCTACCTCTAGCCTCTGTCTACCTGAAAGAGGCGTGGCCTAATGTCTACCTCTAGCCTCTGTCTACCTGAAAGAGGCGTGGCCTAATGTCTACCTCTAGCCTGTGTCCACCTGAAATGGGCGTGGCCTCGTGACACACAAATACGAGTGTGCGCGCAGACGTCAACAGTCATCGAAAAGTCATCGAACAGACGAGTCAGCGAAGAAAGAGTCATCCGCAGTCTTTGATCGAGAGAAACAGTCGTTGAAGAAATCGCCGAGGAACAGTGGGAAGACGCGTCGGTCGGCTGTTGCGGGATCGAATCGCAGCACGGTCAGCAGGTGATCGTCTGAAGGAAAACGCTTTGGAGAGCGCGACGACGATTTGACGACGCTGCCGAAATTCAGCGCCTGTCGACGAAAGGTTTGGCGACCTTTGCTGTGCCACGACGACGCTTGGATTCGAAGCCTGACCCGTGACGGAAGGTCTGGTGATCTCCGCTGTGCAACGCCGACGATTTGGAGTTCGACGCCGCTGCTACCGACGTATTCGATTGGGATCCGACGCTGACGACGACGAAAGGTTTGGAGGCCTTTGCTGTACGTGCAACGCTGGCGACTGGGGTTCAATTCCTGACCCGCGGTCGTGCTCCTTTGGAATCCGACGCCTACAGACGACGGAAGGACTGGTGATCGTCGCTGTGCCACGACGAACAGGATTCAACGCCGGACCTGCCTACGCTTCCGACCGGGTGAGCGCAGTGGTTCAGTTCCTGTCTTCGACGACGCCGACTCGGGTTCGAAACCCGACCCGCTTCACGGACTTTCTGCGTGCGCTGGCGAGGCAGCGGTGATCTACACGACGACGATTCGGCGTTCTGCATTGACAATTGCTGTGAACAGTGGTGCAGTGGTTTAGACAGTGGCGCTACCCGAACTTGCTCCGAACATTGCTCCGAACTTGCTCCGAACACTGGCGCTATAGAAGTTGGCCGAGGACTGCTTTGCGAAGTTCTTCTTTGATTGTCGAATAAATGTGTTTCAAGCCTGACTGGCTAGTCGTCAATCTTCAGTTGACGCCGGACTACAGTGACGGACATCGCCTTGAGGACTAGGGTTTGGGGTTCGGTTCCTGGTGGTTATTTGCCCAGCCCTAGTTCCGCTACAGAATGATGAAAATCTTCTTGGTTAAATAAAAGTTGGATTGATGAAAATGATTCTTCTTTCAATTGAAGTGGGTTTAATGAAAATATTCTTGATTAAATAGGAGTTGGATTGAGACCATGATTGTAATTTAAATAGAAATTGATGAAACAATCAGTGTTGCTCCAATGGAAGTTGGATTGATGAAAAAATTAATTCAACTGCCAATATAGAACTTCAGAAGATGCGCGGTTTTGATATGCACAATTTTGTGCGCGCGGTTTTGATAGTAGGCTAAACCAAGGAAAGCCCTACGGAGAATTTAACTAGAAGAGGCCGCTGTAATCTCATTCCGCCTATAACAATCTCAGGGAAATAAGTTTGACCAGTTTTACGCTAAGACAAACAAGATTGTGCATGAGAAGGCGATGTTTTGTGAGATAAACCAAGACAGAGGACGTGTGTTTCCATGTAGGCCTATGCAGAATGAATAATTCCACGAAGCCCATGACGTCACATATGTTTGTGATAATGGCCAATCGAAAGACTTGCACTGCACCTCATATAAGCTTATATATATAGTTGCTTATGTTTTGCGTAAACATACATTGTGTGCAACTGTTTATATTGCAGATACGTCGGCCACGTCGACAGCGCAACCAACGATATTCACCACTCAAAGCATAACATTCGACCCCAAAGGTATAAGTCTCTCAATTGTCTTCGTCATCGTCATCGGCGGTATATATAGTACAAAGCATGATCATCATTTATAGACCATGGTCAAATCGGATCCACCCAAAACTTGGTCCAGAAGGTGCGGAAAAAATTCTTCGTTTCGTCGTTTCGACCGGAAAAGTTGATGCAGAAAAAGTTTATTTTTTTAAGTTAGAAGTTTTTAAGTTAGAATGTCATGAAAATTACTATAGATGTATTTCCCTGCCGAAAAAGTTGATGACTTTTTCTTTAGTCGTTAGCTGGAAGTGCTTGGGGGGCTAAGTCCGAAAAAATAGACCATTTACACGGTCAAAAACATGACTGTGGGGCTTCTGGGGGCTTAGCCCCATAGGCCCTGATAAACTCCACCCATGGTCTCATTTTTATTAATCTTGGATCGGGCAGAAAATTAATTTAGCCTAAAGCCTATTGTGTCAAAAGCAAGCTTTTTAAATGGGCTTACATTGCATTACATTACACCTTCGCATTCGTAGGACTAGGCTAAGTAACGGGAATCAAAAGTGCGACAACCATAAGCATCATAGGAGAAATAATGACAGTGACGGAGCACGTTGAAGCAAACTGCGAAGAAAGGTTTTTCGGCAAAGACCAACGAAATGTTTTTGGGGTCAAGACCACAAAATTTGGCTTGGCCTCGCCTTTGAAAATTTGTGTATCCGCCCCTAGTGAGTGATATATCCACCCCTTGGAAGCCCGCGGATTAAAACTTAAAAGAAACATAGTACTATGCCTACTATGCGACTATGTCTCTCAGTTAGGCTATGAATAGGCATATGCCTGTATGCACGCACAAATACAAGCATGTCAGTCAATTGCTTCAGCCACGTTTCATGTTGAGTGCAGGTACGCCGTGCGAAGGTGTTAGCTGTTCGTCGAACAAGCATTGCGGCGTGGATGAGAACAACCAAGCTTCGTGCGTCTGTGATTCAATCTGTGACGATGCTTCCTACTTCCCAGTCTGTGGTAGCGACAATAAAACATATTCCAGCTACTGTACGGTCATTCGAAAGGCCTGCACTACCAGCAGCAATCTGACGATCAACTACTACGGCGAGTGTCGACATGAAGGCAAGGATCGATAATATACAGTATATACATAATATACTTAGGGGTGTAGACAATTAAGATCTTATTATGCGTGTGTCTGAACTGTCTAATTTAAGTCTGCAGAGCACCTATAATATTATAATTATAAGCCGGTTACGAATATCTTGAATATATTTATTTAGAAATCAACTTTTCAGATAAGCTTGGTCCCTACTTCTCTTTTAATTCTCGAGTCAATTTGACATTCGCGATTAATTATTTTTAATAAAGATCCTAACGATGCATCGTAGATTCCTAAAGTTAGGCAGATTTCTGACAGACTGGGCCTACCTAAAATATGAGTCACGGTTCTTCTATATTTGCTTAATGCTTCTTTGAAGCTAAAGTAAAATATGTAGGTGCAAGTTTATGATGACTCGCCGTCATTACAGTGGCGGCGCCAGGATTTCAGGTTTGGGGGGCTGAAGCCCCAAGCCGTCCTCCCTCCCAGAGACGCAACTAGAACAGTTTCTTCCCAGGGCGGTCATATTGCAATCGTGCGAAGGGTTTTACAAGAAATTGTGCACTGGCACAAACGCGCTCCACATAAATATTCCATTGCAAGATGTAGTTGGAGATTGAGTGGGTTATTTAAACGAAGTCAGCAATTGTTGAGGTTTTTGATTTTTTAGAGTATCCGGCCGCAAACCTAGATTAAGTTCCGAAATTTCATAAACAAAGGTGTCCAACTAAGGTAGCAAAGGAGAATGGGAGGTCCTCAAACGCGTCCGCGTCAAGTCTATGCCGTGCCACCGCTGTACCATACCCCAAATTTCAGTCATCTGAGCCGAAAGGCAATGCATTATATATAGTGCGTGTGCACATAGCAGCCCGAGTAGCTATGTGGTGCAGACAGTGAGGTAATGTAAAGTCCCTATTGTCTTTGATATACCGATATGCAAGCGCTCAAAAACACCGTTGACTAGAGTTCCAAGTATCACAATAAGAGGTGTCCAACACAGCATTAATATTCAGAAATTCCACAAAACAATGGTGTGCAATTCAGTATTATCGTATAAAAAGTCGACCATGGACACAGACTCGAGATCCAAGTTGTCACAATAAGAGGTGTCCAACACAGTGTTAATATTCAGAAATTTTACAATAAAATGGTGTGCAATTCAGTATTATTGTGTAAAAAGTCGACCATGGACACAGACTCGAGATCCAAGTTATCACAATAAAAGGCCGTTACCCTAGACATTCAATTAAGATAATCACAAATAAAAATAAATCACAATAAAGGTGTCCAACAGTGTATTAATATTCAGAAAATCCACAATACAATTGTGTGCAATTCAGTACTATCGTATAAAAAGTCGACCATGAACGCGGACTCGAGTTCCAAGTTATTACAATAAAGGTGTCCAATGCTGTCAGCATTAATATTCAGAAATTTCACAATAAAATGGTGTGCAATTAAGTATTATCGTATAAAAAGTCGACCATGGACTCGGACCCGAGTTCTAAGTTATCACAATAAAGGTGTCCAACACAGAATTAATATTCAGAAATTTTACAATAAAATGGTGTGCAATTCAGTTTTATCGTAGAAAAATCGGCCATGGACACGGACTCGAGTTCCAAGTTATCACAATAAAGGTGTCCAACACAGTATTAATACTCAGAAATTTTACAATAAAAAAGGCATCACAATAATGGATGGATCCGATTTGACCAGGGTCTATGACAACAGAGGCCGTTACCCTGAACATTCAATTTAAATAATCACAAATAAAAATAAAACACAATAAAGGTGTCCAACAGCATTCACAGGACACTATTATAATTATCTGCCTGCATATTACTAATGACAGAGAACAGTTAAAGTTTCCTTAATACAAAAATATGCATGCTTAGATATATGCACACAATTATTTTATAATTATAATTATAATTATCTGCACACAAATGTTTTACATATATATGCTTCTTAGTTGACCATTATATCAAACGTAGGCCTACATTCCCAGACAGTGGTGGTATACACAACAAGAATATAATAATTATTATTCCGAAAATTACAAAAGCGCACACATTTGAGGTGTGTAAGAGAAACATGATGCAAATCTGACAACTACATTGTTGTGTCAAAGGCAGTGGCGTAGCCAGGAATTTTTCATGGGGGGGTTTTATGTCCGGAAACCCTGTTTTTTGCTATTTTTTCTTACTTAAACGAAAAAATAACCTTAAAAAAACCTTTTTTCGGAGCCAATGGGGGGGGGTTTTAACCCCCGAAACCCCCCCCTTGCCTACGCCACTGGTCAAAGGCATTTCTGGATAAAACGCAATCTTCTGGATAATCAGCAGTCTGTAATATTATTTTCATGCATGAAGTGCAGTACAGATGCAACACCACTATGGGAGACTTTAAAAATTTCACATATTGCAGAGCTGTAAGTGCACTTTAAAGAGTCCAGCTCACTTTTGGTTGGGCTGACAGCTTCCATTCAATAAAGAAGAAACGGTTTACAGTAGGCAGCTACTAAATGCAACAAAACTGGTTCACTAAATGTGTAGCATTTGCAGTACAATGAATGAAATGACCTATAAAACTTAATATTTATATTTATATAGAATGTGTATATTATATATAATAAATTATATAGTTGATTTCGATGCCATTGACCATTGTCTAGCTTTCTTATTACGAAATAAGCCGTTATGGATATTTTCTGTTTTTTGCTTTGGGGCGGGGGCTGAGCCACATTTAGAGGTTATAACCCCTAGCCCTCTGACACCGCCACTGGCGCAAGTATCTACGCTATGATTATATAGTTGATTGCAGGAGGGAGAAAATCCTAAACATTCTTTTGTGACGATGATTAATTTTGTGAAATATGCGAAAAATCAAGAGAAAATACAGCTTTGCACCACTTTTTGAAGGACTAGGTCACTAGGCAATTTCGATCTTTCTATACGTCTAATACTTATAAAACGGTTTCAATCTGAAACGAGGTGTCTAAGACCCATGATGTTTCTTCGACAATTTCGACAACCCTGTCCCGTTGTATGGTCAAAAGGTAAGGGTGCAAACTTGTCACCCGTTTTCATAGACTGAGACCAAGAAAGGAAGTCGCTAACTTCATTCTCAAATAGATTGCGATGCCGTTGATGATTGTCTAGTTTTCTTATTACGAAATTAGCCGTTATAGACATTTTCCGCATTTTGCTTTGGGGGGGGGGGTGAGCCGCATTCAGGGGGGGGGGTTAGCCCCCTCCAGCCCCCCTGGCGCCGCCACTGGCCGTCAATAGGCCTATAATTGTAAGACCCATGCAGCACATTTTGGAATAGTTCACTGATGACATTGGAACATGTAGGACGTCATCATTGTACGACAGCGAAGGAAAACCTTTTATGTTTACCCTTTAAACCGATTTGCTTCTTGCTGCTAGCGTTATTATCGACTTATGTTTGTGTTTTGTTTTGGCCTGTTGCCGATTTTGTTAGCTACATGTATGTGTGATTTTATGCCACACTCATTTCTTTACATTGTATTTTCTGTGTTTTTTACTGTTTATATCTCTAGCCTCACCATCTTGTTTTTCAATTTTCGTTCCGGAGTAAACCCAGGTTAGCAGGACCTTTCCCTTTCTGGAGACCCTTTCTGAGGATTCACTGGGCATATAATCAAGGTGTCCTATGAACATAATTTTTTTCATGTGTAGGCCTACCATTTTTCCTATGTTGTCTGCCTTGGTTCTTTGTTTGTTGTTTCTTTCTCTTTTATCAGAACAAACTTATTTTGATTTTATTTGAATAAACTATACTCATGTTCTTCTGCTTATCCTACGATCTGTTAGGTTCCATGTGCAGCGGAATTACGTGTCCACTGAACAGAGTTTGTGCTGTTGCTGATGATCGTCCGATCTGCGTCTGCAGTACGAGTTGTCCCACTTTTGCAAGTCCGGTTTGTGGTAGCGACAACCAGACGTACATCAATGAGTGTGTCTTGCGAAGGAAATCATGCTTCACCAATGAGAACATCACGATTGACTCATATGGCGAATGCAAAGAAGGTTGTAAACCAACTGATTCGTAATTATGAGTTTTTTTAGATAGTAACAATTTTTTTGACGATCTGCGAAATAAATATAAAACCTATAGGCCTACATTGAGCTTATAATACATGCGTATAGAGCAGGCCTATGCAGTACAGCAAGTAGGAGATTAAATGAACGTCTTTATGGTTCGGCGAAAACTTATAATTTCGTTGAGAAATTCATTAATTATTTGTAATGCAATTAAGGTTTTAAATGTAGGCCTATCAGTAAGGACCGGCATATATAGTGGGGCGCGGTGGTGTAGTGGGTATGTTCGTCGCCTTGCAGCCGAAGGGTTTCAAGTTCGAATCCACCTCAAGTCGCCGCATAGGTACCTTGAGCAAGTCCTTCACTCGCAATTGCTCAGTGCTTCGGCGTGAAACTCCGATGCAGTGTCCGCTCTGTAGTCAGGAGCGCCCCTGAGTAGTGAACTTGAAGGGGCGCTATAACAAGTACACATACAAACCAGCATCAGTTTTTTGCTGCTTTATTTTCTGTCTTTTTTCAGAATAGCATATGTTAAGGAATGATTTGATAGAGATTTATGTTGCGCATCGTTCAAGCTATTGCATCCTCTAATTACATAAGATATTACAGATTTAATCGATGTACCCAAAAGAGATCAAGGGTGCCAACCTGTGGACACCCTTGATCCCTTATATTGTTACCCTTGATCCTATGTAGGCACCGTTGATCTTCTATGTTGAAGCAAGGCATGCTTTCATTCAAGCTATTTTAATCAAAGTAAGACAAGTGACGGTATTAATTAGTGAGAAACAGAACACACACACACCTTGCATTAACTCAAGCTTTTATGTGAAACTTTGTGCAATTTTTGGTTCAACTAGGCATACATAAAATTGGTCTACAGCTGTGAAATCTGAATGAAAACCTGCTGCAGTCTATTGGGCTAAAATATCAATTTTTGTGTAAAACTCTATGCAGTTTTGCATTGAACAGAATGGCATAGGCCTAAACAAAGGTGCCTGTTCTTCCCTGTTTCTCCAGCAGACATATTCTATTGCGTAGACTAGGGGTATCGTTTATTCAAAAATAAAAACCAATTAAACCTAGCATAGAAAAATATATGGCACAGGTTAACTTTCAATATTAGGCTAGTTCCACTATGTTCATAGAATTTCCAGACAATGCTGCTAGTTCATAGACGTAATTTCCAATTTGAAAATAAACCAAGTTATTCTCAACCTTTAAACTTATTTTGTGTTTCTTTCCGTTAAGCGACCGTGTGCGATGGATTCTCGTGTCCAGAAGGAATGCAGTGCGCTATCGACGAGCGCAAGAAGCCAGTCTGTGTATGTAATGAAACATGTCCGTACACGACTGATATAGTCTGCGGAAGTGATGGTCGGACATACGGCAGCGAGTGCGAACTCTACAGGGAGACTTGCGCGTCAAACACCAGCATCCAAATAGCGTATAAAGGTTACTGCCTCGAAGGTAACTTAATTTTGGTTCATGAAGCATACAACGCAATGTGAATTGTTGTTTAACCAAGTTTAAAGAATACGATGTAAGAAGATGTATGCAGAGACATCGAAAAAGCCATAGGCCTACTTAAAATCGAGACAACATTCAAAATCATTGAGTTGAAAATTATCTCAATCTCAATGCAGTTCGTAAATTACTGCCTGAAGCCGATTTAGGCCTAACAAATTATTCATTTATTTATTTAAATGATTTACATAGCGCCTCTTCAAGTATCCTACTCAGAGGCGCTCCCATGCAGCCCAACAACTATGATGCAAACAGTTTTTAAACACCGGATAAACGACGACCATTGAATCCAAGTTTAGTAGGCAGACGCATTATGTAGACAGGCAACCACTATTTTGTAGAGCCTACATTTAGATTTAGCATATAAACAATGTAGGCCTACAAGCAAGGCCGTTGCCAGGCTTTTATTTGGAGGGGAGGGGGGGGGTGTTCACTCGACTTTGAGCAAGCCGACAAGCAACCGGATCAACGGACTAATGGGTTTGGAGTATGATTTGATCCATTGTAAAGTGTCAGATAGAAATAGGAACTTCAAAATTAAATTTCCTAAGTCCTTACATCGTCATTTTTTATAAGTACCGTAAATGCATAAATTTGTGGTAGGATTATTGCATTTGGGGGGGTGCTCAAACACTCAAAACACACCTAGCTGCGGCCTTGCCCTGAGACCAAGGTCTTACGTACATGTCTTGAATATTCAGTTCCTTTGAAGTCCACTTCGATTATTTGACTATTGCAGGTTCCGTTTGTTTCGGTTTTCACTGTCCAAAGGACAAGCAGTGCAGCGTCAACCAAGATAATAAACCAGTTTGCGTCTGTAAGCAGACCTGTCCCCTAGACTACGATCCGGTTTGTGGTAGCGACGGAGTCACCTACACCAACCTATGCCTGCTGGAGAAAGAGGCGTGCA
This sequence comes from Lumbricus terrestris, assembly GCA_949752735.1. Lineage (NCBI taxonomy): Eukaryota > Metazoa > Annelida > Clitellata > Crassiclitellata > Lumbricidae > Lumbricus > Lumbricus terrestris. The sequence goes on along the minus strand of OX457048.1, from coordinate 4,497,454 downwards.
GCACGGGAAGCAATCTCACAATGGTGCGGAAAGGGCAATGCATCTACGGTAAGACGATAAAGTCTTCAATTTATTTCCGTGTTTTGATCCTTCTACTAATTCGCCTCGCAACCTTCGTGCCCTGCATCATCCTGATCCTCTGAAATGCAACTCATTCGAATGGCAATTCTTTGTCTGTTTAACCAGTCGGAGGTGAGATGGGGTATTATGACACACCCCAGTATAACGGCCCGCTATAATTCCGAGGGTCCACTATTCCGAAGGTCCACCATTCCGAATATCCACTATATTTGTTTGTTATCCTTGGTGGTTAGGGTTACAGTGGGTTAGGGTTAGGGCTGGGGAAGGGTGGGTTAGGGTTGGGTGGGTTAGGATTAAGTTTAGGGTTATGGTTAGGGTTATGGTTGGGGTGGGTTAGGGTTAGGTTTAGGGTTATGGTTAGGGTTTGTATGGGTTAGGGTTAGGTTTAGGGTTATGGTTGGGGTGAGTTAGGGTTAGGGTTATAGCTAGGTTTAGGGTTAGGATTCGGAATAGTGGACCTTCGGAATAGTGGGCCCTCGGAATAGTGGACCCAAACCCACCCCAGAGGTATTATACCTTAAGCTTTTTGCGGAAAACGTGGAGCCAGCTCAAATTAGGCCTACTATTTTCTACCTTTGTGAATATAAAATACGGACACTTTACCACAATTTCAGGTATTTTGAACAAACAGTTTTTTATTTTATTTTGTCGCATATTTAAGGGAAATTGTATTTTTCGTATACAAAATAATCATTATACATGTTGATTCTATGGGCCATTCGTTTAGCATGCGAGTGTGCCTTCAACACGCCAACACTGTGTTGAAACACAACATTGAGAAGGCTGACGACAATGATGACTAAAAAAAATTGTTTTGTATAAAATAAATATGGCTATTTGATGATGTTGCGCATGAGAATTCGAATTTGCATGGGCTAAGTACTCGTTGGATGGGTTCTCCTTATGGCCATCTAATAAGGATTGAAAACAAATATTTTTCGTGATAATCGCCTGTTCAGAATTGATAGTTGATCATAGAAGAATAGTCTAACTCAAATTAATGTTTTCCATTTGATTTCGCGACTTTAAAATAAAAATATGTGTTGGGGTATGTCATACCCCACCTCAAATTCGTCACCTCACATCCGAAGGGTTAAAAATCTAACTAGAAGAGTTTATTGCAGGATTATTCAGAGTATAATTAGATCGTAGTTAACGGATCTGATGAAGAAAGTTTAAAGAAACACCGGAGCTTGACAAAAATAATGTCAATGTAATATAAAATATTGTGTCCATTATCTACCAATATATTTCATGCAACATATAATCATCATCATAAGCGGAAATATATTAGTAGATATTCAAATAGATAAATGTATAGATACATAATTAAATGGACTGTCATACATAATTATTAGCAAACTGTAATAGGTAGAAAAGACCAAGAACAAATAGATTAGTCAATAAGAGAGAGCATTGAGCAATCACACAACTTTTCGCATCAGCCAATGATACACAGTAGCTATAAAGATGTAGTGTTCCATATTTACAGATGCATACTGCTACGGAGTCCTTTGTCCCTACCCGACGACCTGTGTAGTTAACGAGAAGAATCAGACATCTTGTGAGTGCAGCAACAAATGCGGAAATTTCTATTCTCCTGTCTGTGGCTCTAATAACGAGACGTACGACAACTACTGTTGGTTTAACTACGCCGCCTGCCAGGCAAACATCAGCACGACTTATTACACTGGCATCTGCTCCACAGGTCAGTCTCACAGAATGAGCGCGTGTCGACAGTGTTCGACTTCGAAGAAAGATTGTCATAATAATAATAATAATAATTATTATTTCTCTCGGAGTTGCACGCACTGGGAGCGCTTCTGAAAGGCTCTTGCTGCAAGAGGCGCTTTACAAATGGTCAGATACGATACGATATGTTGCCCATTGATTTTAAGTTGGCTTCATAGGTGCTGTTCTGTCGATCTGAGTAGATGCTGACGATGCTGCTGCTGCCGTTTCTGATGCTCAGATGCTGACGATGCTGCTGCTGCTGATTGTAATGATGACGACAATGATGCTGACGATGATGCTGCTGCTAATGATGGTGGTGTTGATGATGACGACGACGACGATGATGACGACGACGAGATAGTGATGATGATGACGGTTGTGTTTAATTTTTTTCCTGAAAATTAAGTAAATTGGGTCGCTTCAGATGTCCACTATGAACTAGTCTCGCGCATGTATAAGTTAATTAGGCCTATTATATGAACGTATCATTGTATACAGGCCTAGCAACGTACGTGGACCTATGCGTGTGTGAATGCGTAGGCCTATACGTATGTGCCTGAATATTGGCTGTACTGCGCATCTCTAGCTGGCCACAAGGACCTTGAACATCGCATGGCTATTGAATGTCTATTGTCTTGTTGAATCAGGTGTTGACTTCCTGTTTTTCAGGATCTGACTGTCAGGGAGTCTATTGTCCTAATGGACAACACTGTGACTCCCTGCATCAGTCGGAACCAAAGTGCGTCTGCAACACGGTCTGTTCCAAGATGTACAGTCCAGTCTGTGGCACCAACAACAAGACCTACAACAATCTCTGCGAACTCCAGAAGGACGCTTGCCTGACCAACGCCTCCATTTGGACTAATTTCGAAGGAAGATGCGAGGATGGTAATTAAGTACACTCGTTCCAAGATTAACATAACTAGCGTATAGCCTACCTACTGCGTAGGGCAAGAATGCAATGAAGGTTACCCTCTGCTCTACAAAATATGGAACCGACTCAATCTGTTTGGTAAAGGGATGAGGCTGTGAAAAGAATACAAGAGTGAGTCGAACAGGCTGGAACCGTAAGTTACGGTAAAGGTCAACCAAAGAATTAATTTCTTGTGACTGGAGGAGTTTCCTAAGCTGGAATAATTATTGGTAGTCTCTGCGAATATGCAGGCTAGACACAAACAAAAACAGTTAGGTTACACTATGATCCTAAGACTCCAGACGAGTTTCTAGTAGGCTACATCATTTACGAGGTTCCATGACAATTCCTCACATCAGCATGGTTCAGGGTAAAGGGAGGGGTCAGACAAGGTTGCAACCTCTCACCATGCTTATTTAATATTCTATCGGAGCAGGTGATGCGGATAGCATTGGAAGGCTTTGGGGGCGGCCTTAGAATCGGAGGGAGAATTATAAACAACCTCAGATATGCTGATGATATTGTTCTGATTGCTACATCTCCGGAAGAACTTCAAGAAATAGTGAACCGAGTAGAGAAGGCAGCAGAACAGTTCAACCTGAAGATAAATGTAGGGAAGACGAAGGTCATGACAACCACTGATGAGATTTTGACAACAGAAGTAAGCGCAGGACAGCTGGATCAAGTGGATTCATTTGTTTATTTGGGATGTCGGGTTACAAAGGATGCAAATTGCACGGGAGAAGTAAAATCAAGACTTGCGATGGGAATGACGAGTCTGGTAAATATGACGAAGATTTGGAAAAATAAAGCTGTCAGCAACAGAACAAAGACGAGACTACTGAAGGCATTGGTGTTTCCAGTGGCGACATACGGGTGTGAGGCATGGACCTTAAAGAAAGAGGAGGAAAGACGCATACAAGCATTCGAGAACAAATGTCTTAGAAAAATATTAAGAGTTCCATGGACAAAAAAATTGACCAACGAACAGGTGTACTTCATAGCAGGAACAAAGCAAGAACTGTTGACCCACGTAAAAACAAGACAGTTGCGATACTTCGGACACGTGATGAGACAGAAAAAGGAAAGCATAGAAAACAACCTGATGACGGGACTGATGGAGGGAGAAAGGGGAAGAGGAAGACCAAGAATGGCATGGATAGACAACATCTTGAAATGGACTGGACTTTCGGGGAGGAGGTTAATGAACATGGCAGGAGATAGACAACTGTGGAAAATGCTCATCCATTCGTGCAGCCAACCGTCGCAGAGCGACGATGGCGGAATGACATGACATGACATGACAATTCGGCGACAGACAATTCGGCGACAGACAATTCGGCGATAGACAATTCGGCGACTGACAATTCGGCGACAGACAGTTTGGCGACAGACAATTCGGTGCCAGACAATTCGGCGCCATGTAAATTTATTAAAATCTTTAACACCATAAAGACAGAGTCTAATTTGCGATTTCTGTTTAATAGTGAACGGTTTACTATCAAAACCGCGCACACAAAACCGTGATTCACAAAACCGCGCACGATCATTACCGCGCACGATCTTAACCGCATTCAAGTATTTCAACTTGCATTCAGCCTGCATGTCAGATCGAAAAACACCTTCATCCAACTTCTATTAAAGCGGTGTCACGAGAATTGGTCTACAGACAACTCGTCAAACGACAACTGGTCGACAGACAACTGGTCCAGCGCTTGAGAAATTGAAGCTGGATTAAATTATTTTAGATGTGAAATGGAGGCTGGATTGATTAAAAACGCAAGAAAAATTGAGGCTGGATGAAGGTTCTTTTACAGGTGAAATGGAAGCTGGATTGACGAAAATAACGCTTGAGAAATGGAAGCTGGATGAAGGTATTTTTAGATACAAAATAGAAGCTGGATTGACGAAAATAACGCATGAGAAATGGAAGCTGGATGAAGGTATTTTTAGATACAATATAGAAGCTGGATCGACGAAAATAGCGCATGAGAAATGGAAGCTGGATGAAGGTATTTTTAGATACAAAATAGAAGCTGGATTGACGAAAATAACGCCTGAGAAATGGAAGCTGGATGAAGGTATTTTTAGATACAATATAGAAGCTGGATCGACGAAAATAACGCATGAGAAATGGAAGCTGGATGAAGGTATTTTTAGATACAAAATAGAAGCTGGATTGACGAAAATAACGCTTGAGAAATGGAAGCTGGATGAAGGTATTTCTAGATACAAAATAGAAGCTGGATCGATGAAAATAACGCATGAGAAATGGAAGCTGGATGAAGGTATTTTTAGATCTGATATAGAAGCTGGATGCATGGTGAAATATTTTAATGCGGTTATAATCGTGCGCGGTAATGGTCGTGCGCGGTTTTGTGAATCGCGGTTTTGTGTGCGCGGTTTTGTGTGCCGAATCGCCGAATTGTCTGGCACCGAATTGTCTGGCGCCGAATTGTCTGTCGCCAAAATGTCTGTCGCCGAAATGTCTGTCGCCGAATTGTCAGTCGCCGAATTGACTGTCGCCGAATTGTCTGTCACCGAATTGTCTGTCGCCGAGTTGTCTTGTCACCCATTTACGATGTTTGTTTGTTTGTATGCGCACTTGTTATAACGCCCCTTCAAGCTCCCTGCTCAGAGGCGCTCCCGACTGCAGACCGGACACTGCATCGGATATTCACGCCGAAGCGCTGAGCAATTGCGAGTGAAGGACTTGCCCAAGGTCCATACGCGGCGACTTGAGGTGGATTTGAACCTCGAACATTCCGGCTTCAAGGCAACGACGCCACCACTACACCCCCGCGCTCCACAATCTGTGTTGACGTTTTTTCTTGCAGGTCCTGGATGCACTCAAGCCATTTGCCCCTACCGTCAAACTTGCGTTGTGGATGAGCGCAATCAGCCGATGTGCGTCTGTTCTCCATCCTGCAGCGCTGGTTTAACAGAGGTCTGTGGTACAGATGGCAAGACTTACAGCAACGAATGCTTCCTCAGTGCTGCTGCTTGTTTGACCAATAAAACCATCTCCGTGCAGGGCTATGCACCGTGCAAGAAAGGTGAATTGCTGATAACATTTTTTTATGAATCTGTTCCGTGAATAGAAAACATAATCTATATAAATAAAGAGAAGATGGTCTGTCTGTTTGACCGGGATGCATTTCCACAGTTTTTGAGCTTTTCACTCCAAATATTCACTACTGTGTAGGTCTCGGCATGAGACACCCCAGCGAAAGGTTGGCGATTCTCTACCACCACGGGGGCCAGGGTGGGGGAGGCGAAACCCCCTTATTGTTCTTCACTTTCTTTCGGCAATTTTTCTGAAACTTTGTACCTAGACAGAGGGCCATCAGAGCCACCCGGTGGAGTGGTTGGTTAATCTCTACCACCATGGGGGCCACGGTGGGGGCTGCGAAAACCCTAATTTTCGCTATAAATTTCCATTCCCTTGCCATAGTTTCGCAGTTAGACAGATTTTTTGCGGGCTACCTCGCCTCTACTCAAACCACACCTCAGTCTGCAGGGGCCGGGTGGGGCATGGGTTGGGATGGGAGGCGTAGGGGCGGTTGAGGAGAAAATTTTTCCGAAAAAAGTTCACGGGTGGCGTACCGGTCGAGGTCGGAGTGTGGTGTTGTGGGGTGGGTTGGGATGAGGTGAAGTGAGGTTGTGACCGGGAGCGGGTCGCATCCTAAATTTCCCGGGCAACGCCGGGTACCCCCAGCTAGTACATAATAGTTACATAATTTCGAGAGACATTTCAGCTTCTGTCCAGCTCATATAGTTCCAAGGGCGTATTAAGTCGGTAGTAAGGCCTGCGTACTTCATTGAACCGCCAGCAATGTGTTAAGGAAGCATCGAAGAGACGATACAATCACGCAATTATACCTGTAACATATAATTACATACTTAGAAGACATTTTATGAGCTCTGAGAGAGAAATTAAATGAGCAGAAATCCGCAAAAACCACGGCTCAAGTGACAAGTTGTCATGATGTGGAGCGGACTTGCACAGGCCGGTCAGGACAGACCAGTGGAGAAAGTCGGGGAGAGCGTGGGACACATACGGGCATTGACCCAGGTTGTCCTTCATGCCTCTCTCCCAATATTCTCTTCAGTCAGACAAGGTGGTCTAGCTGCTCCAAGATGTTAATGGTATGGACTTGCTGACCGGACCGGTTGAAGCTGGGTAACATGACGTGAGAGCGGCGAGACAGACTCAGACAGAGAGTAGCGTCGGACCCCCTACGGGCATTTAGTCCAAGGATTTTGATGATGATGATGATGATGATGATGATGATGATGATGATGATGATGATGATGATGAATAAAGTCATTCTATTAGCACTGGTGTCATAAAACCACGCCGGTGAAAAGGTTTCAAATTACCCCCGGTTTCAGATTACCCCCCTGCACACTAGATTTGCATTATTCATCGCCTTTATTGCACTAAAAAATAACAATAAAATGATCCCGCTTCTTGTTTTGCTCTGAAGATTTTTATCCGTCATCCCGCTTCGTGGTTTGTTATCAATATTTTGATCAGACAAAAAATAATAGCCTCGAAGCCGTTTCTTTGTGTGACTTTAATGGCGATTAGTATTTTAGTTACAGAAAAGATACTATTTGATCCGCAAAATGGCTGATGACCTTTTTCAATCGTTTGGTCGAAATTTTTCATCAAAAATTTCTGGGGGAGCATAATTATGTGGGGCCCCTAAAGTGTGGGGGCCCTGTTCGCCCGGACACGTTGAACATGTCTTAATCCGGCCCAGATCATCCGAGCGTTTAAGCAAGCTATCGATGTACCGGTAGTCTACATGTAGTGTAGGCTACTGGTGTAAGAGTGAGGGTATCTGTCATAAAGTGCAAGCGCAGAGCCCTGAATTGTAATTAGACGATATAAATATTTATGTCATACAACCGTGAAATTTGTCGTGAACTTCGGTGCAAAACCGACGACTTCCCAATATGTACACTATTAGAGCTATACCTTACTTCTGCTGAGTGTAAAGACAACAGCTGATGCTCTTTCTCCTGCAATAATTGTTTTTGCTGCATCTTCGAGTATTCTAATGAACTTCTTTGTCTTTCTTTGCCCCTTTTCCGCAAGCGTTTGAAAACCATTCTCTTTGATTGTGATTTGGTGTCAGGTCGGGAGCGCCTCTGAGGAGTTCTCTTGAAGTGGCGCTATACAAATGTACGATTACAATTACAATTACAATTCTAGCTACATTTATTAATTGTTGTTTTTTCACAGATAGTACGTGCGACGGTGTCGTTTGTTCGTCGGAGAGACATTGCATGGTTGGTCAGAATGGTCAACCGATTTGTGTTTGTAACGATGAGTGCGTCAACAGTGGATCTCCCATCTGCGGCAGTAACAATCAAACGTACATTAACACCTGTCAGCTTCAGAAGAAGGCCTGCTTCAGCAGCACAGAAATACAATGGCTCTACTATGGTTCATGCGTCGAATGTAAGTTAGAGTGTCATTGTTAGCACTTTGCGATGTAGCCTATTGGTGTTAAGACCACAACTTGCAACAAATTGTTGCATGCATGGGCGGAGTTTATCAGGGGCTAGGGAGGCTAAGCCCCCCCAAGAAGACCCAGTTTCATATTCTTTACCGTGTAAATGGTATCTTTTCCCGGGCCTAACCCCCCACCCCAAGAAGGCTTTAGCCCCTCCAAGAACGGAAACCAAACTCCGCCCATGGTTGCATGGCCATGCCCAGGCAATTACTTCGTTGTCAGATTGTTGCCAACAATCTGACAACGAAGTTATTTAATTAACCCTCAGGCTACCAAGCTTTTTTGTAACACTGACTACCAAGGGGGGGGTGGTTACAACCCCCCCTGGATTTTGGGTTTGGTTTGAGATATCATAACTTGTAATACACCATTGGATTCAGCATTCATTTCTGCACAAAATGGTATATTTAGGTTCAGAAAATATGAATGCCCCTCGAAATTATGAATTTTTTACCATGGGTACCCGTCGATTCCACAAATTGTATACTTAGCCTACGCATAAGGAATATATTAGATTCTGTGTGTTTATACATGATTTATATATAAAAAGTAGTTTACATATTATAAAGCCCAATATTCAACTATAAAAACTAGTAATAAGTCTGTTTTATGTTCAATCAAAACAAAAAAACATGTTTTAGCCGCTGAAAAACGTTTACGCAGACATATCGGCTTGCGTTGTAAAAAAAACCCAACATTTTTACACATTTTAATTTATTTTGAGCACTTCCGGTCATCAAAAGACAAATTATTTAGTATCAGAAATTAGCCCTAAATGCCCTCTACAGAATGGCATAATTTATTTCTATTAAAAAATAAATTATGGATAAGTTATAATAGAAAAAACATGACAATTTTATGAAAATAAAACACCTTTATATATATTTTAATTTATTTTGAGCACTTCCGGTTGTCAAAAGACAATTCAGTGAGCATGGAAATGTAGCCCCACATTCCCTCTATAGCAGTGCTGTCCAACCTTTTTGGTACCACGGGCCGCAAAAGCAAGATTCTTGAAGCCGAGGGCCGCAACAGTAAACTCAAAATTTATTGATATATTAACATTGAAACGAGTATTGAAATTTAATATGGAATGATTGTAACATATCTATCAAACTATAGCATAATAATTATAGCCTAGCTAACTGTTATGAAATTTATATACCGCCGGTTCAAGGTAACTATTCAGTGATGCTCCAGACTCAGGAATGGCCAAAGAGGAAAGTCCTGAGCAGTTTATCGACAGAGTTCGACGAGTCCCACAGCAATAATGCTAAGAACAATAGCATGTAGCCTAGACTACACAAACCACGATTGTCATGCTTCACACTAGTTGAGCACCAATATGTGCACGGCAAAGGTGGCGTTTAACCCTACCTCGCACTCAGTTTCGTCGCCCAGACACAGTTTGGCCAGCTCAGCTCTTCATTACGTCGCCCAGTCAATTTTTTGGGCTAAGATCCACTTTAAATTATGACTGGGGCGAATTTCCATCCTCCTGCCCTGATTTTCATAAAAAAATCGTCGAAGCCAGAGTTTCAGTTTAAAGTTTTCGGTCACCCTAGTCGTCGGACCAGACATAGCCAAGACATCGACGTTCCTCATCCCTGACCCCTGGGTCTCTTATCGATGGTTTCTTTCTTATCCTAGAATTAGACTTTCTCGAGAGGAATGGTCACAATCACTTGCAAACGTGCTGGAGCTCCGTAACCTACACATCTTAGGGACTGACTAGAAGTGAACGGTTTGCGAAGTGAGTTTAATAATGAGAGTTGTTAAAACCAGAAGTCGTTAGTCAATCTCCAGGTAGACTATACTGGAGCCTAACCAGGCTAACCCTAAGAAGAAAAAGAAGAGAGTAATTTTAGTTTTCGGATTGACATTCCTGATAGCATTCCAAAATTAATCGGCAACTGTCACAAAATCAATAAAAAAAAGCTCAAGTCGACCAGTGACTTTATCCTTTACTTCATTTTACACAATTAAAGTGCAAAAATTTAGTGAGCCCGGACGGGCCACTTGAAATCACCTCGCGGGCCGCACGTTGGACAGCACTGCTCTATAGAATGGTATAATTTGTGTCTCTTAATATTAAAGGGCGGAAAAGTTACAGACGATATTCTAGGGGGGGTGGTATCCACCCACCTAGTACCTTGGGTATATCGGGTGTAACTTTTGAACGGTAGGGGGCATCATCAAACATTTTAGCTCAAAATGTGCCCCAATGAACCCTCTACACTTTTTCTACAGCTACTAATTTTTTCAAAATTTTATTCCAGACGGAACGCGTTTGATTTGCGAAAAACCTAGGGGGTGGCAACCCCCCCTTGGTAGCCCGAGGGTTAAGAAGAGAACATGTCCAATGCATTATAGTATAGCTATAAAATTCACCGCATAAACTTTTATCTCAATTAATGCGCCATATTTTTGCAACCTTATTATTTTATAGCCGATCGACATATAACATTATAATCGAGGTATTGTAGCCTACGTGGCTGCATTTTGAGCACCGTTCGTAGCTATGTTATCGCAAGTAGGCCCTAAGCTTGAGCTTAAATCTTTTTTAGACAAGCTTTTAAAAATTTTAGCCTCCATTTGCGACAAAATCTCCTGTCCACGAAGCAAACGATGTGCCGTTGATGAACAGAATCAAGCAACGTGTGTCTGCGTCGATGATTGCCAATTGAGCGTTCAAGATCCGGTCTGTGGAAGTGATGGTCGCACTTACAACAACGAATGTGAGATGCAGAAGTCTACTTGTCTTTCAAACAGGAATGTGACGCTGACCTACAAGGGAAAATGCGATAAAGGTTTGTAGCAGTACTAAGTGGCATGGCATCAACCGGCATACCAAAGTTTGGACATAGTCTATAATTATCAAGTTTTATACGGGAAGAACTGCGCTGGTTGCCTGTGCAAAAACGTATTGAATTTAAGATTGTAATGTTCATGCGCAATTGCTTAGCAGGCCAAGCTCCGACCTATCTTATGGAACTCTGTGTACCTGTGCCATCCATTCCAGGTCGTAGATTCCTTCGCTCTGCTACGCATGATGACCTGGTTGTCCCTATGGCCCAATCTTCCACAGTGCTGTACAGAAGCTTTGCGGGGGTCGGTCCGTCTTTCTGGAATAAGTTACCTATTAGTCTCCGTAATGAGCTTCTTTGTCTTTCTTTGCCCCTTTTCTGCAAGCGTTTGAAAACCATTCTCTTTGATTGTGGTTTGATGTCAGGTCGGGAGCGCCTCTGAGGAGTTCTCTTGAAGGGGCGCTATATAAATGTACGATTACAATTACAAAATGTGATAGTTTCGGCTAGTGGGTCTATGCTCATGATTGAGAACGTTACATGCTATCATTAGCAATATTCGGCAGACTGAGGAGTTCATAGCAATATCCCATTTCGCAAACTGACCTATTCACACAAAACTTAAAGTGGAGTGTAATTTATTTAATAATAGCACCTTTTTGGCCAATAACGTTTAATAAAACTGACATAACTAAATTAAATCTATCGTCAGTGACTTGACCTGAAAGCTTTCTGTCTTAGGTTTGACTTGTAGCGACATCTCTTGTACAACTGGTCGAGTGTGCGGCCTCAACGAAGATAATCGTTTGACGTGTGTCTGCAACACGTTTTGTTCCTCGGACTTCCCCTATCTGATCTGTGGAACAGATGGAAAGACATACACCACCCTTTGCCATCTCCAGAGGGAAGCGTGCACGAAAAACAAAAACATTGTATTGGGCTACTCTGGTCCATGCGCAAACGGTACGGTAATACCACATCAGTTTATGTATTACATGTAGCGTATGAGGGAATAGGTAATGATACCCTTCTTGTCAATTATTTCATGTTCTGAGACATTTATGTTGCTCATATAAAAAATGAATCGGAGCTGTTGTTCGCTGCGTTGAAAGCGATCTTAGAATTGCTATTAAGAACAGAAGAACCGTCAGTTAAGAAGCATCTGAGACAACTGCCCTGTTTACTGGGAAAAGCTCCCTTATGGTAGACCTACTATGAGATCGAGTAGCTGGTAAATATATTCATCGATTTTTGAACGCCCAAACGCTTTAATCCCGACAGAATTAGGTACGGTACTAATAGCCAATATGAGAAAGTTCATGTCAACCAACTTCCTCAGTTGTATGTCCTTCTGTCTGGAATATCCATAAAGGTAGCTCAGGTGATATGATAATTTTATTATCTTCGTTAATGCGCGAGACTTGTCCTTTTAGGATTGCCATTAGATGCTTATAGATTAATTATTTGATCGAAAAAGCATAAAATCGCATGTGGTCTACATGCTGGGGTCGTATTACGAAAGAATTTAATGGTTTTGAGGCTGATTTGTTGTGGGTTCTGTTTGTTCAGATGCAAATTCAACCACAACGGCGATACCATGCGTTGGTGCACTCTGCAGCACATCAACTCTGACAACATAAATCTTTTCAGGTTGGTCTTTTCGATTTGAAGTTATCGTGTCATATTTTATTTATTACTTGGGCCTAATAATGATAGACTTCTATAATTTTTTATAGGCTTAATAATCTGCGTTTAATCATTTAAAACTGACACAACGCAGAATAATTTCAATTGTAGGCTTCATTAGCCTATATATGACGGATAGTCACAAGTTATTACAGAAGTCGAATTTAACTCGTGGCGTCCCATCACATCTTAGTATCTTACTACTCAGCTTGCCATCTCCACTTGTCGATTGGGAAGCTGAGGGTGTAAACTTACAATAATAATAATTAATAATAATTTATAATAACAATAATAATATTATGAACGTCGATCTTCTGTTTCTCTGTGTTCCTGTTTATTTTCTTTGTTTGTCCACCCACGAAAAACTCGCAAACCGAGAGTTCTGACCACATGATAATTTGAGAAAATTTTCATGGGAAATTTTAGATCAAAGCAACTGTTCTTTGTCCAAACTATCGATTTATATTCTGAGAAATAGACGATTCAAGTTTCGATACGGAGATTATGCCTACCGGTTGCGAAACTTTTCCGCAATGTCCTCTTGAGTCTTGAGCCATTCATATATAATTTTCATTCAATGACTCAATCTGACAAACCGCAGAATGATTACAGCTACAGCTGTTATACGAAAAACGGCCCACTATTATTATATTATGGGATTGCAAAAGGGCGTGGCCTATGTGGTCGGCCATATTGGTGTACAGCTGTGAACTGTTGTCAACGTAGGCTACACGCCGTTACACGGTGAATTGTTAGTTGATGGAATAAAGTTATCGTCATAGGCCTATTGATCTATCCATAGGCCTATGCCTTAATAGATATATCGGTCTAAACACCATCCAGCCTGGATCGACCCGAATCCCTGAAGCGAATTTCGGCCGGAGCCCAAATCTGCTATAATTAACAAGTAGGCCTAGGTCGATCTATGCTTTTTGCTGCTTCACGGTCTGTATACATGGCTGGGCTTCTTCCAACGTACATAGGGCTGCCAACCGTCCCGGATTCGCCGGGACAATCCCGGAATTGGCCCTGTGTGTCCCGTGTCCCGGACTGATCCCAAATTGTCCGGGAATTTGCTGTTAGGACCCACATTCCACAATATTGTTCTTATTTTGCACACTAAACTTAATAGATTGTTCGATGAATTTGACGTTGTTGGCTGAACATCAAATGTTGGACAGCGCTTGTTTGAAGTTTCAAAACTTTACAAACCTCTGATACTCAGTATAGGCCTAGCATATTTTGTCCTTCGTAGGCCTATATTCTCTCATTCCGTTTTAATGCTTTTTGCGAGAGAGCGTTCAGCATTATGGACGACCTGTTGTCTAGCAATCGCAATTAAACCTAGCTGAGCATCGACCTTGTAAAAGCGGAACTGTCAATAGGCCTAAGCATCAATTTTGACATGACATGTGCTATTTTCTACGACTTTGTGACCAGTGTTCTGGAACTGCTTAAATATCAGCAGAGTAAATCGTTTGGGCTAAGTTCTGCTGTCCGGCAGCCGACTTAATCATTTCATAAATTGACATTAAATTTTGTAATCTGCATGCATGCACGATGTCGCTTATAATTTTGTAGGTTAACTTTCAACATCGCTCGTGCTGGGCTCATAAGTCTGCTTACTCTGGTATACGTAGGCCCAAGTTACTGGAACTTACATTTATTTTTTTTAAATCCCTTCTTGACCTCGATTCTAATCCTAAATTTAGGCTACTTGTCTTCTGGCAATTTATCTACAAAATTATTAACTAGGCCTACTCTTTTTGTAGATTTTAGGTTAGATCGTATAATTGGACTGACACAGCATTAGTAAGGCCTATTTTGCTTGCGATCGATTGCATGTCTCTGGCTGTAGTTTTTAGCCGCCGATGCTCTTCTCGCGTTAACCTCGACATTCAAGCTCGTGTACTTTGGACTTCTCTAATTGAACCTTTATCTCTGACAGTAAGTTTGCCGCAGACAAAACAGTGAAAACACAGAAAATCATTTTTATAATAAGCGCCATTCGCATACGTATCCAATGTCAACAAGCATTGCCTGCGAACCAATATGGCGCAGGCCATTATGCAAATGAGCCGTTACGTCATTAGGCAAGGGGTGAATAGCACGCAGGTCGGCTTTACCTGGTTCGGCCAAGCCAGAAGTGGGAATGGCTATCTTATTTTCAGCAGGACCCGAGTCAAACAAGACAACAGAAAAGCGCCAATGGCAGCTAACAGAAACTTTAATAAATTAATGCCCTGTATGAGGCTCGAACCCGGGTTGCGTGATGACACTCGGTTTAACGACCAGCGCTCTCACAAATGAGCTACGGACACCCCCGGGCGCATATACCCGAATCCCAAGCCGTATAGCATCGTACAAATATTTAAAACATGTTTTAGTCATTTTTCATCGCTCATCCAACTTCTACTTCTACTATTTCACAGTTCCGTTATTCGTCCAACTTTTACTTCAACTAAAAATATTTTGATCGTTCATCCATCCTCTAGTTTCACGGTTACAATTTAGCATAAAACCATGATTTCGTTGCTCATCCAACTTCTACTTCTGTTAATTAATATGCTCATCCAGCTTCTATTGATACTGCAATACGTCAGCAGTAATATCATGTTTTCATCGCTCATCCAACTTCCAGTTTACGGAAATAAAATATCTCTGAAGTGCTATAAGGCTTGGGATTCGGGTATATGCTCCCCGGGCCCCCAATTCATTCATGAATAATGTTGGTCGGGTTGGGACAGTCTCGGGTGCATCTGCATGGACGTCTTCATTGCAGCGTTGTGGATCGTTTACCGACGGTCTCTATGTAGGCTACATTGAAGGGCAGGGTGAAACATGCAAATCAATCGAATGTGCTTGACATATCTCGCGAGGTCCACAGCGAAGCAGGGCGTGGTCAGAATGCAGGACAAAATATGCAAATCAAGCGGATAAGTCTTAATCAATACAGGGAACCTCTGAAATAATCCACCATGAATCAAAATTAGCTAGGCTATATGAAATTTAAGTTGGACTGTTGGTACAAATTTTCTTGTTTGAATATAGTCAGTCGAATCGCGAGGGACTCAGAAGATTTGAAAAGTAAATTCTGTTGTTTCCTTTATTGACGAATTCAATTTAATTGACTTGGAAAATCTCATGCCTGTTCTCCCGGCAAATAGCCTATAGGGTCTACAGGTGCGAAGGTCTGGACTCATAACTATATTGTGTTTTTTTTACATAGAATTGGTTTCTGTTTGATTCAGGAACCATACACACTGCATGTCGAAAGGCAGCCGAGTATTTCATCAATCTGTCACTGAAATCGGACACTGACCTTGTTCTTATTCGTCAATCTCGGAACGAACTTCCGTCAAAATAACCTCTGCTGTTTGACATTTTGCGACTTAAATTAAATTATAGACATCATTTATAATTATACCGTAGCGCCTAATAATTCCTATCGAAATTATAGCAATTAATGCGGTAGGCCTAATACGATGCTTCGAAATCTAGATAATGCAACAGTTTTCAAAACCGATCTACATAAAAGTGTCTTTTCTTCATTTGTTTATTGCATATCTCTAGCACGGATCGCTTTTAGTCTAATAATATTGTTCTAATCTTTACATTGCATTCATGTAAAGATTAGAGCAATGAAACTAAAAGAAAAACCTATAGAGAGTAATAAAAAATTTCTTCATGGCTGTCCAGCTAGGGCTGAAAGTGGTCTGGAAAAGTTGCCGGTGTCACGAAATAGAGTTTCCCCCTATTACTTGTATCCCCCAAATTAAAAAAAGGCGAAAAAACCGCTTCCACATGTTTTTTTTGGCAAATTAATTTTCATCTGCTTTGTTTTGAACAATGACATTAACAGGTATGTTTTTCCTACTAGATAATAATTTGTTTTGCCCTGTTTTTAGAGCACTTAAAACATTTAAAACACTTAAGAACAACACTCAGAGTCACTAAATAAATTTGAGTTGCCTTTATCTGAGCATTGCTTAGGACACTTAAAACAATTAGAGTCACTTAAAATTTTGATTACAGCATAAATTTGTTTATTATGCGCATCTTCCAAACAAGGGATAGAATGGTTCATCCCCCCGGACAGGATAGACCGGTTAATTCCATCCTGGGGGATAGATTATTTCATCCCCCTGATAGCTTTCAGAGGGGATACTCCGTTTCGTGTCACCGGCGTTTGGGGGTTTTGAATTTACGATTCTTGCCAAATAGAAGTTAAGAATAATGATGTTGCAACGAGCCATATTAAATTTGATAAAATATACTTTTGCCTAAGTGAGCAGTTAAGTCGTCAGGTTGGCAAATCGATGGCTGTAACAATGCTGCAGAAAATCAATTTCAATTTCAAACAATTCATCGCACAAACCACATCCAAAAGATTTAGACAAAAACGCTTTGTATCTTCATCATATTTGGCACTGCTAATATTATACATGTAGGCTAGTCCCCATCTTTTCCATTTTGATCCCGGAATTATGTTTTTTTAAAGAAAACTTCATTTGGTTTGAAAAACCTGTGTAGAACGATCAGACACACTACCAGTTACTTCACTTTTAACTCTAGGAACCCGTGGTTGTCTTCTTGTATGGGGTTTAACCTGATTTGCACGGCTAGTGTTGAAGCAATCGACCCCAATCATTCGCATGGGGTTCGGACTCAACCTGACACCGGTAAATGGGGGGGTCGGCGAATCTCTGCCACCTTTAGGGCCAGAGTGGGGGGCAGAAACCCTCATTTCCCCCGTTGGGCGTTTCCCTCACAGGCTTAAGTTATGACAGCACTTTTCTTTCGGCCACATACATGTAGCCTACGCATAAAACAGCGGTTGACACGGTTTTAGAACAACGAGTGTTTAAGGCCCGCGTTTTTGCCACTCCGGATTTTACGGGTCGCATATAAAAGCAGCGGTTGACACTGTTTTAGAGGTGTCTAAGGCCAGCGCTTTTGCCAGTGTCTCTCCAGTGCAGATAAAATCCATACAGTGCCTCTCCGTAGGCAGGTATAACCCAGTGCCTCTCCATAGGCAGATACAATCCAAACAGACCCTCTCCAGAGGCAGATAATTATAACCCAGTGTCTCTCCATATGCAGATATAACTCAGTGCCTCTCCATAGGCAGATTCACTATAACAAAATCTATTAATTATTATTAAGTTGTAGCCTACTGATGAATTTAATTGAATCAGATTCACCATAAAAAAATTATTGAATTTATTAAGTTGTATTGATGAATAATAAATTCGCGCCTCAGATTCACATTTCTGTGTGAATTTGCGCGCGTTACAAATTTACTTAATAATAATTGGCAGATATAATCCAGTGGGCTATTTCCGCAGCAAGGGGGAATTGTCCGGGAAGGAGTTGATGTCTTAGGCTAAACCAAGGGGGAATTGTCCGGGGGTTTATTGTCCGGGGAGGGGTTTGTCCAGAGGGAATGTCCTACACTCGCTGGCAGTACGTAGGCGATGTTAGAATTTTTGAACCTAATAAATTATGTTCTGTCATCTAGCGAATACAATAATGTTAACATTCCGTTCTTTTCTTTTGCAACTAGTATAAAAATCTACAGTGCAAGAGATTTTACTTGAGGCGTATGTCATACTTTGACTTGTCGTAGGGCCGCCATTTCGTCGCTTGGAAAGTATAGTGTTCTATGCGACATTTTGGCGAAACGGAGAAAATCGAAAAAGAAAGTTTGATGACTTGGCATTTTGTACTAAAAACTCTTTTGTGGGACAAAATAGAACAATAATGTTTAGAAAACATTTATGCAGACATCTGCAACTTTAAAAAACCACAACGATTGTGGCTTCTTTTAAATAAAAAAACAATTTGAAGGACACTTTCGTAATTTGTTCAAATAGAACAAAATATTACGGAAACTGCCATAGACTATTAATTGTTATTATGATTCATCAGTACATGGAACATTATAATTGTTAGCCAAGCGAATTACGACTGTTGTTAAAATTGGCTATAAAAGACTATAATTATCTAATAAATTTAGCAAGAAGTTGCTTTTTTATAGGTTTAAACTGTCATAATCGCTCTGCCTGAGTATTTGCAATGGTACAATGTAAACTTTTATTGTATAAAAAGTTATTTTAAAGACCTTTCCATCATCTGCTCAAATAGAACAATATATTGCTGAAATTGATGAGCATGGTTAACTGTTAAAATGATTTATCATTACATGGAACATTATAATTCTCAGTGAAATGTATGCAGAATTAGGGATACCCATTTATTTCTTAAGTGAAACAACACTACAATGCTATGTAATTTTAAATCTTAAGTACCGGTAGTAGAAATTATGCAATATACAATCACGGTTACTGCATTGTGGCATTAACCTGTTGTAACGAAACAAAGATAACTAAGTTCAGGCAATTATGGTCTGAGTTCGTAATGTCAGCACTGTTCGACAGGGAATGCCCAGCTTCAACCATGTTGGTACCATTACCTTGAATACCTTTCTCCACCTCATCATTGACTACACTGGCTTCATCCATGTTGGTACCATTACCTTGAATACCATTGTCCACCTCATCATTGACCGACCTGACTTCATCCTTGTTGATAGTATGATCTTGAATACCTTTCTCCACCTCATCATTGACTACACTGGCTTCATCCATGTTGGTACCATTACCTTGAATACCATTGTCCACCTCATCATTGACTACACTGACTTCATCCATGTTGGTACCATTACCTTGAATACCTTTCTCCACCTCATCATTGACTACACTGGCTTCATCCATGTTGGTACCATTACCTTGAATACCTTTCTCCACCTCATCATTGACTACACTGGCTTCATCCATGGTGGTACCATTACCCTGAATACCTTTCTCCACCTCATCATTGACTACACTGGCTTCATCCATGTTGGTACCATTACCTTGAATACCATTGTCCACCTCATCATTGACTACACTGACTTCATCCATGTTGGTACCATTACCTTGAATACCTTTCTCCACCTCATCATTGACTACACTGGCTTCATCCATGTTGGTACCATTACCTTGAATACCTTTCTCCACCTCATCATTGACTACACTGGCTTCATCCATGTTGGTACTATTACCCTGAATACCTTTCTCCACCTCATCATTGACTACACTGGCTTCATCCATGTTGGTACCATTACCTTGAATACCTTTCTCCACCTCATCATTGACTACACTGGCTTCATCTATGTTGGTAGGCTACCATTACCTTGAATACCTTTCTCCACCTCATCATTGACTACACTGGCTTCATCCATGTTGGTACCATTACCTTGAATACCTTTCTCCACCTCATCATTGACTACACTGGCTTCATCCATGTTGGTACCATTACCTTGAATACCATTGTCCACCTCATCATTGACCACCTCATCATTGACCAACCTGACTTCATCCTTGTTGATAGTATGATCTTGAATACCTTTCTCCACGCATCATTGACTACACTGGCTTCATCCATGTTGGTACCATTACCTTGAATACCTTTCTCCACCTCATCATTGACTACACTGGCTTCATCCATGTTGGTACCATTACCTTGAATACCTTTCTCCACCTCATCATTGACTACACTGGCTTCATCCATGTTGGTACCATTACCTTGAATACCATTGTCCACCTCATCATTGACCGACCTGACTTCATCCTTGTTGATAGTATGATCTTGAATACCTTTCTCCACCTCATCATTGACTACACTGGCTTCATCCATGTTGGTACCATTACCTTGAATACCTTTCTCCACCTCATCATTGACTACACTGGCTTCATCCATGTTGGTACCATTACCTTGAATACCTTTCTCCACCTCATCATTGACTACACTGGCTTCATCCATGTTGGTACCATTACCTTGAATACCATTGTCCACCTCATCATTGACCGACCTGACTTCATCCTTGTTGATAGTATGATCTTGAATACCTTTCTCCACCTCATCATTGACTACACTGGCTTCATCCATGTTGGTACCATTACCTTGAATACCATTGTCCACCTCATCATTGACTACACTGGCTTCATCCATGTTGGTACCATTACCTTGAATACCTTTCTCCACCTCATCATTGACTACACTGGCTTCATCCATGTTGGTACCATTACCTTGAATACCTTTCTCCACCTCATCATTGACTACACTGGCTTCATCCATGGTGGTACCATTACCCTGAATACCTTTCTCCACCTCATCATTGACTACACTGGCTTCATCCATGTTGGTACCATTACCTTGAATACCATTGTCCACCTCATCATTGACTACACTGACTTCATCCATGTTGGTACCATTACCTTGAATACCTTTCTCCACCTCATCATTGACTACACTGGCTTCATCCATGTTGGTACCATTACCTTGAATACCTTTCTCCACCTCATCATTGACTACACTGGCTTCATCCATGTTGGTACTATTACCCTGAATACCTTTCTCCACCTCATCATTGACTACACTGGCTTCATCCATGTTGGTACCATTACCTTGAATACCTTTCTCCACCTCATCATTGACTACACTGGCTTCATCCATGTTGGTACCATTACCTTGAATACCTTTCTCCACCTCATCATTGACTACACTGGCTTCATCCATGTTGGTACCATTACCTTGAATACCATTGTCCACCTCATCATTGACCGACCTGACTTCATCCTTGTTGATAGTATGATCTTGAATACCTTTCTCCACCTCATCATTGACTACACTGGCTTCATCCATGTTGGTACCATTACCTTGAATACCATTGTCCACCTCATCATTGACTACACTGGCTTCATCCATGTTGGTACCATTACCTTGAATACCTTTCTCCACCTCATCATTGACTACACTGGCTTCATCCATGTTGGTACCATTACCTTGAATACCTTTCTCCACCTCATCATTGACTACACTGGCTTCATCCATGGTGGTACCATTACCCTGAATACCTTTCTCCACCTCATCATTGACTACACTGGCTTCATCCATGTTGGTACCATTACCTTGAATACCATTGTCCACCTCATCATTGACTACACTGACTTCATCCATGTTGGTACCATTACCTTGAATACCTTTCTCCACCTCATCATTGACTACACTGGCTTCATCCATGTTGGTACCATTACCTTGAATACCTTTCTCCACCTCATCATTGACTACACTGGCTTCATCCATGTTGGTACTATTACCCTGAATACCTTTCTCCACCTCATCATTGACTACACTGGCTTCATCCATGTTGGTACCATTACCTTGAATACCTTTCTCCACCTCATCATTGACCGACCTGACTTCATCCTTGTTGACAGTATGATCTTGAATACCTTTCTCCACCTCATCATTGACTACACTGGCTTCATCCATGTTGGTACCATTACCTTGAATACCTTTCTCCACCTCATCATTGACTACACTGGCTTCATCCATGTTGGTACCATTACCTTGAATACCTTTCTCCACCTCATCATTGACTACACTGGCTTCATCCATGTTGGTACCATTACCCTGAATACCTTTCTCCACCTCATCATTGACTACACTGGCTTCATCCATGTTGGTACCATTACCTTGAATACCTTTCTCCACCTCATCATTGACTACACTGGCTTCATCCATGTTGGTACCATTACCTTGAATACCTTTCTCCACCTCATCATTGACTACACTGGCTTTATCCAGGTTGGTTCCATTACCTTGAATACCTTTCTCCACCTCATCATTGACTACACTGGCTTTATCCAGGTTGGTTCCATTACCTTGAATACCATTGTTAAGCTGATATATCTTGTTTCAAGAAGGAATTATTGTTCACATGAAACAAAAACGGTTTTTCGTATAAGCATAACAATTAACTCTCAATAATGAAACAAATGATATTGTTGTGTCAAGTTGCAGACACACTAAACGAAATTATAGAGACTTAACTCGACCTGTAGCAAAACAGTGTTTATGAAACACAGAACTATGGCATCGCGAGGCCTGCTAGTCCGGCCACAGAAAAAAGTATTATTATTTTTCAGTCAAATTTCTTTCTCTTATACTTCCATTCACCGGCAAAGAGGTGTTCTAATTTACCTTCTGTTGTAAACTGATATAAAATCCGCGTCATATTTTGTGTTCATTTTTCTCTTTCGCTTGGGTCTCTCCATTTTGTCTGTAATATTACTGTACGCTAATAATTATGATGTTATCTTTCCATAACGGAACGCGCTTACTGTAATAATGTTCTATATGCATGTGCGAATCACAATTTGCCGTTCAGACCACGTGACCCTCATAGAACAAAATAATTCTGGGTTATACTCATGGCGCCGTATGAACGCAACTTGGTCTATAATATCCACGTGATTGAATCTTTGCAATATAATTGGTTGATTCACATAGAACATTGTAATACCTATCAGTTAGTAAGAATAAGCAAAAGGAATAAAATACTTCTGTTCTTTTCCTCGTATAGGCACCATTTCAAGAGACGGGATTTTGTACCAAGATAGAACAAGTTACTCTGAATCGGCCTGTGCACTTAACTCCAATGTAAACAAAAACGCATATAGAACACTATACTTTCCAAGCGACGATTTATTGCAAGCTAGCATAATTATATTTTTGCGGTGACATAGTACCCGGTATAAGATTGCCTAATTCGTAAAAGACAAGCACTAGCTTATACAAGTATGCAGTGTACACGATAATTAAAATAACTCCACAAAATAATAATCATACTGCGCCGCATGCCAGACGCGATAATAGGCTATTCAAATTTTGACCGACTAAAAAAATAGCATACGACAAAATAGCATCATAATTAGTAACAGTAGACTTATTAGACACCTATTAAGTAGTAAAAAAAAATTTTGGATAGATTTTGTTGCCCTTAACCTTTTCACAATTTTCAAAGACTGCGTTCAAATGCATTGTCACAACGACCGGTGTAAAAGTTTCAGATTACCCCCTCCTAAACATTACCCCCCTGCAAACTGTAAATTGCATCAGTCATCGCATTTATTGCACTAAAAATATCAAAAAATTTATCCCGCTTCTTGTTTTGATCTGAAGATTTTCATCCGTCATCCCACTTCGTGGCTTTTTATCAATATTTTCATCTGTAACTAAAATACTATTCGCCGCTGAAGTTTACATGGACAAAATGGCTTCGAGGCTATTATTTTTTCGGATCAAAATATTGATAACAAAACACGAAGTGGGATGACGGATGATATTCTTCAGACCAAAACAAGAAGCGGGATGATTTTTTTCTGATTTTGTAAGTGATATAAATGCGTTGATTGATGCAAATCTAGTTTCCGGGGGGTAATCTGAAACCGGTTTCAAGTTACCGGGGGGTAATGTTTAGGAGGGGGTAATTTGAAACCTTTACACTGGCGGTAAACGTGTTAATTCACTATTCTAAAAAGACCTCTGAAGGCCTGTTCACCAGTTTCTAAATTGTAGGCATACAAGTAGGTTGTTAAGAATAATTATGTGCTTTGGAATTTAGATTGCTAGCAATCGACAAAATTATAATCATAGAGGTTAAATCCATTCACTAGAGGGAGGAAAAGAACTTCGCACACCACTTCTGAGCCATTATATTGAAAACTTTCAATCCATCGCCATTTTGCGTTAATATTGCAGTACGAGCGTGGTTATTGAAAAAATCGGTACATGTTTTTTATACGACCACCAAGACACCAAGAACTAACGTTGCAGCGTTGTTATCTTTCATAAATCCAACTTCTAGTTTGCCGAGAATCCTTTTAATCGATCCAGCTTCTGTTTACAGGCAAGAGTTTGTTCGATAAATCCCGTTTCTATTTCGTGAGCAAGTATTTTCATCAGTTTTTCATTGAAAATTATTTTTCATCAATCCAGCTTCAATTTCAGCAGAATATGACTGCACCAACCCTAAAACTAACCCTAACCGACCCTCACGACGCGTAACCTGAGCCCTAACCGACCCTCACGCGCTAAATCCCGCTTCTATTTCGTGAGGAAATATTTTTCATCGAATTTATAAATTTTTGGTGGTCGTATAAAAAACAAGTACCAAAAAATCTACTATATCGCACACCTGGTTAGATTCTATGAAATAACAATCATGTGCATATAAATTCGGTAATTGGGTAGTTTAGCGTCCCATATTATTTTGACCATTTCTTTGCAATAATAACTGAAAAACATATACAATAACACATATTTAATTGAGGAAATCATACAGTGTGTGCTTGAAAACCTCAATGAAGTCCCAAACGGGGTAACTATCGCGTAGAAATGGAAGCTGGATGAGGATTTCTTATGGCTAAAATGATGAAAAGAACGCTTCAAAGATGGAAGCTGGATCAAGGTTCTGTATTAGTAGTTGAAATAGAAGTTGGATACAAGTTTTCATCGATCTGAAATAGAATCTGGATTCACGAATAGCACCATAAAGAAGTGGAAGCTGGATGAAGGTTCCAGTTTTGATCAAATATAAGCTGGATTGCCGAGAAATTCCAAGCCTCAGCAATAACCTAAATAATTTGGGACGCTAAACTACCCAATTACCATAAATTCAATGGATAGATACGTCTAATTATTAATTAATAATGACTTGGGGTAATGTTTACCTTTAGCGTCCGAAATTATTTCATTGTAGCACCCTATAATATAATTTTGGTAATCTATCTTTTTAGCGTCGGTAATTATTCGCTAGTTGCAGCATTGTTATTTTTAATCAATCCAACTTCTAGTTTGGTGAGAATCCTTTCATCGATCCAGCTTCTGTTTAGGCAAGAATTAGTCTGATTAATCCCGCTTCTATTTCGCCAGCAAATACTTTTCATCAATATAACTTATTTAATTCAAAATTATTGTTCGTCAATCCAGCTTCAATTTCAGCAGGTTTTTTTGATTAATCTCACTTCTATTTCATACAATTTATTTGTATCAATCCGACTTCTATTTATCAATGATTATTTTCCTGAACCCGGTAATTGGGTAGTTTAGCGTCCCAAATTATTCAGGTTATTGCTGAGACTTGGAATTTCTCGTTAATCCAGCTTCGATTTTATCAAAACTGGAACCGTCATCCAGCTTCCATTTCTTTATCGTTCTTTTCATAAATCCAGCTTCTATTTTTTAGATCTATAAAAACATTCATCCAGCTTCCACTTCTTTATCGTGCTATTCGTGAATCCAGCTTTTACTTCAGATCGATGTAAACTTGTATCCAGCTTCTATTTCAACTACTATTACAGAACCTTTATCCAGCTTCCATCTTTGAAGCGTTCTTTTCATCATTTTAGCCATAAGAAGTCCTCATCCAGCTTCCATTTCTACGCGATAGTTACCCCGTTTGGGACTTCCTTGAGGTTTTCAAGCACACATTTTATGATTTCCTCAATTAAATATGTGTTATTGTATTTGTCTTTCAGTTATTATTGCAAAGAAATGGTCAAAATAATTTGGGACACTAAACTACCCAATTACCCTCAACCCGACTTATATTCGGCCAACGCTAAAACCCATGCAATGGCGAATAATTACCGACGCTAAAAGGATAGATTACCATAATTTTTATAGTTCGTGTTTTCAGCTCTGTGTTTTCAGCTCCGTGTTTTGCAAACATCCGTCAGTGAACGCGTTAATTTAAATTAACGCGTTCACTGACGGATGTTTGCAAAAATTTGAATTTAGGTGAACTATAATGGAAGCTGGATTGATGAAAATAGTCATGTCTATCTGGAGCTGGATTGATGAAAAGGTACTTGTGGGTTTGACGACCCCACCGAAATATTACAGGTCTTTATAGGTTAAATGAAAGTTGAATGAAGGTACTTTTACGGGTTAAATAGAAGCCGGATTCATGAATTGAACGCATAAGAATTGGAAGCTGGATGATGGACATAATAGGTTAAATGGATGCTGGATTAACGAAGAACACGCTTAGAAAATGGTATGAGAATAAAGGTGTGTTTATACCTGACAAAGAAGTTGGATTGATGAAAATAACACACTGGAAATGGAAGCATGATGAAGGTATGTTATATTCTGAAATAGAACCTGGATTGACGAAAATAGCACTTGAGAAATGGAAGTTGGATTAATGAAAAACGCTTGGGTAATGGAAGCTGGATAAATGTATTTCTATATCAGAAATAGAAGCTGGATAGAGGTATTTTTATACCTGAAATGGAAGCTGGATAAAGGTATTTTTATATCTGAAATGAAAGCTGGATTAAGGTATTTTATATGTGAAGTGGAAGTTGATTAATAAAAAAAGCTTGAAAAATGGAAGCTGTTTCCGATTTGTGGCGGGCATATAACAACATTGCTACGATCCCAGGAATGAATGCAAAAACCCAACTGGACCCGGACAAACCCCCAGACAACCCCACCCTCCGATTAGGCCTAGGACATTACCCCCACTGGACAAACCCCTTCGCTGTGCAAATTTCCTATTTCTGTACTTAATTTATAAAACATTTCATCAATCCAGCTTCTATCTAAATTTATGGGACCAATTAATAATAATAATAATAATGATAAATACGGCAATTTCTATGGCGCCGTAACGCAGCCATGCTGCTACAAGGGTGCCTTGACAACGACACACATTCAATTTGCTTTGATAAATCCAACTTCTCTTTAGATAACAATTATTTTTCATCAATCCAGCTTCCATTTAGGCAAAAACTCGTTTCATCCGTCCAACTTATATTATATAATTTTGTAATGATGATGTGATTTATTTCAGTTCTCTTGCTGTCTGATGGACAGATTTCTCTTTGAAAGTAATCTGCATAAATGCAACCATCAGTGGAAACAAATTACGAATGCATGGTTGCAACGTCAGAAATAACCTTTGACGATTGTTTTTGTACTTAGAGAAGAAGCATATTGGTTTGCAAATGATTAAGCAGATTGAGCAGATGCAAAAGGGAAATTACAAGTCAGAGTCCATTAACTGAAAGCACTTTTTCATGTCTTTTTATTCTGTTTATACGTTAAACGGGACCAGAGTTCTGTGCATCTTAGACATTGAGAACAACGAAGTTAAGAGAAATTCCATATTCAACAAGAAGTCAATGCAGTGACTTTGTGTAGTATTTCGAATTGTGTCGTAGAGTATTTTTCTGGGTTATCTATTGCTTTAGCTTTGAGGGAATAAGTTATTCGCAATTGCATGGTTTTCAAAATTGGTTGCATACATGTTAGATTGATTGAATTCTTGAAAGTAGAAGTCGTAATGATGAAATAATTTTGCTCATGATGCTAAATTAGAAGTCATATCACTGAAAATAACTATGCAATGTCAGGCGAATCAGGATGAATAATTTATTTCGCTATTTAAAGCGATGAGTTAAATTTTTCTGTTTGACTAATTTTTTAGTTTGCTCCAAAAATGATTTCCACTAATAGACAAAACACATTCTTCTCAAAGCAATCTGAGATGGAAACACAACGGGAGTCATCACGAATGTGCGAAAGTGCACACTGATGGAGAAAAACAACTGCAGAACAATCTCAGAAAGTCAATTACACCACACCTCGTGCTTTAAACACAAAGTCATTTCCACATTTTATCTTGAACCTCGCAATTGGATATCACATGTGTATCAACTAAAAGCCACACATTAGTTGATTATTTCAGAACATGCATACGGTGAAAGTGAATATCTTAGAGCCTACTTTAATAATATTTACTGGAATGAGCAGTGATGCAATTGAATTTGGTAGAAAACTGTCATCAGTGCAATAGTTTGGAAATGGACAAGACAACATATATTGGATAGAAGCGACACAGGTGCCGGTTATGTGAGAAATAATTTGTTAAACATGGTAATCTGAAAATTCACAAGAGATCACACACTGAAGAAAAGACGTACAGGTGCCATTTATGTCGGAAATCAATTGCTGACCGTAGTAATCTGAAAAAGCACATGAGAATCCATACTGGAGAGAAACCATTCATTGGCAAATTTTGTGACAAATCATAATCAAAATAATTGTCTGAAAAGACACGCAAGAACGCATACCGGAGAGAGACCGTACATGTGCCCGATATGTCATAAATCATTTGCTGATCATAGCAATCTGAGAACACATATTGGCAAGAATTCGTACAGCTGCAAATTAAATGAGGAATCATTTAACCAAGGATGTTCTCTGACATTGCATAAGAGAATCCATACTGAAGAAAAACCATACACGTGTCAGCTGTGTTACAAATCATTTGTTAATGAAATTGATCTGAAAAAGCACATAAAAGCACATTCTGTAGTGAAAATGTATAGTTGCCATTTATGTGAGAAATCATTTCCCCAAATTAGTTCTCTGAAAGTGCACATGAGAAGCCATACTGGAGAAAAACCATACATGTGTCAGATATGTCAGAAATCATTTCATCAGGGAGGTCATCTAAAACTGCATATGAGAACACATAATCGAGAGAAACCATACAGGTGTCAGATAAGTGAGAAATCACACACTGAAGAAAAGATGTACAGGTGTCAGCTATGTCAGAAATCAATTTCTAAATATGGTTATCTGAAAAGGCACATGAGAATCCATACTGGAGAGAAACCATACAGGTGCCAATTATGTGACAAAGCATTTAATCAAGATTGTACTCTGACTAGGCACATGAGAACACATACCGGAGAGAAACCGTACAGGTGCCAGATGTGTGAGAAATCATTTGCTGTTAATTATAGTCTGAAAAGGCACATGAGTTCACATACTGGAGAGAAACCATATAGGTGTCAGTTATGTGAGAAATCATTTGTTAATCACAGTTATCTGATAGCACATATGAGAATCCATTCTGGAGAGAAACCGTACAGGTGCCAGATGTGTGAGAAATCATTTGCTGCTAATTTTGGTCTGAGAACGCACATGAGTTCACATACTGGAGAGAAACTGTACAGCTGCCAATTGTGTGGGAAGTCATTTAATGGTAACCTGAAAATACATATAAGATCACATACTGGAGAGAAACCGTACAGATGCCAGCTATGTCAGAAATCATTTACTAGTACTAGTAGTCTGAAACAGCACATGAAAATACATTCATGTCAGAAATCGTTTGGTATTGGCAATCTGAAACAGCACATGAAAACACATTCTGTGGCGAAACCACACAGGTGCCATTTTTGTGAGAAATCATTTAGTCAATCTGGGGGTTTGAAAAATCACATCAGAACCCATACTGGAGAGAAACCTTACATGTGTCAGTTATGTCAGAAATCATTTCGTCAGGGAAGTAATCTAAAAATGCATATGAGAACACATACTCGAGAGAAACCATACAGGTGCCAGATATGTGAGAAATCTTTTGCTAATAATTTTAGTCTGAAAAGGCACATGATAACACACTCAGGAGAGACACAGTACAGATGCCAATTATGTGATAAATTTTTTTTTGATAATAGTAGTCTGAGAACGCACATGAGATCACATACTGGAGAGAAACCGTACATGTGTCAAGTATGTCAGAAATCATTTAGTCAAAGAGGTTCTCTGAAAGCACACATGCGATTCCATACTGGAGAGAAACCATATGTGTGCCAGGTATGTCAGAAATCATTTGGTAGTGAGATTACTCTGAAAACTCACATGAGATTACACACTGAGGAAAAGCCATACAGATGTCATCTGTGCCAGAAATCATTTTTTGATCACTGGTATTTGAAAAAACACATGAGAACCCATACTGGAGAGAAACCATATGTGTGCCACATGTGTGGCATATCATTCAGTGAAGTTGGTTCCATAAAAAAACACATGAGAACCCATACTGGAGAGAAACCATATATGTGTCAGCTATGTCAGAAATCATTTGGTAATCACAGTGTTCTCAAAAAGCACATGATACTACATACTGGAGAGAAACTATACATGTGCCAAGTGTGTGGGAAATCATTTAAACTAAGCAGGTATCTTAAATCACATTTGAGAACTCATAATGTTGAGTAACCACAATTGTTCCAGCTATGCCGGAAATCATTTGCTGATAACGGTCATTTGAAAAAGCGAACGAGAATCCATTCTGTTGATGAACCATACTCATGTGATGTGTGTCTTGCAAGATTCTCAAAAAGTTGATCACATCTAAAGAAACACAAAGAATTCATGCAACTGAGAAGCAACACACACCCAATAAATCGGTTAAGAGCTGTTCTTCTGTGGAACAGATTAAACTCCATGCAAGATCTCAGCCACAGGATCTAAAAGTTGGAAATGAAGTTATTGCTAACGTGTCTGATCAGTTTATCACATTAAGTGGCGCAGGTGTTACTGACGAACCAAAAGTAGGTTTCTCAGATAACAAGTATTCGGTTTCAAGTGGTAATGCAGGTCAGTTACTCGGGGAAAAAAGCTGGAGAATGGCTGTATATTAATTAGCAAAGACAAGTTTTCTATTGCAAAGCAGGACGTTTTGGCACGCCGTTTTGGCTCCGGATGTTTTGGCACCTGATTTTATTGATGAAAGTAAATGTTTGCCAATATAGGATTGATAAACTAACTCTTGGCATGAGTGGAAGCTGGATTTATGTAAATAACTATTTCTGTCATTGATGGAAGCTAAGGGACACTCAATTTTTTATTCAATAGAAGCTGGATGGATGAAATTATTTTCTGCTTTAAATAGAAGTGGGTTTGATGGGAAAAATCTATACATGGACGCTAGATTGATGAAAAACATTTTGGTTACATAGAACTGCGATTAATCAAGATTCCCGATTACAACGGACTTGCCTTTATGATATATAATTATTATTCAAATAGAATGCGGATTGATAGAAATAATTGTTGCTCCAATGGAATCTGGATTGATGAAAATGATTCTTGCAAGTCATAAGTCGGATAACTGTGTACCGGCATTGAGCAAGTAAAAGGGCGATGCTAAGAACACAATGCTTCTGTGGATGGAAAAGGCGTCTTTGTCAAAATCTCTTGGATTTCTTATTTGTGATGAATTGCTTGAAACAGTGTTGGAGTTTGGTACTTGTCGGTTAATTCACCGCCACACACAGAAACACAGCGTTAGGGGCTCAGGGTATGCGCCGTGAGGGTCGGTTAGGGTTAGGGATAGGGTTGGTGCAGTCATACTTGCTGAAATTGAAGCTGGATTGATGAACAAATGATGTTCAATTAAATAGAAGTTATATTGATGAAAAATATTTTCTAGCGAAATAGAAGCGGGATTTATCAAACAAAATCTTGCCTAAACAGAAGCTGGATCGATGGAAACAATTCTTGTCAAACTAGAAGTTGGATAGTTGGATTGGTTAAAAATAACAACGCTATTTTCTGTGTGTGGCGGTGAATTAACCGACAAGTACCTTGGAGTTTCTAGAACATTTTTTCTAGCCATCAAGTTTCTCCATATTTGCCGACCTGTGCAGAATTAAGAGTGCACATACTTACATATTATGATATTAAAGCATTTGAAACTCCATATTATATTATGATGCTTTTATAGGACTTCTGAAATTAAAACAGTCTGTACTTGTGTGAATTGTTATATTATGTTTATATGTGCCAGATATGTCAGAAATAATTTTTTTAGTCGTATTAATCTGAAAACTCGCATGTCTATCGAAGTGGGTTTGACGGGAAGTCGGATTACTATGTACCGACATCAACGGATGGCGCCATAAACGTCAGCGCCAAAACCACGTACTGCTTCTTTGGATAGAAAAGGCATCTTTGTCAAAATCTTTTGAATGTCTTATTTGTCACGGATTGCTTGAAACAGAGTAGGAGTCTCTAGAACATTTTCTAGCCGTCAAGTTTCTCCAGACCTGTGCAGAATTAAGAGTGCGTATACCGGCACCCCGTCAAAATAGCCCGGTCAAAATAGCCCCGTCAAAACAGCCCCGTCATAATAGCCCACCGACAAAACAGCCCCGTCAAAATCGCTCAGCGACAAAATAGCCCCGTCAAAATAGCTCCGTCAGAACAGCCCGGGGCTATTTTGTCGGGAACCGGCAAAGTCGCGGAAGAACACAATTTTCGTAAAAAATTGACCGACGGAAGCCGAATTGATGAAAATAATGCTTGTTAAGTTTAAGATGGCTTTTGGAAATGATCGCGTTGCTAAATAGAACTATTAATAGAAGTCGGATTTAAACCTTTTCGTGGTAACGGCCCACTATTCCGAGGGTCCACTATTCCGAAGGTCCACTATTCCGAAGGCCCACTATTCCGAGGGTCCACTATTCCGAAGGTCCACTATTCCGAAGATTACCCCATCGGCCCATAGCCCCACCCCGCAAATACCCCCAGACCATAACCCCCGGAAGGACAATACCCCGCTAATACCGCCCCCCGTCTGTTTACATGAGGTCCAATGTATGTGTGGCGTCCTACCCTGGTCACCAACAGACAACGCCTGTGACCCCTCTCCTCGGTTAGCACCTGCTAGCGCCTCTGTCTGACCGTGTCGTTCACTCTCGGCGGCCCCTGCACCACCGAGAGCCTTCGGCTGCCCAGGACCCGGGAGACCCTCTATCTTACCAGGATTGCCTGAGTCTCCCGAGTCGCTGTCTGCGGCGTGCGCGCCGTCACCACTTTCACTGACGATCGAAGAAGACCCTGACACCGACGCCTGCGACCGGGTGTACATCGCGGTATCGTCGGACTCACTCTCTGCCGCGTCCGTGGTCACCGAATAGGCGACGTCCTGAGTAAGAGGATGGCCGACTCTCAACACAGGGCCCGTTGTCCCACCGGCAGAGCGCCCTCGCCGTGCGCCACCCGTCGCGACTGCGGTCTTCGTCTTCTTGTCCGACTTGTCTTTACCCTTGCGCACCACGCTGAATTTGGCAGCCACCGAACCCTCGCCACCAACGGGGACTACTGAGCACGTTCCAGTTACCGGCGTCCGGAGTGCCTTGAACCAAAGCCATTCCAACGGGCCTAACCTGAGTATGCACCACGACCCTGTTCCCATCTTGTCACCGATGAATTTCACGGAGAGATGACCAACGCTGCAAACACACTAGCGGGCAGAGTCAAGCTGCAACCCGGGAGCGATCGAGACCAACAGCGACCAAAAAACCCAACTTCTTGCACACGTAATCTGTCAACGGAACACGCGCCGCCGCCGTGTACAAAGTACGCGTCGCGCGCCTTGTGTGCTCGCCTCACCGGTCCAACTGTCAGCGGCAACAACCGTCACTTTTCCCGAGACTTGGTCTTCTCGGGCGCTCGGAAGAGCGTCGTGGTGGATGCTGTCCTCTTTCCCAGTACTCTGGGGAAAAAATAAAAGACCTAGCGGTCGTGGGGAACGGGTAACCCCGTCTCCGAAGAGACTTATTACTTGTCGTGTATTCTACCGGCGCCGTTCGCCCTAACTCTCAGCAGTTACGGACCTCAACGTAAAAACCCTGCCAAAGCTGGGTCTTATCTCAAGTTTTACTCCGCTTCCCAAGCTCCTAGTTTGCTAAGACCCGAAGTCCCAAACGATCCTCTACCCGAGGAGAGCCTCAAAATATCAACTGTAAAACTGATGACCCGAAAAACTTGGTGCCCCTGATTTCAACTACTTAGAACGTTTATCACCGACGCATCGGTTTCATGCGCACCCATGGAGTCGCAACTCTCCACCCAGAAACCCCGTAACCTTCACGTTACGTTTAACGGACTCACAACGATCGGCCAGACGGCAGGATCGTGAATACAACACGCTGCGTCCTTTGCAGGCAGGAGCCCAACCCTGTCCTGCAGAATCACCAACACGTGTAACCAAACTAACCTTCGTGACCGAACGCGTCACAGGATACTGCGATCACCCACTAGGCGTATCGCGGATACTGCACCCTTCCCTGAGCCGTCGCCCACAGCCAGAAGCTTAAACCTCGTGAGATCGATGACAAGGAAACCTCCTGACAGATCGTCGCCGAAAGTTCTTACAACCAGAAGCGAAACTTCGACTATGAACTAGGATCGACAAAAATCGTCTTTGTAAGGCCAATGCCCACACTGTCGAGACAGACGAAAACAATCCG
Organism: Lumbricus terrestris; assembly: GCA_949752735.1. Taxonomy (NCBI): domain Eukaryota; kingdom Metazoa; phylum Annelida; class Clitellata; order Crassiclitellata; family Lumbricidae; genus Lumbricus; species Lumbricus terrestris. The sequence continues at coordinate 4,462,695 of OX457048.1, read as the reverse complement.
AAATCACAATGAACGAATAAACGAATGACAGTACGTATGGAGTAGTCGGTACTACTCCACGTTATAAGCAGCGCACCGTATGGCAGGCTTTATTCCACCGGCAACACTCTATGCTTTGGCTTAAAAGCCCCAATCGGTCTTCCGTATAAATTGTAGCGAAACCTAAATCCAAACTAAACCGGTTTCAGATTCTTTCCACCAAGCCAAATGGCTACCTAACCAAAGTCAGGGTTACTCCCGCGAGTTACCGGAAAGTTATTATTTACATGTATTGCCACTTCTGGCGTGTCCGCCACACTTACATACATACATACATACATGCATACATACATTGTACATACATACATACATACATACATACATACATACATACATACATACATACATACATACATACATACATACATACATGTACATACATACATTGAACCTCATAAATGGACGGGGGTAATAGCGGGGGTAATGTCCTTCCGGAGGTTATGATCGGAACAATTGTGTGTGTGTGGGGTGGGGGGTAATGGCTGGGGCAATGGGTCGGGGGTAATGTCCTATACCAATTGGGAACGTCTGCAGCATTATGGAATGCATGTAGGTGATGCTTTGCAGACAAGCTTTTAGGTGTGGTCTCTCGTGCTTACAATCCCATATATGGGATCAAGCTTGAAAATGGAAAAAAATGGAGAAATGAAATGTAAAAAAACAAATGCAGATATGGTCTAGAGTCATTGCATATAACCCCAAATTAAAATATTTTGCAAAACGAAAAAGTTGGGCATTAATGGGTTTAGTGACATTGCTGTATATTATAGTTTTTTAGTGCTTCTGAATCGTTGCTACGGTTTTTAAAGCGATTGCTTACGAACATATGGCACTTAAATCTCTACATATTGTTTTTTTATTACCAGCTGTGCCCGGCCACGCGTTGCTGTGGCTGAAAAGACCGTCCAGCCCTCCCTCCCTTCCCCTGCCTCCATCCATCTATCTCTCCCTCCCTACCTCCATTCCCCTGAATCTCTCCCTCTCCTCCCTTCCTCCCTCCCTCCCTCAATCGGTGAAGAACTTTCCGAGATCCTTGATTAGGTACAAACTTTTTACATTTTTATTTATATAGATTTTTTTTAAATAATAATAATAATAATAATATATTATATCTTAGTATTATAATAATTATTTGAAAAAAATTATTATTATTATTATTATAGCGCTTATTATTTTTATTTTATTTTTTTAAAATTTTTTTAGCGCCCCGAGGTATTTAGGATCCCTCCTTATTATTATTATTATTATTATTATTATTATTATTATTATTATTATTATTATTATTATTATTATTATTATTATTATTATTATTATTATTATTATTATTATTATTATTATTATTATTATTATTATTACTACTACTATTATTATTATTATTATTACTATTATTATCATTATTATTAGTAGTAGTATTACCGTATCATTATTATTAGTATATTGATGAACAATAACTCCTGCTCAAAGCTCGACTACTACAATTCTCTTTTCCTCAACCTTGAATCCAAAAAACTCAAACGTCTGTAACTAATCCAAAACTCATTAGCCCGTGCAGTCACCAGGACGAGACACCCAATCACAATCACATCACTCCCAATCTCAAATCACTCCATTCACTAAACATTCCCGAGCTTCAGTTGTTCGGAGATCACTGTGTTAGCCCGCTATTCCGAGGGTCCACTATTCCGAATATCCCCTATATTTTGTTCTGTATCCTTGGTGGTTATAGGGTCACGGTGGGATAGGGTTAGGTTTAGGGTTCGGAATAGTGGACCTTCGGAATAGTAGACCCAAACCTGACTGATTTATCGCAATAGGCGTATAACAGTACAATCCTCGGAATAGTGGACCTTCGGAATAGTGGACCTTCGGAATAGTGGACCTTCGGAATAGTGGACCTTCGGAATAGTGGACCCTCGGAATAGCGGACCCAAACCCCTTTTCGTCAATTCAGCCTCTATTTAAGATCTATAAAATTTTCATCCAGCTTCGATTTCTCAAGCGTTTTATTATCCATCCAGCTTCTATTTAATATATAAATACCTTCATCCCGCTTCCATTTCTTAAGCGTTATGTGACTCATCCGGCTTCTATTTCATTTATATAAAAACCTTGATCCCGCTTCCATTTCTGAAGCGCTTTATCACTCATCCAGTTTCTATTTCAGATATATAAAACCATCATCCAGCTTCCATTTCTTAACCGTTTATCATTCATCCAGCTTCTATTTAGGATATAAAATTTCTCGAGCGTTTTATCACTAATTCAGTCTCTATTTTAGATCTTTAAAGGCATTAATCCAACTTCTATTTAAGATATATAAAACCTTCATCCAGCTTCCATTTCTTATGCGCTTATCATTCATCCAACTTGGTTCGAAATGCCCGGGGACAAAAAATATCACAAGCTGGATGGATGACAAAATGCTTGAGAAATCGAAGCGGGATAAAGGCATTTTATATCTTAAATAGAAGCTGAATGAATGATAAAACGCTTTATAAATGGAAGCTGGATAAAGGTATTAAAGATCTTATACAGAAACTGGATTAATGTTTTTATAGATCTGAAATAGAAGCTGGATGAATGATAAAATCTTAAGAATTGGAAGCTGGATGAAGGTTTTCTAGATCTTAAATAGAAGCTGGATTAATGTTTTTATATATCTGAAATAGAAGCTGAATGAATGATAAAATGCTTGAGAAATCGAAGCTGGATGAAGACATTTTATATTTTAAACAGAAGCTAGATGAATGATAAAGCGCTTGAGAAATGGAAGCTGAATAAAGGTTTTATAGATCTTAAATAGAAGCTGGATTAATGTTTTTATATATCTGAAATTGAAGCTGGATGAATGATAAAGCTCTTGAGAAATGGAAGCTGGATAAAGGTTTTACAGATCCTAAATAGAAGCTGGATTAATGTTTTTATACATCTGAAATAGAGGCTGAATGAATGATAAAATTCTTGAGAAATCGAAGCTGGATGAAGGTATTTTATATGTCTGAAATATAAGCCGGATGAATGATAAAACGCTTGAGAAATCAAAGCGGGATCAAGTTTTTTAAAATATAATACAGAAGCTGAATGAATGATAAAACGCTTAAGAAATGTAAGCTGGATGAATATTTTTATATTATCTGAAATAGAAGTTCTGGAACTGAGCTGTCGGTGGCGTGTTTGACTGGACTATTTTCATGGAACTGTTTACACGGGCTGTTTTGACGGGGCTATTTCGTCGGGGCTATTTTGTCGGGAACTACTTTTTTCGGGGCTGTTATGTCGGTGGGTGATTATGACGGGGCTGTTTTGTCGCTGGGCGATTATGACGGGGCTGTTTTGACGGGGCTATTTTGACGGGGCTATTTTGACGGGTCACCATTACACCGCGTATACCTAACAGCTGATATATCAAAATATATCAAAGTATTTGAAAAATGCATAGGTCTATAAAAGGATGTTTAATAGGAATTGCTGAATTCAAATGTAGTCTGTAGTATTTGCGTGAATTATTACTTTGTTCCGCTTTCATTTAACAATGTTTAGAGGAGTAGACATTCTGATGTAGAGAACCCAGAGGCCCTGCATTATGCATATCTGAGGGGTGTGGGTTTTCTTCTCGCATTATAGCCTAAACATTGTTAACTTTAACTTTGGTCTTTATACCTGCAACTAGGCACTCTGTATGTCAGATGTTAGTATCCTGACTGTTTTTTATGATGTTTCCGAGTCTCTAAACCTTTGTGTTTTGTGATGATTTACTGCTGCAATAATATGATGTTACTATTATATATTACTATTATTATTATTATATTATTATTATTATTTACAAATATTATTGAATATTATAAGTTTATTATTATTATTATTATTATTGTTGCATTGTATGTTTATCCCTATTACTTTCAGTTATGTTCTAAGTAATTAAGTATTAATTAAGTATTAATATTAACTTGAACTAAAAATAATCTTGGAGCTAGGGGTCAGGGTTGCATCAGCTGTTACCTTTTCCTGATTCGTTTTTGCACTCTGTTTATTGAGTCACGTTTATACTGTTTGACGTGTGTGTGTGTGTGTATGTGGGGGGGTGTGCAATAAACAAATTCATTCATTAACATGTAATTGATATAGACCACACAAAATTTGTTTCGACAATAGACCTATCTCCTTAAGATGCAGTAAGGTATTTGTTTGGTTATTACGTGGTTTTAGATGTAAAATTTTGTTGTGCATAAATTTCGGCTGGAGTGGATAGATAACAGAGGATTGAGCTGTCAATGATCTGTGTAGCTTGTTTACACTACAAAATGCAATTTGCCTTATTCTCGATTCATTCAAAGTTCTCGGCGATAAATAAGTAATATGGTTTGTTACCCTACCCTACTTAGATAGGCCCTATTGTATTGTACATTATGTGTGATTGTTACGAAAGGTAATTGTGCTATTCGTCATTAGTATTTTGTGTTTTTTGTCTGGTGATTTTTCATTTTTAACGTTATACCGTTCTTAGCCTTAAGGGGTAATTTTTAGTGGAATAAATTATTCTGGTGACCGGACAAAATGGTACGGATGAAATGAAAGCTGGATCAGTGAATTTTTATATATGAAATAGAAGCTGGATTAATGAAAAGACGCATGTGAAATGGAAGCTGGATGAAGACTGCATAGATATTTTTTATATGAAATGGAAGCTGGATTGATGAAAATAACGCTTTAGATATAGAAGCTGTATCAGGGTATTTTCATAGCTGAAATAGAAGCTGGATTAATGAAATATGCATTACAAATGGAGGTTTATTTAAGGAATCTTATGGCTGAAATTGAAGCTGAATACATCATGAAACACATGAATGAAAGACATCAATTCAGCTTCCATTTCTCAAGCATTTTTTTCCGCAAATCCAGCCTCCTTTTCTCAAGCTTTTTTCTTCACTAGAGCTCTACTTCAGCCACAAAAAGCCATCCACCCCTATTTCAGCAATAAAATACCCCCATCCAGCTTCCATTTAAACATACCGTTTTGTCCATACCATTTTGTCTGAGCCATTTTGTCCGCTACCATGTTGTCCTAGAACCAATTATTCGCCATTGCATGGGATTTAGCGTTTATGGCACAGAGCCCTGCGCCGACTTGACAGTGTCGGCGGCGGCGCGCCGGTCATTTTTGGTCGGCGGCGGCGGCGCGCCGACAGACAAAAATCGGCGGCGCCCTCAAAATGGCGCGGCGCGGCGTCGTGGAATTAGTGCTCCAGGTTCGCATGCTTATTTTAATTTTTTTTTACAAAAGCAACCTATGTTATAAAGATATGCGTGCTTAGCAATTATTTTTGGCAATTAACTGGTCTTATATTAATATTCATGAAAAGTAATTATTCTCAGAATAGACGTTCAATTACAAAATTCTACAAAGGCTTGATTTACAAGCCACTTGACAACGTTTTCAAATCCAGGCCTCCCGCTTACGTAACCTACTAATAGAATTTAAAGCACTGTTTGGGCAGTGGCGGCGCTACCTGCCTATTTTATTGTTGACCTGCACTTCAACCTCTCACAAATTCTTGAGGTCCAGTTTCTTGACGCGACCTGCTGAAATTGTATAGCTGCGTATATATGCAGACATGGATCCATCCATCCATCCATCAATCCATCCATCAATTTTTATTGCACCAAAATAACAAAAACATTTTTACAAAGTATATATACATAACAGTTGGCTACAACCGGAAACCCAGAAGGGATTAGAAGGCCCACTGGTAGGGCTACCTATATGCACGCTTACATATTCAAGATGGTAGATAGGCAAGTATACACATGATGCAGTCTTAACTAAAAGTATAAACATTCACAGTCAAGACAACATGGTGTTGTTAAGCTATCAAACCTTAACTAAGAAAAGGAATAAACGAAATAAACCTTAACTAGAAAGAAAAAAAAAGATTAGAAAGAGTAGAACAGAAGTGCTGTTATTGCATATGGGAGAGTAGTCAGAGTGAAGATAAAGAGTGGAGTTAATACTTCAGTCCAGTTAACCACGAACGTAATTGATGCTTAAAGGAATTAAGATTAGGGTTGCTACGAATATTTTGAGGAATTTTATTCCACTCCCCTGGACCTGTGCATTTAATCGAAAATTTCCTAGAGTTAGTACGAGCAGGTGCACTTCTGTATGAGTCAAGCTAGGTTTCTCGTGTTGTAGGAGTGGATGTCCGAAGCTAGATTAAAGAAGTTAGCATGGGAAACAGGCAGTGTGTTATAAGTATAACGGTGCATAAATTCACACATCTGTAGTTGTTTAATTTGTAAGACTTTTAGAATCCCAAGTTGAATAAATAGGTGTTCTGAGTGTGAGTTATAAGGGGATCCAGCTATTATTCTAACGATTCTTTTCTGCAAAACGATAATTCTCTTAAACCGAGAGTTAGCCTATAGTTTGATGCCCATATCATGTTGCAGTAGGATAAATACGGGTAGACCATGGAATAGTATAAGGTAAGCAGAATACTTCTAGGCAGCATGTAGGATATTCTTGTTATTATTCCTATATTCTTAGATAATTTTAGAGCAATGTGTTCTATGTGTCTGTTCCAGGTCAAATATTGGTCCACATAGACACCAAGAAATTTTACCTCTTTTACTTGAGGAATGTTAACATTGTCTATGTTAATTGACCTTACTTATTAAATTAGGAATTGTTTTCCTATGAGAACAGAAGAGAATGTAGTTAGTCTTTGTCAAGTTCAGGGATAGTTTGTTAGCTCTAAACCACTCTGATACATGCACAAGATTTTCATTAAGGATCCGAAATAACTCATCATAGGACTTGTGAGAGACGAAGTTGTTCGAGTCGTCAGCAAAAAGAACAAAGTGTAGGATAGAGGATACATTCGGGAGGTCGTTAATGTATATCAGGAATAATAGAGGACCCAGTATAGAGCCTTGGGGTACACCAAAATTAATCAATTTCCAACTTGATGTTGCACCATTACATTTAACTTGTTGTTGTCTACCATTAAGGTAATCCTTAAACCAGGAGAGAGGGATGCCTCTAATGCCGTAGCTTTCAAGTTTCTTAATTAATATATTATGATTTACAGTATCAAAAGCTTTGGTTAGATCTAAAAATAGTCCAATTTCTATCAATGGCTTTTGTAATCTTATCTTGAATATTTATCAACGACATTGCTGTCGAGTGGCCCGACCTAAAACCATGCTGAAAAGGGTGTAAACTATTTAGCTTAGAGATATAATTGTACAGTCTCTGATACATCACTTTTTCTAGCAACTTCGAGAAATAGGGCAATATGGAAATAGGTCTATAGTTCGCTATGTCATCTCTATTGCCTTGCTTGAATAAGGACTCGACCCGACAGACCCGGCCAACTATCGCCCAATTTCTAATCTGTCCTTCATCTCAAAACTCGTCGAACGTGTTATCCATAAACAGCTATCTCTCTACATTGAATAAAATCATCTACTTCCTCCAACTCAATCTGGATTTCGTCGCCATCACTCTACCGAAACTGCAATCATTAAAGTCTACAACGACATTGTTCTGGCCTTGGACTCAGGATTCATTGCAGCTCTACTACTTCTGGATTTCTCTGCGGCTTTCGACTGTGTGGATCACACCATTCTCCTCCAATTACTTGAAGCTCAATTTGGCGTGACTGCATCAGCTATTCAGTGGATTGCTTCATTCCTTTCCTCAAGGTCTCACAGTATTAAACTTGGTGGATGCTCTTCAAAAATGTTTTTTGTCCTCTTTGGTGTCCCCCAAGGTTCCATTTTCGCCCCACTCCTGTTTATTCTATACACCTCCAACATCATTGACATCGCCTCACATCATGGTCTCATGATCCACTTATATGCTGATGACACTCAGCTCTACATTAAGCTATCTGGACAAAACATTGGAAACATCAAAGTCAAAATTGCAGCATGCGTTCATGATATCCAGTCCTGGTGCGCATCCATGCGTCTGAAATTAAATGCCACGAAAACAGAGCTCATTTGGTTTGACCATCAAAGTGGACGAAACGACAATAAATTAATGAAAACCCTCGACCTTGACCCAGACTGCTCCATTCCACCATCTGATGTGATTCGTGATCTCGGTGTGCTACTTGACAGCAGTTTAAAGATGAACCAACATATATCTTCTGTAGCCAGAGCATGCTTCTTCCACCTTAGTCGAATTCGACAGGTGAAACGTTCACTGAATGAAACCTGCCTTCGTATTCTCACTCAAGCCCTCGTCATCTCTCGTCTCGACTACTGCAACTCTGTCCTATCTGGTCTTCCATCATCAACACTTCAACCCCTGTCTTCAGTTCTACACACGGCCGCTCGCCTGATAAAAGGAATTGGTCCCAGAGACCACATTACATCTACACTGAAACAACTACACTGGCTTCCCATCCGTGCTCGTATTTCCTTCAAAATCTCCCTCCTGATGTACCATATCTACTCCGGAACCTCTCCTTCATACATGGCATCCGTGGTCACATCATGCTCCGCCTCCAATTCTAGAAGACTTCGATCATCGTCGCGAAGTGACTTTGCTACACTTCGTACAAACCAAAAGTTTGGAAATCGTGCTTTCGGAGTCTCAGGACCAACAGAATGGAATGGTCTCCCAATTTCCATTCGTCAGTGCACATCTGTTGTGGAGTTTAAATCTAGATTAAAAACTCATTTATTCTCATTATATTATGACTAAATCTGTAGTGAAGCGCGCTCTTGTGCAAGACTTTGTTTTGTTAAAGCGCGGTACAAATGTTCAATTGTATTGTATGTATTGTATTGGGTGTAATTGAGGATTTTTTTCAATTCATCAGGACTGGTATTATTCCTGTTGATAAGGAACAATTTATTATATCAGCCAGAGGATTAGCTATAAGGTCTAGGTTTGGACTAACTACGCTGGGATCAAGTTGATCAGGTCCCGGGCTGTGGGTGCGCTTCAGAGCCAGATTAAATTCCATTAGTTCCTGAGGCGATGTTAGATTTACAGCAAAAGAATTAAGGGGTGATGGTTTAAGATACTGCATAAACGAAGTATTTGGATTCACAATTTTTTTCAGATAGATTCTGGGCAATTCCAGCGAAATAATTATTAAACTTTTCTGCCATTAATTTATTATCAGTTGTAGGTTTTCCATTTATCGTCAATGATTCAATTACATTATCATCAGTTTTCGAGTTAACTATAGATTTGATCACACTCCAGTTTTTTTTTATATCTTTATTATATTTTAAGAATTCAGCAGCATAGTAATTGCGTTCCGCTTTAATTTTGATTGCTTTGAATTTGTTTCTAGATGCAGTAAATCTACTTTTATTTGCTGGGGTTGGTTTTTTTAATATATTTTAGGTACAAGTTGGCTTTCTTTCTACAAGATTTTAACCAATTTTGGACCAAAACTTTATTAAGCAAAATTTTTAAGAACTGTGTTGATATTTTGGACCTAAAAATTAATGTTTGAACGTATGCATATTGTTTTTTCACAAATCTCAAATAACATATGCAAAACGGCATATGTTCGTTTTACGAACATTGGGCTAATAGGCTACTGACAACATGCGCCATATCGAACAAGCATGAAATGCCATTGCAACACAATAAAGTGTTAAAAATGGATAACTGCAGAAAAAATCGTTTGAAATGTAATGTTTTAAGCTGCAAATAATGTACTCACATACATGTATCCGTACATATATACAAGCATACATTCATAATACATGCATACACGCATATGTACGGACATCCGAACTTACGTACATACATACATACATGCATGAATACAAGCATACATGCATACTTACATACATACATCCATACATGCATTCATTCATACATACATTACGTACATACATGCATGCATACATGCACACATACATACCTAAGTACACCCATACATACATATATGCATGCATGCATAAATACATACACACATACATAGTCACATACATACATACACAGTTACATACATACATACATCATCCATATATACATACATATTATACATACATACATACATACATACATACATTCATACAAGCATACATATATACATACAGTATATGCATACAATGCCATACTTAGTACATACATACATGCATGCCTGCATGCGTGCATAAATACAAGCATTCATACATACACACACATTCATACATGCGTGCATACATACATACATAGATACACACATGCATACATGCATACGTACATACATATGCACATGTATACATGCATACCATAATACACAATTGTGAGTTGGTTTATATGTATGTGCGACCTGGTGGCAGACCGGTAACGCGTCCGCTCTCGGAGCGGCAGGTTGCGGGTTCGACTCCGGGAAAAGACCTTGGGTAAGTTGTTTACGCACACGTGTCTCTGTCACCAAGCAGTATAATTTGGTACCGGCGTAAGCTGGGAAGTAAACAGCAAGTCCTGCGATACACTGGCCCCGTATCCAGGACCTTGGGATTCGTCCATTGCTGGCTCAGGGCCATGGAAAAGGAGATGAGCGCCTCCCTATGTTCCTCATGGAACGAGATAGGACTTTACTTATATGTATACATTCACAGTTGCATACATACACACATACATTACATACATGCATACTACATACATGCATACATACACACATACTTACATACATACATACATACATACATACATACATACATACATACATACATACATACATACATACATACATACATACATACATACATACATGCATACATACATACATACATACATACATACATACATACATACATACATACATACATACATACATACATACACAATTGTGATTTGGTTGATACATGACTTGTAGCTAATACAGGCGTATGTAAATCAACGTTGACTAGACTTGACGCGTCAGTTGCCTATTGGACCAATGTTCGTAAAACGAACATGACCCAGATATGAATTTTTTACAACTCCGTTTTTTACAGTAAAATTATGCAAATCACATGTGCTTTGTGCAAAATATGTGCACTTTTTAAATGCCCATCAACTTTTGCGATATCACACATCAGACCAAAATAACAACTTTGCAAACAAAGGACGGCGAACATACGTAGTTTTGCAGTTTTTGGCATAAGTTAAAATCAATTCAAAACTTGAAAAACTATAATTTTTTGCATTCCATCCGACAAATCAGTCTTCCTACTGACATAAAAGCACCTTTACCGGAGATTATGTGATGGTGTCACCCAATGTGAGATCTTCAAAAAAGATGTTCGTAAAACGAACGATGGTCCAAAATGGGTTAATAGTCCCTTAGTCATCCATGGATGGTTGAAAGACCGCTGGTTGCGCTTCTTAGCTGTTATGAGTGGAAAGGCTATGTCGTAAACATTCGTAATCATGTCAAGAAAAACTTCATATGCCTTTTGGGGGTCTTTTACGATGCACAGGTCTGAGACTGGGGTGAAATCTAATTGTGATAGAAGAATTCTAAAATGTTCCATTGCTTGATCATTCACGATTCGTGTAGTGTAGGGTGATCTAACATAAAGTCGGACACCTTTTCTTCTGACCGATGCCACACCGTAATGGAACGTCGTATTTAGAAAATTTAAAGTTTATTGTGTAGCTTATCATCTCATCCAACTAATGCAGTCAGTTAGACCTGGTCAATTCTATACAAACGCGACCTAGAGTGTGCCAAGTACAGCGAGCTGACTAAAATATGCCTATATGATCTTATGTTGTTAGAGTCGGACAATCAATAAACTAAACGATTTTCATCAAGATCTGTGCCTAATTTAAGAGTATTTGAATAAATCAACCAAACGTCAGTAGGCCTACCTACATTTATTATAAAGGTTGCATTGAGGGGCCTACTAAATGTTCAATCGTCACAGGCCGCCACTGTATTCGGTCCAGCAATGTCTGTAACAGTTGACAGAACATTTAAGAGCCGTTTGCAGGACCTTTATTAAGCAACTCGGTGAAGGCTGTAGCAACGTAAGTGACCTAGACTAGGCCTACTATGGGACCTTCGTACCAGAAGACACACAGGCAGGCCTATACACAAATTAAACTCGACTAGTGGTTCGATCCACGAAAAGTCGACTAGGACTTGAACTTTTCTAATTTATGAAACATTCCAAACAAGTGAAAATATATTCATCATCAAAGACCCCACATTCTTCTGCGTATACTTTTGGTAAAACCATATGTAGCGTCGACCTTCACATTTATACCAATGGTATGGTGAGAATTGCTGTGAGAGTAGGCCTAATAGGGGTTCAACCCGTCACTAGTCTTTCTTAGGATCCCATAGTAAAGTCCTAATTGCACACTCCAACTCCGCATAAATCGAAGTCTGAATCCCACTTATTTTTCTACACTTCTCATTCTGACCTCTTAGGATCGTAAAAATTGCCATATTTAGGCATAGGTTAATGATACACATAAAGCAGTTTCCATCGGCCTTTAATATCTCTATATTTTTGTTAATCTTTTTGCCCTGGTTTTGCTATCAGGCAAGTTGTCGTCAAAAGATAACAAATATGAAGCATTGACATGGACCTTGTTTGTCAAAGTCGGACGCATTTCAGCAGGTGTAATAAGTTTGTCCGACTTTGACACACGCATGTTAAATATGCATGTTTCAAAGTCGGACAAAGTTATGGCAAAGTCGGACACATTTCAGCAGGGTAAAATAATTTTGTCCGAGTTTGGCACACGCATATATGGTAAAGTCGGACAGCAAACAACTGCAGTTTAAACCATGACACTAATTCAATATCACTCAAACAAGTTACGCAAACCATATATTATACTGTAATCCCTATGAAAAAAAATGAAACTCTTCCTCTGAACAATTAACATTGACATAAAACCTTAGCAGTGAAAAAGGGGTTTCACTATGTCAGATTTTAAAACTCTAGAAATCGACATGCATCGAAAGGAGGCGACATCTTAAAATTTAGGCAACGATATCTTCAAGGTTGTGAAGTGTTTATCATTAGTTGGACCCTTTGCAAATACAATCTGTGAAACAGCCATCTGGTGATCGAAGTCTCTTCTGCGTGGCAGGTCGGCAAAATTTGTGTCCGACTTTACCTGATGTCCGACTTTATGTTAGGTCACCCTAAGTAGTCGGCCTATCTTGTTTAGTGGGTTGCGTATGATACCAACCCATAATGGGCAAGTAATCAGAAATATCAGCGACAATAATCGAGGAGTGCATGATTCTGGGCCATGTATTTGTGAATAAATATGTTGTCGATTAGTATAGATGTCGTGTCAGTTATACGTGTAGGTTGCAGTATGGCAGGTAGAAAGTGATGAGATGAGATGCAGTCGAGAAAGTTGCTAGTGAGCGCATGATCACTGTGTTTTAGCAAGTCAACATTGAAGTCTCCCAACAGAATTATCTCTTTTCTAGTTTCCGCTAGCTCAGTTAATAATTGACTAAATTCCTCGTTAAATATCGTCAGAGGAGTTCCAGGTGGCCGATAGATAACTCCAATGATAAGTTGAGAATCTTTCCGTTGGGGAACCTTTATAAATAGACTTTCATAGGAATTGTGTAATGAATGTATGTATGTATGTATACATTCATTCATACATACATACATACATACATACATACATACATACATACATACATACATACATACATACATACATACAATACATGCATGCATGCATGCATGCATGCATACATACATACATACATACATACATACATACATACATACATACATACATACATACATACATACATACATACATACATACATACATACAATACATACACACTGTGTTTGCGTACAAATGTTGTCTGTCGCAAAGTGGAAGCTATCGTGAATGAATACAAAGTCATGCCATTTTGTCAACAGGTTTGCAGTTTTTTTTCTTTGTCAAAGCATATTGAGTAGTAAAATTGATCACAATAATTCACCAACTTTCCTGATTATTTTATGGCCCAAAAGTCCGACCGACTTTCACGCGAAACTCTTCGCATCTTCTTTAAACCTAATTGCTATGCACAAGTATTTCGATCTAAGCAAGCCAAATCACAATAAGTTGCATTTGTTTTATAGGAAAAATGCTTCTTTTTTTCCACATCTGATCTCATTTGTGAGATGATTCTCAAATTGCTGACTAAATAGGATCTATTGGCTAATTGCCTATCATGCTCCATTTTGCATATAGACAGGCCTATTAATAGGCTATTCGAAAGCTTAATTAATCACCAATTTTGCATAGGTCACGTAGGCCTACAGCGTAGGAGTTTGATACTGGCAAGAAAAATAGGAATTAGGTAGTAACTGGCCGGCAATGGAGAATGATAAGCCTGCAGACGCGACCAATCGCCTACATAAAATTGGAGTTCGCCACCTCTTTGCAACGTAATAGTAACGTGTATCCTAATACTAGATGGCAGACGGTTCTGTTTCATCCTATCAGGCAGGAACACACAAACGGCGTAGCATTCACTTAGGCCAGTGCTGTCCAATGTGCGGCCCGCGGGCCGCATGCGGCCCGCGGGATGATTTCAAGTGGCCCGCCGAGCTCACTAAATTGGTGAACTTTTTGCGAATTGGAGTTACGGACAAAGTCAATGGTCGACTGTTTCGTTTTTTCTTAATGAAAATATTGTAACAGTCGGAGTTTGGACAGCTACCAGGAAGGCAAACCGACTACTAATGTCCTTTTTCTACACCACTGGGGATAGGTTCCCGTAGTCTATCCATGATGCTGAAACTGGACTTCTGGTTTTATTCCTCTACTTCGCAAACCATCACAAACCGTTCACTTGAATCACTTACAGTTATTCCTTGCTTGTCTGTAAGTGGATGCGATTGTGCTTTCAAGAGTAGGCTGGAAATCAGGTTCAGCCATAAACTGGAGCTGAGCATTGAAACTGTGGCTGGGTCACCCTATGCTTTTTTGTGCTGAACCGCTGTAAAGCATGGATAATAGCCAATGGCATATAATTATATATGCTATTGTGTATTATTATCATTCATTTTGCATTAGAATTATTCCGTAATTAATGTCAATACCTTTAATAATTATCACTAAATTTTAACTATTGCTTTTGAATTTACTGTTGCGGCCCTTGGCTTTAAGATTATATCATCTGCGGCCCGCGGTACCAAAAAGGTTGGACAGCACTGACTTAGGCATAACTGGGGTTCTTTTTATCTTTGTTGATGCCACAATTCAAATCGAATCACAAAATCCACAACAGCTTAAACGTTAAGCGCACTGTTCGAAAAGTCCAAACGAATAGGTAGTATCATAGGTTTCATATCATTGATTCAAAAACGGTGTTACCAGGAAAAATCGAAGTAGGCTAGATGAGAGAAAGATTCTATTTTCACTGACGCATAAATTTTTTCGCGAAATCATGCAAAAGATGAAAAATGCAACGAAAATAAATAACCGAATCCATGTGGCATCGGCGGCGCGCCGACAAATTTCCGTCGGCGGCGGCGTCGGCGCGCCGACTCAAAAAAATCGGCGGCAGCGGCGCCCACAAAGTGTCGGCGGGCGCAGGGCTCTGTTGGGTTGACGAAAAGAATTCTTGCTAAGTAGAAGTCGGATTCATGAAAATACTTTTTAAATCAAAAGAAGTGGGATTTGCTAAAACATTATTGATGAAATTGGAGCTGGATTGGTGAAAAATAATTATTATTTAAAGAGAAATTGGACTCATAATAAAACAGTTTTTGCTGAAATAGAAGCTGAATTTATTAAATGAAATCTTTCCTAACTGGAAGTCTGATTGATGAGAATGGTTCATGTCAAAGTAGAAGCAGGATTGTTGAAAATCATGTCACTGAATCAGAAAGGCCTATAAGTAGAATTAATAATGTGAGCATCAATAAAACATCTCATTTAAGCACAGTTTTGCACATGCTGGCTAAATACAGAACTTACGAAGCTTGTGGAGTTTTGACCCGCGAAAACTTTTTGCCCCCCCTGAAAAAAGCTGAAATGACGTCCCTGAATCATGATGCTGTGCAAGTCCAATTTTTTTTATTTATTCCGCTAAAACGATAGATTACCGCCTTAAGGTTATGCCCAGGGTTTATAGTGGGTGGGAACTGGGTTCACACTGCTCTCGAAATTCTTGGCTTGCATTCCTTTGCTCATCACGATGGAACTCCAAAACACATGCATTTCAATAACATTCTTCATCAGTGCTCCCAATGCTCAAATTCAGCAATTTAAGCACTTTAACCTTTATCATCCCAGACACTAAAATCGTCATTCTATCACTCCAGAATTTCACTATGTTAGAGTTTACCGTCTAATTAGAGGCAATCAGTGGGGGAAAATGTTGATGTAAGAATTATGCATAATTCCCAAAGTGGAACGTTAGGTCACTTTGACTAGTATAAGCATCATGCATATGTAAACATATAATTTTATTCAAATGATGCAGATATACAATTTTGTGAAAGCTGTAACTCACAAAGGTTAATAGGCTACCCTACCTCTACCCTAACTTTTACCCACCCCACCCCATGCCCACTCATCCAACCAGCCCCAACCTTCCATCCCAACCCACCCCATAAAATGCCCAAGATATTAAATTTATGAAAACTATTGTTTCAATTTGTTTTCAAACCGGTCCTACCGCGCCATTACCCTGACCGACCGCATCCCACAAAAACACCACTTCAGTCCCCAATCCCAACTTCGCCATCCCACCCCACCCTTACCAAAATTCGCCCCCCCACATATACCACCTGTCTGAAGTATTTTTTTGGTTTATCGGCCAACCCTCCTCCTCACTTTGAACGCACCCGCTTCACTTCTACCCACACCTCTACCGTCCAACCTTAACCCACCTCCACACAATTTCGGCCAACGCCACCCCATTCCCTCCCCTACGCTCCATTCTGTAAAATGCTCTACATCTGAAATTAATAAAATAATGATTCACTTGTTTTCACTTTGACCTTTTCTTCCCAATTTGACCCCACTCGGCGCACTACAACCCCATATCCCAACCGCCCTCACCACACCCCACACCGCCCCACCCCGCCCCATCCTCGCCCCAACCCGCACCACTCCACACCGCTCCTCGTCTGAGTAAATTTCGGGTTTTCGTCCAACACTCCTTCCCACTTCGTCCCACCCGGCTCACTTCAGCCCATACCCAACCGTTCGGCCCCATCCCACCTCCACCCCAAGTCAGGCATACCCCACCCCATATCCCACCCCTCCATGCCGCCCCACCTTGCAAAAGGTTCAACATAGTTATGAAAGTCATGGCAAAGATAATGTTTCACATTGGTTTCACCTTGGTCCCACCGCATCCTGCCCCGGCCCCATCCAACCAATATCCATCTCATCCCCACCATACCCTGCCCCCACACAACCCGCCTTGAGGAGAAACGGAACAATAATATGGGCTAATCAGAACTCAGATTTACGTTGAAAACATCATGCCACAGAGAGCCAAACGCACTGTTCAAACTGCCATAACCCCAAACAAACAAATCAAAATAATAAAAATATAAAGAATAGGCCTAATAATAATAAATATTAGGCACAATAATAATACTACTACTATTAATAATATAATTCATATTCATATTAGAATTACAATTAATATCAAGCAGTGTAAATTTTGGAGCGAGCAGGGCAAATTTCTGTATAACGCAAAAATATCAATGCAACTAGCGAGAGTGACCCAACGTTCCCAAAGTGGAACATGTGCAAAATCAGTTGCGTCGCTCACTCATAAGGCACTACCATTAAAATAATATATTTGACCATAAGTAGGCACAGTAGATACAATTCAACCCGAATAGACGATAAAAGCAGTTAATTATCATGCATTTGTAACCTAAAATAATTTTAAACATTTATTAGCATAAATGTCATTTTTTGACAAAATTGCATCAAAATAATTATTTTATTTAGCTGCAGCAGACCTGAAATAAAAGTAAATAAACATGCTCCCATCTTTGGGCGAGTAAATGAATATTTATTAGATGACTTACAGTAGGTTTTACCGTCCATACAAATTTTTGGAGAACGGACATTTCCCCTGGACATTTCCCCCCGGACATTTCCCCCGGACATTTCCCCCTGGACGTTTCCCCACTACCCTAGGACATCCCCCCCGTATGCGGAAACCATTGCTTCAACAATTTAAACCAGAATAATTTCATCAATCCAGCTTCCATTTAAACAAGAATATTTTCATCAATCCAGCTTCAATTAAAGCAAGAATATTTTCATCAATCCAGCTCCAATTTAAACAAGAATATTTTCATCAATCCAGCTCCAATTTAAACAAGAATATTTTCATCAATCCAGCTCTAATTTAAACCAGAATAATTTCATCAATCCAGCTTCCATTTAAGCAAGAATATTTTCATCAATCCAGCTCCAATTTAAAAAAAAAATATTTTCATCAATCCAGCTCCAATTTAAACAAAAATATTTTCATCAATCCAGCTCAAATTTAAACATTTCCATTTAAGTAAAATTTATTGTGTATCAATCCGGCTTCTATTTAGCGAGAATTTTATTGTGCGTTTTAAACGCATAGCTATTATTTAAGTGGATTCCTTAGCATTTACTTCAAAGGAATCGTTGTAAAAGTTTCAGATTTAATTATACAGACCTAGGCGTAGGTCTAGAATTCAGGGTAGGACTTGTATGGTCATTTGAGGTGGTATGCACAGAAGGGAGGGGGGAAATGTCCGGGGGTAATGTCCTAGTCGAAATCAGGGGGGAAACGTCCAGGGGGAAATGTCCAGGGGGAAATGTCCTACATTCCAATTTTTTTAATAATATGTACCATTTTGGGAACGTTGGGTCAATAAAGGTTAACCACTGGTTATGCCTAATAATATTATTTTGCAATAAATTGTGGCGGAGAGTCAATCTTTAGACCAAAAAAGCGGGATCATTTTTCTGATTTTTTAGTGCAATAAAATTTAATGCGATGATTGATGCAACTCTAGCGTCGGGGAGGGGGGTAATCTCAAACCGGTGTAGGCCTACATGTTTCAAATTACCCCCGGTTTCAGAATACCCCCGGACGCTTGATTTGCGATCGAGGGCCCTAGGCATAGGCGTACGAGGCGGGGTCCAGAGGGGCAAATGCTCCCCAAATTTCGGGCAAATGTGTTTTTCGGGTAAAGGAGGCATGGACTGTCCAAAAAATTGCGAAAACATTTTTCGGGCAAAACAGGTACGGGAGGATTTTTTCGGGCACAGGGGTAAAAAAGTCAAAATTTTTGCGCGGATGACTAAAAAAAAGGTCATAAGATTTTTGGGCGGACGACTAAAAAAAAAGGTCATCAGATTTTTCTGGCAAAATTTTTTTTGGGCCCCCCACTGCCGAAATGTCCCGTACGCCTATGGCCCTAGGTATGTGAATCGCGTGTCTAGTAGGCCTACTTAAAACGGCCCAGGCTCCAGAATCATCATGGAAAGATTTGGTGGTACTTGTCGGTTAATTCACCGCCACACACAGAAACACAGCGTTGTTATTTTTAATCAATCCAACTATCCAACTTCTAGTTTGACGAGAATCGTTTCCATCGATCCAGCTTCTGTTTAGGCAAGAATTTGTTTGATAAATCCCGCTTCTATTTCGTCAGAAAATATTTTTCATCAATATAACTTCTATTTAATTGAACATTATTGTTCATCAATCCAGCTTCAATTTCAGCAAGAATGACTGCACCAACCCTAACCCTAACCCTAACCGACCCTCACGACGCATAACCTGAGCCCTAACCGACCCTCACGACGCATAACCTGAGCTCCTAACGCTCTGTTTCTGTGTGTGGCGGTGAATTAACCGACAAGTACCGATTTGGTTCATCCGTGTACATCATAAGCAGAATTCGTTTTAAAACTTAACAACAAATAATGTTTTAGATTCAATAATTGTCGTGGAACCGTTTTCAATAGAGTCATATGTGGTGCGCGGTGGTGTAGTGGTGGCGTCGTCGCCTTGAAGCCGGAAGGTTCAAGGTTCGAATCCACCTCGCCGCGTATACGGACCCTGGGCAAGTCCTTCACTCGCAATTGCTCAGCGCTTCGGCGTGAAACTCCGATGCAGTGTCCGCTCTGCATTCGGAAGCGCCTCTGAGTAGAGAGAGCTTGAAGGGGCGCTATAACAAGTGCGCATACATACATACATACATACATACATACATACATACATACATACATACATACATACATACATACATACATACATACATACATACATACATACATACATACATACATACATACATACATATGATTGTGAACAATTTCTAGTTTTACATTCACCGTGATGATTATTCCGATTTAATCCTTATTGATGTCAGTATACCGCTTTCATTTAACAATGTTTAGAGGAGTAGACATTCTGATGTAGAGAACCCAGAGGCCCTGCATTATGCATATCTGAGGGGTGTGGGTTTTCTTCTCGCATTATAGCCTAAACATTGTTAACTTTAACTTTGGTCTTTATACCTGCAACTAGGCACTCTGTATGTCAGATGTTAGTATCCTGACTGTTTTTTATGATGTTTCCGAGTCTCTAAACCTTTGTGTTTTGTGATGATTTACTGCTGCAATAATATGATGTTACTATTATATATTACTATTATTATTATTATATTATTATTATTATTTACAAATATTATTGAATATTTTAAGTTTCTTATTATTATTATTATTATTGTTGCATTGTATGTTTATCCCTATTACTTTCAGTTATGTTCTAAGTAATTAAGTATTAATTAAGTATTAATATTAACTTGAACTAAAAATAATCTTGGAGCTAGGGGTCAGGGTTGCATCAGCTGTTACCTTTTCCTGATTCGTTTTTGCACTCTGTTTATTGAGTCACGTTTATACTGTTTGACGTGTGTGTGTGTGTGTATGTGGGGGGGTGTGCAATAGACATAGACATAGACATAGACATATTTTTATTGATCCCATCAATTCAATTGTACATGTATGTTTAACAAAGTATAGACATAATTCGCAATAAGAAAATACTCAAAGTGAATAGGTATTATAAGAGTGAGGGAGCAAATAGGCACACCAAAAGGGACAAGTCCCGCTAAGCAGGGGCCTAATTAACAAAGTGAAGTGAGAAAGTGAAAGCTGAAGGGAGTATTGGAATACAGAGATATTACTTAACTAGGGAAAGAAAAAAATTATTATAAAAAACAAAACTAATGTAGTTAACACTACATGAAAAACTCAGAGAAAGAACAAAATAAAAGCAAAAGCAATCAAACAATCAAATAAATCAGCATTAGCATGGGTAACCCCTCATGCTATATTAACAGAAAACATTACATAATGTATACAATAAACAAATTCATTCATTAACATGTAATTGATATAGACCACACAAAATTTGTTTCGACAATAGACCTATCTCCTTAAGATGCAGTAAAGTATTTGTTTGGTTATTACGTGATTATTCCGATTTAATCCTTATTGATGTCAGTAGATGTCAGGAAATACTCTCGCAAGCTAAAGATTTCGTGTCCCTCTTGCGATAGCTTCTCTAAGGCGCAATCACTCGCCATTTTTTGATGGCAGTAGGGTATGAACAAAATCTTTGGTGTGAACCACATCATGGATAAACCCTGACTTATTCCAAACTTGGTGAGATTCTAACTATATGCGTGCATTTTAGTTGATAGCTAGTAATTAATTATATAGGAAACAATGTGCAATTATGGTCGTTCATGCACGCAGGTAATGTTTGCCTTTAGCGTCCGAAATTATTTCAATGGTTTCAATGGTAGCATCCGATATTTGGTAATTACGCACACTGCTTGAAACTGACTTAGGTAATCCTACAGTTTAGGTGCTTTTATTATTTTGCATTGCTTTCTTCAACACTAGTCTTTGGTCGCTGTTTTGGCGCGAGAATATGTTTTTCATTTATCCAGCCTCTATTTCTCCCGCGTTTTTTCGTCAATCCAGGTTCTATTTAAGCAATAACACACCTTCATCATGCTTCCAGTGTTAATGTGTCATTTTCGTCAATCCAGCTTCTTTGTCAGGTATAAAAACACCTCTATTCTGCTTCTATTTTTTAAGCGTCTTCTTCGTTCATCCAGCTTCGATTTCACCTAATATCTCCATCATCCAACTTCCACTTTTAAAGCTTTTTATCATTCATCCAGCTTCTATTTAAAATATAGAAAACCTTCATCCAGCTTCCATGTCTTAAGCTTTTTATCATTCATCCAGCTTCTGTTTCAGATCTGTTAAAACATTAATCCAGCTTCTATTACTCATGCGTTTTTCATTAATCCTGCTTCTATTTCAGCTTTCTTTTATAGTTCAAAGGGGAAAACATTTTCAATGTCTTCCTTCAAACTATTGCTGATAACTATCCCGTATAACAGTGCAAAATAATAAAAGCACCTGAACTGCAGGATTACCCTGACTTAAATGGAAGTTGGATTGTGATGAAAATATTTATGCCAAATGAAAACTGGAGAGATGAAAGTATTCATGCCTATATGGAGCTGGATTGATGAAAATATTCGGTAATATATCGTTTTAGCGTCGGTAATTATTCGCTAGTTGCAGCATTGTTATTTTTAATCAATCCAACTTCTAGTTTGGCGAAAATCCTTTTCATCGATCCAGCTTCTGTTTAGGCAAGAATTAGTCTGATTAATCCCGCTTCTATTTCGTCAGTAAATATTTTTTATCAATATAACTTTTATTTAATTCGAAATTATTGTTCATCAATCCAGCTTCAATTTCAGTAGGATTGTTTTTATTAATCTCGTTTCTATTTCATACAAATTATTTTCATCAATCCGACTTCTATTTATCAATAATTATTTTCCTCAACCCGACTTGTGTTCGGCCAACGCTAAAACCCATGCAATGGCGAATAATTACCGACGCTAAAACGATAGATTACCAAATATTCTTGCTTAAATTGGAACTGGTAATCTATCACTTTAGCGTCGGTAATTATTTTCTATGCTTTCTAAAATATTTCATGATTTATAGGGGTTTAGTATGAACGCCATGACATAAAGCACATGGCTTGTATTCTTCATAAGACAACGCCGCGCACACCAGTCCAGCTTCCATTTCTGATCTAAAAATATATACCTTCATCCGAGGCGCTACGGAAATTATTACTGGGCTTGTATGACATCTTTCGGGCTGTAGACTCTTTTACTAAAGCTCGATACTGTTTACCAAAGCGTGAGCGATGAAATCTGTCTTAAAACGCTTCTGTCTTAAAACGCTAATAACTCGAGTTCTAAAGTGAACTTTAGGGTTTTTAACACTACTCCACTGTTGTACCCATCGTTGACTGCTTTCGCCAACCCTCCACCCCACTTCGCTTCCCCAAAAAGCCAAACATGACCCGCCCCTGCGGGGCGCTGCGGAAATTATTACTGGGCGGTTATGACCTCGTGCGGGAGTATACTCTTCACTAAAGCGCTAGCGTGATCAAATATTGATGAATTCTGTCTTAAAACGCTAATAACTCTGTGTTTTAAAGCGAATTAAAACCTGAAAATAGTTGCGCTGACCTTATAATTTGGGTAAGAATCGATTGCAAACTTTTTTTTAAACCGACGCTGTTTCATTTCTGAGCCTATTGTGTAGTGGGGAGTCAAAAGCGGGAAATTGGGTAGTTTACCGTCCCAAATTATTTTGACCATTTCTTTGCAATTATAACTGAAAGACATATACAATAACACATATTTAATTGAGGAAATCATAAAATGTGTGCTTGAAAACCACAAGGAAGTCCCAAACGAGGTAACTATCGCGTAGAAATGGAAGCTGGATGAGGATTTCTTATGGCTAAAATGATGAAAAGAACGCTTCAAAGATGGAAGCTGGATCAAAGTTCTGTAATAGTAGTTGAACTAGAAGCTGGATACAAGTTTTCATCGATCTGAAATAGAAGCTGGATTCACGAATAGCACGATAAAGAAGTGGAATCTGGATGAATGTTTTTATAGATCTAAAAAATGGAAGCTGGATTTATGAAAAGAACGATAAAGAAATGGAAGCTTGATGAATGTTCCAGTTTTGATAAAATAGAAGCTGGATTAACGAGAAATTCCAAGCCTCAGCAATAACCTGAATAATTTGGGATGCTAAACTACCCAATTACCCAAAAGCGTACAAACAAATAAACAAACATATGGTAAGTGTTTCGGAATTATAATATAAGATAATGGCTTGGTCAATGAGAAAGTTGCTATTAATCGTCTTAATTTTTATTTAACTTTGGCAACGGCTGGAAAGTCATTCCGACGTACATTAGACCGTCACAATTTATTTATGTAGCTCTTGTGTGCATGTTCTTTATAATAACTTTTTATTGGCGATTTTCCAAATTGATTAATTTCATGTTTGTTTTAAACCTATATTTGTTTATATATATAATTTCTTTTTGACTAAAAAATGATGATGATGATGATGGGATTGATTTCAGTTCTCTTGTTGTTTGATGAAAAGATTTTTCTTTGGAAGCCCTCTGCCTAGATGCAGCATTCAGTGAAAACGAGTGCATAACGTTCTTGGAATCCATGGTTGCAACTTCAGATAATAACTTTGACGGCAGTTTTATGCTTGGAGATGAAGCAGGTTAGTTGTTTGCATATTGAGCATCTATGCAAGAACGGAAGTGAAGGTCCATCAACTGAAAACGCTCATTCATGTTTGAAAAAGAGATTTAAGAATGATGTCATGGCATAAGCTGTGAGTACGGGAGAACAGCGCTTGATTTTAAATGTGTTTGTTCGGCGTTATGTGTGTGTCACACCTTTAGAACAACAAAGTTAAGAAAATTCCATGTTAAACAGGACATCATTGCAGTGACTTTTTGCTGTAAGCTTACTTCGTCTTTCGTTGTAAAGTATTTTTCGTCGTAATCTATCACTTTTGATTCAGCTCAATAAATTATTCGCCATTGCTTACGTCATGGCATTGATCGCATAAATGTAGGATTGATGAAAATAATTCTTGCTGATTAGAAGTCGTATTGACGAAATAATTTTTACTCATGCCAAAATAAATGTCAGAGTGATGATAATGATTAAGGTGAATAAAGACGCATAATTTATTCCGCTATTGAGTGATAGGCTACCTATTTCTGTTCCACTGGTTTCTTATTTTACTCCATTGGAAATTTCGGCTAATAGACAAAGCACGAATTCTTCTCACAAGCGATCTGAGACGGCTTAAACGGCAGCTTAAACGGAGTCATCATAAATGTGAAAAAATGGACACTGCTGGTGTTTGAAAGGTTTTGAGAGTTACAACTGCAGGACTATTTCAAACTCATGCTTCGCAAAATTATTTCCAAATTTTGTCTTGAATATCACGATTGTGAAACACATACATGCAAATTAAAAACCACACAGACAAAAGAAAACACCTAAGAGCCTACACTAGAGTGATATATGCAAATGAATTTGTCAGAAAAAATTTCATCTGAAGGCAGTAGTCTGGAAATGGAGAAGAGAACACTTATTGGAGAGAAGCTATACAGGTGCCAATTATGTGAGAAATCATTTGCAAAACAGGGTAATCTGAAAATTCACATGAGATCACACACTGAAGAAAAGACATACAGGTGTCACTTATGTCAGAAATCAATTTCTAGTTATAGTTGCCTGAAAACGCACATGAGATTCCATACTGGAGAAAAACCATACAGGTGCAAATTATGTGACAAATCATTTCAGCAAAGTTGTACTCTGAAAAGGCACATGATAACACATACCGGAGAGAGACCATACAGGTGCCAGATGTGTGAGAAATCATTTTCTAATAATTTTGGTGTGAAAAGGCACATGATAACACACTCGGGAGAGAAACCATATGTGTGCCAGTTATGTGATAAGTCATTTGCGGATGTCTATTATCTGAAAATACACATGAGAATTCATACTGGAGAGAAACCACACAGGTGCCAGTTATGTGAGAAGTCATTTATTCATCACAGTTATCTGAGAGCACATATGAGAAAACATACTGGCGAGAAACCATACAGGTGCCAGTTTTGTGAGAAGTCATTTGTTGTTCACAGTTATCTGAAAGTGCATATGAGATTACACACTGGAGAGAAACCGTACAGATGCCAGCTACTTACGTGTCAGAAATCATTTGTTACTAATAGTCATCTGACAATTCATATGAGAACCCATACTGCTGAGAAACCATTCAGGTGCCATTTATGTGAGAATTCATATAATAACGTTACATCTCTGAAAATGCACATGAGAACCCATACTGGAGAGAAACCGTACGTGTGTCAGTTATGCCAGAAATCATGTCAAAATGGTGGTCATCTTAAAACACATATGAGAACACATACTGGTGAGAAACCGTACACGTGCCGATTATGTCAAAAATCATTTAGAATGAATTGTTCTATGATAATTCACATGAGAAGACACACTGAAGAGAAACCATACAGGTGCCCTTTATGTGAGAAATCATTTGTTGATAACAGTTATCTGAAAACACACATGAGAAGACACACTGGAAAGAAACTATACAGGTGCCAGTTATGTGAAAAATCATTTATTGACAACAGTTATCTCAAAGCACATATGAGAATACATACTAGAGAGAAACCATACAGGTGCCAGTTATGTGAGAAATCATATAATGCATGTGGTACCCTGAAAACGCACATGAGAACACATACTGAAGAGAAACCATACAGGTGCCAGTTATGTGATAAATCATATAATGCATGTGGTACCCTGAAAACGCACATGAGAACACACACTGGAGAGAAACCATTCAGGTGCCAATTATGTGATAAATCGTTTAATGAAGGTGGTACACTGAAAGTCCATGTGAGATCACACACTGGAGAGAAACCATACAAATGCCAGCTATGTCAGAAATCATTTGCTGATCAGAGTAATCTCAAAAAGCATGTGAAAATACATACTGTAGACAAATCATACATGTGCCATTTATGTGAGAAATCATATAAACATGGTAGTGCTCTGAAAGGACACATGAGAACCCATACTGGAGAGAAACCACACGTGTGTCCTTTATGTCGAAAGTCATTTGGTCACGGTGGTCAACTCAAAACACATATGAGAACACATACGGGAGAGAAACCGTACACGTGCCATTTATGTCAGAAATCATTTAGTCTGATTAGTTCTCTGAAAGGACACTTGCGAATCCATGCTGGTGATAAAACGTATATATGCCAGATATGTCAGAAATCATTTTTTAGACGTATTAATCTGAAAACTCACATGATGTCACACACTGATCAAAAACCATACAGGTGCCAGTTGTGCCAGAAATCATTTGCTTATCGTAGTAGTCTGGAAACGCACATGAGAACCCATACTGGAGAGAAACCATATGTATGTCAAATATGTGGGGTATCATTCAATGGATGCGGTGGTCTGAAAAAACACATGAGAACCCATACTGGTGAGAAGCCATATATGTGTCAGCTATGTCAGAAATCATTTGGTGAACGAAGTGGTCTCATAAAGCACATGATAATACATACTGGTGAGAAACCATACATGTGCCAAACGTGTGGGAAATCATTTAAACAAAGCAGTCATCTTGAAAAACACACGAGAATCCATACTGGGGAGAAGCCATATTGTGGGATATCATTCAAAGCAGGCTTTACCATTAAAACTAACATGAGAACTCATACTGGAGAGAAGCCATATATGTGTCAGCTCTGTCAGAAGTCATTTGCCAACTGCAGTGCTCTGAAAAGGCACATGAGAACACATACTGGTGAGAAACCATACATGTGCCAAACGTGCAGGAAATCATTTAAACAAAGCAGTCATCTTAAAAAACACATCAGAACCCATACTGGAGAGAAACCATATGTGTGGCAAATGTGTGGGATATCATTCAAAGGAGGGATTACCATGAAAAAAACCACGAGAACCCATACTGAGGAGAAACCATATATCTGTCATCTATGTCATAAATCATTTGCTAACTGCAGTTCTCTGAAAAGGCACATGAGAATACACACTGGTGAGAAACCATACATGTGCCAAACATGCGGGAAATCATTTAAACAAAGCAGTCATCTTAAAAAACACATGAGAACCCATACTGTTGAGTTAACCAAACTTGTACCAGCTGTGCCGGATATCAATCAAAGTCATTTGAAAGAGTCATCGTGATTCCCTTGTGTTGATGAAACATACTCTTCTCAGGTGTGTCTTGAATTATTCTCAACAAGTTCACATCTATAGAAACAGAAAGAATTCATGCAACTAAGAAACGACACTCACGCCATAAATCAGTTAAGGGCTGTTCTACAGCGGAATAGTTGAAATTCCGTGCAAGAACTTGGCCACAGGATTTAGGAATTGAAATGAAGTTATTACTAACGTGTCTGATCGTTTTATCACATTTAGTTTGCAGGTGTTACTGACAAACCAAATGTAAATTTCTCAGAGAATAAATATCCGGTTTCATTTGGAAAGGCAGGTAAATTGCTGCGATTAAAAGATGAAGAATATCTCTATATATTGACAGAGACTAGTCTTCTCTTGTGAAGCAGGACGTTTTGGCGCTGGACGTTTTTACTATGCCGTATTGGCTCTGGAAGTTTTTGGCGTCAGAGTTCATTCATGAAAGAAAATGTTTGCCTAATTTTGCAATTTTTAGCGTGAGTGAAGGCTGGATTTATGGAAATAACTTCGTTTTCTATCGAAGTGGGTTTGACGGGGAGTGTACCGACATCAACGGACAGTGCCAAAACCACTTACCGTTTCTTTCGATAGAAAAGGCATCTTTGTGAAAATCTTTTGATTGTCTTATTTGCCACGGATTGCTTGAAATAGAGTAAGAATCTCTAGAACATTTTCTAGCCATCAAGTTTCTCCAGACTTGTGCAGAATTAAGAGTGCACATACTTATATATTAAAATATTTGAAACTGCATATAAAAGGGTGTTTAATAGGACTTTTGGAATTCAAACAGTCTGTATTTGCATGAATTGTTACTTTGTTCCGCTTTCATTTAACAATGTTTAGAGGAGAAGACATTCTCATGTAGAGAATCTAGAGGCCATGAATATCTGAGGGGTGTGGGTCTTCTTCTCGCATTATAGCATGAACATGTAGTTGATATAGGACACACAAAATTTGTTTCGATAATAGACCTATCTCCTTAAGACGCAGTAAAGTATTTGTTTGGCTATTGTTTGGTTTCAGATGTAAAATTTTATTGTGCATAAATTTCGGCTGGAGTGGATAGATAAGAGAGGATTCAGCTGTCGATGATTTGTGTAGCTAGTTTACACTAATGCAACTTGCCGTATTCTCGATTCGGGGTGCGGACATTTCCCCCCCTGGACAAAACCCCCGGACAAAACCCCCCCGGACAATTCCCCTCCTAGGGTAGGACAATTCCCCCCCCTGGTAGAACATATTGCGTATAAGTGGTTGTACTGTAAAACGTCGGTGCTAAGTACGCAAGTTAAATTGATGAAAAGAATTCTCGCTAAATAGAAGCCGGATTGGTAAAAAATAAATTTTACTTAAATGGAAGCTGGATTGATGAAAATATTCTTTCTTAAATTGGAGCTGGATTGATGAAAATATTCTTGCTTAAATTGGAGCTGGATTGATAAAAATAATTTTGTATAAATTGGAGCCGGATTGATGAAAATATTCTTGCTTAAATTGGAGCTGGATTGATGAAAATATTCTTGCTTAAATTGGAGCTGGATTGATGAAAATGTTCTTGCTTAAATTGGAGCTGGATTGATGGCAATAATCTTGCTTAAATTGGAGCTGGATTGATGAAAATATTCTTGCTTAAATTGAAGCTGGATTGATAAAAAAATTGTTATTTAAATAGAAGTTGGATGAAACGAATTTATACCTACAGAAATAGGCTATTTTCGCAGCAAGGGGGAATTGTCCGGGGGGGTTAATGTCCTAGGCAAAACCGGGAGGGGGAATTGTCCGGGGGTTTTGGCCGGGGGTTTGTCCAGGGTGGGAATTAAATGTCCTACACTCCTCGATTCATTCAAAGTGCTCTGCGATAAATAAGTAGCCTAATATGGTTTGTTAGCCTACACTACCTAGATTATGTATTTTAAGTTGTGTGTGATTGTTACGAAAAGTAATTGTGTTATTCAATATTTTGTGTTTTTTTCATTTTTCACGTTATTCCATTCTTATCCTTAAGGTTATGCCCAGGGTTTAAAGTGCGTGGGAACGGATAGTTCACACTGCTCTCAAAATTCTTGGCTTCAATTCAATTTGCTCATCATGATGGAACTCCAAAACACATGCATGACATGATGAAGAAAAAAACTCCGCCCATGATACAACATGAAACACACGAATGAAAGACATCAATTTAGCTTCCATTTCTGAAGCTTTTTTTCGCCAATCTAGTCTCCTGAGATTTTTTTCACTAGATCTCTACTTCAGCCACAAAAAGCCAAACAAGCTCATAACCTCAAAGTAATTTTATATCTGGTCGAAAGATGGCGTTTTACAGTGGGCAAGGCGATGCTCTTTTCTCTAACAAGTTGGTAATAAACGTTTTAGCGTCGGTAATTATTATTATTTAAAACATGGTTTAGTCATTATTCATCGCTCATCCAACTTCTAATTCTACTATATCACAGTTCCGTTATTCGTCCAACTTCCACTTCAACTAAAAAATATTTTGATCGTTCATCCAGCCTCTAGTTTCACGGTTACAATTTAGCATAAGACCATGATTTCGTCGCTCATCCAACTTCTACATCTAATAATATCTTCATTTTAATGCTTCAATCTGACACACCGCAGAATGATTACAAGTAGGCCTACATGTTATACGAAATACGGCCCACTAGGCCTATAGCACGACACGACGCAGGTCGGCTTTACAGTAGTGGGTTCGGTAACTTAACTAATGGCCTAGGTACTGGATCACTTCTGGTCGGCCAAGCCAGAAGTAGGAGGGGCTATCTTTATTTTTAGCAGAACCCGAGTCAAGCAACACAACAGCAAAGCGCCAATGGCAGCTAACAGAAATTTTAATAAATTAATGCCCTGAGCGACAGAGCGAGTCTAAAACCCGGGTCGCGCGGATGGAATGTAGGACATTTCCCCCTGGACATTTCCCCCCGGACATTTCCCCCTGGACATTTCCCCCCTGGACGTTTCCCCCCTGATTTCGACTAGGACATTTCCCCCCCGGACATTTCCCCCCTTCTGTGCATACCACCTCAAATGACCATACAAGTCCTACCCTGAATTCTAGACCTACGCCTAGGCTTGTATAATTAAATCTGAAACTTTTACAACGATTCCTTTGAAGTAAATGCTAATGAATTCACTTAAATAGCTATGCGTTTAAAACGCACAAACATATTGTCAATAAATAAACAACGACCGTAGGTTACGTTCTAAACCGTTAATGTTGATCGAACTAAGGTGCGAAGCTCGAACCTTTTGATGCAATTGCGATGAGATTATAGAAACCGAAGCTTTAGATCAAAACATCGGACCGCTGAATGTTGCTAAGTACGCAAGTTAAATTATCGATTAAAAGAATTCTCGCTAAATAGAAGCCGGATTGATACACAATAAATTTTACTTAAATGGAAGCTGGATTGATGAAAATGTTCTTGCTTAAATTGGAGCTGGATTGATGAAAATATTCTTGTTTAAATTGGAGCTGGATTGATGAAAATATTCTGGTTTAAATGGAAGCTGGATTGATGAAAATATTCTGGTGTAAATTGGAGCTGGATTGATGAAAATGTTCTTGCTTAAATGGAAGCTGGATTGATGAAAATATTCTGGTTTAAATTGTTGAAGACGGGGGGAATGTCCTAGGGTAGGGGGAAACGTCCAGGGGGGAAATGTCCAGGAGGAAACTGTCCGGGGGAAATGTCCAGGGGGAAATTTCCGTTCCCCGCGCGGATGACTCTCAGTTAAACGACCAGCGCTCTCACCACTGAGCTACGGGACCCCCCTCTGTTAATTAATATGCTCATCCAGCTTCTAATGATACTGCAATACGTCAGCAGTAATATCATGTTTTCATCGTTCATCCAACTTCCAGTTTACGGAAATAAAATATCTCTGAAGTGCTGTAAGGCTTGGGATTCCGGTATATGCGTCCCGTTGTTGAAGAAATAGGAGGTGGATTGGCGCGAAAAGGCTAAGAAGTGGAAGCTGGATGAATGCATTTTCAGATCAGAAATGGAAGCGGGATTGATGAAAAGAAACATAAAAAAGTGGAAGCTGGATGAAGGTATTTTTTATCCGTAATGTTTGACACACTTTCAGTACTGTCTTTGTCAATACCGCGCCAGTTAAAACAAGAACATTTTCACCAATCCAGCTCCAATTTAAGCAAGAATATTTTCATCAATCCAGCTCCAGTTTCGGCAAGAATATTTTAATCAATCCAGCTTCAATAATCAATAATATTGTCGCGTACCAATAATTGTCGTGAACCAGCTGTCGGTGAACGAATTGTTCATGAACCATTTGTCGTGGAACCGACTTAAAACGGCCAGGCTCCAGAATCATCATGGAAAGATTTGGTTCATCCGTGTACCTCATAAGCATAAATCGTTTTAAAATTTTACCGAAATAGTGTTTTAGATTCAATTGTTGTGGAACCGTTTTCCATAGAGTCATATGCTTATCAACAATTTCGATTTTTGCATTTATTGACAGTTATGATTATATCGATTTAATCCTTATTCAATGTCAGTAGATGTCAGGAAATACTTTCGCAAGCTACCGATTTCGTGTCCCTCTTGCGATAGCTTTTCCAAGGCGGTTACTCGCCATTTTTGTTGAACAAAATCTTTGGTGTGAACCACATCATGGATAAATCCTGACTTATTCCCAAACTTGGTGAGATTCTAACTATATGCGTGCATTGGTAAAATAGCACGGTTAGGCATACCTGGGAACGGCGGTCCCAAATTATAAAATTCCATAAATCGATAGTGCGGAGTATTGGATGGGCAAAAGTGGTTTTTTTTTCATCCAGCCTCCATTTCTTAAGCGTTTCTTCGTCAATCCAGCTTCTATTTCAGATCTAGAAATAACTTCATCCAGCTTCTATTTCCCATGCGTTATTTTCGTCAATCCAGCTTCTATTTCATCTGCAGAAGAACCTTCATCCAGATTCCAATTCTCTTGCTTTTTTTCATCAATCCAGCCTCCATTTCACCTGTAAAAGGTCTTCATCCAGCTCCTATTTCACATGCGTTTTTGCATCAATCCAGCCTCCATTTCACCTGTAAAAGGTCTTCATCCAGCTTCTATTTCTCAAGCGTGGTTTATATGCGCCCATCCTATACACCGCGCTATTACAAGTCAGGTTGATTTATTTCCCAATGGAATGCCGTCAAAACAACGTAAACAATGACGTAAAAAGCCAGAGAAGCTCGTAAGTAAGTGAATAAGTAAAGAATGAAGAAAATAAGTGAATGAATGCAGCCTTAACTGCAGTTGGCTCTTCCTCTGACGAAAATACATGTTTCAAAATTTGGGACCGCCGTTCCCAGGTGTGCCGCACGGTTATATTCTATAACGACTCGGTAGCAAGTACCGTTTTTTATAAATTCGATGAAAAATATTTCCTCACGAAATAGAACCGGGATTTTGCGCGTGAGGGTCGGTTAGGGCTCAGGTTAGGCGTCGTGAGGGTCGGTTAGGGTTAGTTTTAGGGTCAGTGCAGTCATTCTGCTGAAATTGAAGCTGGATTGATGAACACTAATTTTCAATGCAAAATGGATGAAAAATATTTGCTGACGAAATAGAAGCGGGATTTATCGAACAAATTCTTGCCTAAAGAGAAGCTGGATCGATTAAAAGGATTCTCGGCAAACTAGAAGTTGGATTTATTAAAGATAACAACGCTGCAACGTTATCTACCGAGTCATTATAGAACTATTACCGAGTCATTATAGAATATAACCAATAGCACTTTAGCGTCGGAAATTATTTTCTATGCTTTCTAAAATATTCCATGGTTTACAGGTGTTTATTATGAACGCCATGACATAAAGCACATGGCATTGTATTATTAAAGCACATGGCATTGTATTCTTCATAAGACGACGCCGCGCACAAAAGTCCAGCTTCCATTTCTGATCTAAAAATACTTTCATCCAGCTTCCATTTATTAAGCGTTCGATCAAAGGTATTTTTAGATCAGAAATAGAAGCTGAATTGACGATAAAATGCTTAAGTAATGGAAACTGGATGAAGGTCCCGTTATTGATGAAATAGAAGCTGGACTGACGCGAAAAGGCTTGGGAGGTAATGTTTGCCTTTAGCGTCCGAAATTATTTCAATGGTTTCAATGGTAGCATCCGAAAATATATACACGTGGTTTTAATGATCGTTTCACTTAGCCCTAATATTTAGATAGCGATTATTTTTCGCCAATACAGCTCCAGTTAGCAAGAACATTTTCATCAATCCAGCTCCAGTTAGGCATGAATATTTTCATCAATCCAGCTTCCATTTAAGTAAGTTTTGCAAACATCTGTCAGCGAGCGCGTTAATTTAAGCGCTGAGACGGTCAAAACACGAAGATGAAAAACACGGAGTGTATATTATAGGATGATACATTGAAATAATTTCGGACGCTGGCAAAACTCCGAATACCGGTCCCAAATTATTTCGCATGGCTTATCACATAGATATGCTTCTCCAATGCTTTCTTACTCACCCTCATATACAATGACGTCATTATTGAGGCCATTTTGGTTACCAGTACATTCTGAGTACATTCATCCCGCTTCTTGTTTTGGTCTGATGATTTTCATCTGTCATCCAACTTCGTGGTTTGTTATCAATATTTTCATCTGTGACTAAAATACTAATCGCCGCTGAAGTTACAATAAAAATCTTCAGACCAAAACAGGGTAATCCCGCAATTTAGCGTCGTTAATTACCGCATGCTTGATAAATGGAAGCTGGATTGATGATTTTCATTCATGTATTTCAACATGCATCCAGCTTCCATTTCTCAAGCGATGTGCTGAGGTTAAATATTATTGGCTAACCGGCAAATGGTGAATGGAAGCTGGATGAAGGTTCCTTATAGGTGAAATAGAAGCTGGATTGACAAAATAACGCTTGAGAACTGGAAGCCAGATTAATGATACATCACTTGAGAAATGGAAGCTGGATGCATGTTGAAATACATGAATAAAAATAATCAATCCAGCTTCCATTTATCAAGCATGCGGTAATCCATTAGAAGAAAAGAAATTAACGACGCTAAACTGCAACCCCAAAACAGGAAGCGGGATGATTTTTCTGATTTTCTTGAGTGCAATAAACGTTTTCGGCAGTTATCTACAAATGCTGTGAAGTGACAGTAAGACAAATGCTGTGAAATAATTTGGGACCGGTATTCGGAGTTTTGCCCGGACGCTAAAGGCAAACATTACCGCTTGGGAAATGGAAGCTGGATGAATGCATTTTCAGGTAATTGGGTAGTTTAGCGTCCCAAATTATTCAGGTTGTTGCTGAGGCTTGGAATTTCTCGTTAATCCAGCTTCTTTTTATCAAAACTGGAACCTTCATTCAGCTTCCATTTCTTTATCGTTCTTTTCATAAATCCAGCTTCTATTTTTTAGATTCATAAAAACATTCATTCAGCTTCCACTTCTTTATCGTGCTGTTCGTGAATCCAGCTTCTATTTCAGATCGATGAAAACTTGTATCCAGCTTCTATTTCAACTACTATTACAGAACTTTGATCCAGCTTCCATCTTTGAAGCGTTCTTTTCATCATTTTAGCCATAAGAAATCATCATCCAGCTTCCATTTCTACGCGATAGTTACCTCGTTTGGGACTTCCTTGAGGCTTTCAAGCACACATTTTATGATTTCCTCAATTAAATATGTGTTATTGTATATGTCTTTCAGTTATTATTGCAAAGAAATTGTCAAAATAATTTGGGACGCTAAACTACCCTATTACCCATTTTCAGATCAGAAATGGAAGCTGGATTTATGAAAAGAACGATAAAGAAGTGGAAGTTGGATGAAGGTATTTTTATAGATCCGCAATGTTTGACACACTTTTCAGTACTGCCGTTGTCGATACCGTATATAAATAATTTCGGTAGATGTTACTGACGGCTCGGTAGCAGATCACCAATATGGCCGTAACAGATAGAGGCAGAATAGAGCGGTCTCACCTACGGTGATCGATAGCCCAATTATTCCGCTTATTAATCAATGGTCAAAGACCACGAAAAAGTATATTTTCATAAATATTAATAAACTTAAATAAGCTAAAGAATACACCAAAATCGATTAAAAGTATTTCTATAATGCATACAAGTGGGGTAAGTTTGGGCTTGTTTTGGCAGGCTACGTTAACCACCCGCGTTAACTACATGCGGGTGAGCTTATTTTTGTAA
This sequence comes from Lumbricus terrestris, assembly GCA_949752735.1. Lineage (NCBI taxonomy): Eukaryota > Metazoa > Annelida > Clitellata > Crassiclitellata > Lumbricidae > Lumbricus > Lumbricus terrestris. The sequence continues at coordinate 4,426,249 of OX457048.1, read as the reverse complement.
TGCTTTGGGATTGTAAACACACATATGAATGCTTATTCCTGTTAAATAAGTAACAATATTTTGTTGAATTAAAAAAATAATGTGTAACACAATGTTTGGACACTTGAATGGAGGTTTCAAACCAATAATACTTGGTATCTAATTTCCGCTGTGATCGCCGTAGGTGAGACCGCTCTAATTCTGCCCCTATCTGTGGCGCCCATATTGTTTATCTGCTACCGAGCCGTCAGTAACAATAACCATAATTTCCTACGCTAAAGTGCTATTTTACCCTCGTTCATGCACGCAGGTCAGCGGCCATACATGTGTCATTTTTACGACGGACTATTTTATTATAATGCAGAATTTGCACAGTAAATGCACACTGATGAGGCTGCTGTATAGTAATTTAATAGTAATAGTAATTGAACATTTATATAGCGCCGCTCACAGATTCAGTGGCGCTCCCGACCCAAGCTAGTGCTCACCGCTAACAAATAGTATAGTTTTCAGACGTTTACGGAACAGGGGAAGAGAAAGGCCAAGAAGCTCAGAACGGAGCTTGTGAGGAAGGCGGTTCCAGCAAGTAGGACCAAGATATGCGAAGCTTCTGGACTGGGCCGTAGCTCCACGCATGCGCGGGACAACTAGAAGGCCATTGGCAGCAGATCGAAGGGCAGAGCGGCCAGGAAGAGTGGAGACCAAGTTACACAATGCCCGAAGATAAGAGGGGGCTACACCGAGAAGAGAGTTGCGCATAAGAGTCAGGATCTTGAACTCAATGCGCTGACGTACAGGAAGCCAATGAAGAGTGTCCCGAATAAAATCAGATATGTGAGAGAATTTGGGAAGACCAGCAATTAAGCGGGCAGCAGCATTAAGAATAGACTGAAGCTTAGAGAGGTTAAGAGAGGAGAGACCAGCATAGGCAGAGTTTCCAAAGTCGACTCTAGAGCAAATCAAAGCATGGACAAGCGCCTTGACCGCTTGAAGGGAGAGTGAGTGGCGGATAGTACGCAATTGTCGCAAGTGATAGAAACATGTTCGAGAGATTCGGTTAACATGATCAGTAAGAGAAAGAATTGGATCCAGAGTAAAACCCAGATCACGAACAGTTGGAGAAAATTGGATATCTGGGTACAACGTGCTGAGGAGCTCCATATCAATCTTGGCGAGCTGGACTCTACCACCAAGCCAGATGAATTGGGTTTTATCAGAGTTAAGGCGAAGACGGTTAGAAGACATCCATTGGTTCAGTTCCATAGTGGCGTCAAGGATAGTTGCAACCAGTGAAGAGGCAGCACTGGGAGAACCGTGGACAAATGCTTGTGTATCATCAGCGTATTGATGAACAGAGGCACCCTTGCGGGATAATAGGTTCAATAGATCAGCAGTATATAGGATGTATAGAAGCGGCGCCAGGACAGAGCCTTGAGGCAGGCCGTAGGGAACAAAGGTCCAGGAGGAGCGTGTGGGTCCAAAGATCACAGATACAGAGCGATCAGAGAGGAAAGAACTAAGCCAGAGGGGGGCAGAGTCACCAATGCCAAAAGATTTGGACAGACGCTCGAGTAGAATAGCATGGTCAACGGTGTCGAACGCCGCACTGACGTCAAACAGGGCAAGTAAGGTAATGTGGGATTGATCAACAGCGGCAAAGATGTCAGTAAGTAAGCGAGTAATAAGAGATTCAGTAGAATGATATTTCCTAAAGCCAGATTGAAGAGGGGGCATTAGTGAGTTGGTTTCAAGATAGTCAACTAGCTGGAGCGAAATACATTTTTCCAGGAGTTTGGAGAGAAAAGAGAGATTGGAAATGGGTCGATAACTGGAGGGAACACTTTGGTCTAGACCCTGGCGCTTGAGAGAGGGAAAAATCAGAGCTCTTTTGTGTTGAACTGGAACCACACCCTGAGCCAGCGAAGAATTGCATAATAATAGTAAAAATGGCAAAAATTCATCTATAAACTCTTTAACAATGAATGGAGGAATAATGTCCAGCTCGCAGGACTTCGATGTGGAGCCTTGGATGAGGCATCTGAGAGCATCAGACTGGATCGGCTGCCATTCGTTGAGGGTAGCTGCAGATGCGGAAGAAGGGAAGGATGGAGGCGAAGAACCTTCCGTTGATCGACGGGTCACGGCGATCTTCTCCGTCATAAAGTCCAGGTAATCGTCGGCTGTGAACGATGGTTGCGAAGGAGAGTGAGGAGCGGCGGAGCGTCCGAGGATCCCAGCGAGAGCCGTCCAAAGACGGCGAGGGCTATGTGCATCCTTGGCGACTAGGTCCTCCCAGTATTGCGTTTCCCTGGAACGAAGCTCACCGTGCATCGTACTGAGGTGTTGGATCCAGATGAGGCGGTCTGCCGGGTCACGGGTGCGGCGATACCGACTCTCCAGACGTCTGACATCCCGACGGATGGCGCGGCAGTGAGAGTCGAACCAGGGTCTTAGTGGTTGATGACGGATCCGATGAGGGCGAACGGGAAGTAGAGAATCGATGAGCGGCAGAATCGTCGCATCGTAGAGAGAAAAAAGCTCTTCAGTGGAGTCCTCAGCACGTGAGGACAAGTCGACGCAGAGCGGGCTGTTGAGCAGTCCTGCGCGAAACGCCTCACGATTCAAGTTCTTCCAACCACGGGAGTGGCGAATGGCGTATGTAGGCTGAGCGGTGAGGAAAGGGATATTGTAGAGGAGAAGGCCATGATCAGAGATAGAAGGAGGTTCCACTCTGAGGTCTGAGATGGCGCAATCTTCCCGCGTGATAACCAAATGTATGCTGGCTCAGCGCGAACTGCATACGCTAAATAAATGCACAGTAATTTAAGACAAGCTGTAGTTTATTGCTTCTAGACTTGCATATAATATACTGGACTTTTCGTTGGATTTCACAAGGATTTGTCGTTGGTTAGATTGTTAGAAGGTTTTTTGTTGCAAGTCGCCTTAGCCATGTGACAGCATCAGCGGCCATCCCTATGATGCGCAGCCGATTTGTATCATATGCCGTGCGTGTGCGCCGCTGCTAGCAGGTGTTTACATATCACAGAAGGACGGCTCACGTGTGTCAGTGACCTCGACTGTTGTCAACGGCGGCGATTCCAACTACCGACCGACAAGCGACGAATGCCTTCTCCTATATATATATATATATATATATATATATATATATATATATATATATATATATATATATATATATATATATATATATATATATATATATATATATATATATATCATTGCATGAGTCTCGACGATTAGCCGGACGGGAAAAAATAATAGCCTCGAAGCCGTTTCTTCATGTGACTTTTCTCGGCGACTAGTAGGCTATTTTAGTTACAGGTGAAAATATTGATAACAAACCAAGAAGTGGGAAGACGGATGAAAATCTTCAGAGCAAAACAAGAATCGGGATAACGTTTCTGATTTTTTAGCCCAATGAAGGCGATGAATGATGCAAATTTAGTTTGCAGAGGGGCAATCTGAAACCGGGGGTAATTTGAAACCTTTACACCGGTGTCGCACATGTACTGAAAGTTTTGGACACCTGTCCTTAAAAAAGGTCCAGTTGATGAAAGATCGTCTGGAGTGGCATTTTTGTGGTCCAGTAAAATTCATATTTTGGACGTTTCTTAATTTAGCAGCCTAAACTGCGGGATTTAGAGAATGAAAATAATTTAACAACCTGAACTACGATTTAACCTGAATAATTTACGACTTCAAAATACAAGTTTACCCAGAATTGTTTATACTTGTGTCGATTTGTACCGATGGTGCCATTTAGAAACGCTATTGATTAAACCTAGTAGAAGCTGGATCAATGAGGTGGATTCTTGTCAACTGAGAAGTTGGATTTATTAAAAGGTTATTTTTATGTTAATAGCAAATGATTTACAATGGTACAACACACGTTCGTTCACCAATTCTTGCTTAGGATGAAGTTGCATTGATTTTTTTTTTGGGGGGGGTATTTGATACAAGTTTGGTTGATGGCAATAATTTTGACATTTATAAGTGGTATGTCGATTGATGAAAAGTTTTCTTCCATGTAAATTTAAGCTTGATGAATGACAATAATTTATTATCCATGATCTCTGTAGACTTACCAACAACATGTTTGGCATTAATTACATTAAAATAAATTTGCAATATGTGCACTACAGTTTAACTGAAGTGGGACATATGAAAAGATGGTCGCTTCAATTGAAGCCAGGTTGATGAAACACAATCTTTGCCTAAATGGATGCTGGATTGATGAGAAGGATTCGCACCAAAGTGGCAACATGATTTTTTTTAAATTAATTTTTGTTTTGTTTTGGCGTTCTCTGCTATGTGCATGGTGTAACATGTCATTTCTTTTGTTTGATATGCATAACATTTTTATGTTATCAATCCAGCTTCTAGGTTCACAAAAACCATTTTTATCTAAAACTGTCTACTTTGACTTTTTTGCATTAATCCAGCTACTATTTAAGCAAAATTAATACCCAGTCCATCGTCCACTAATTAATGCAAAGATATGCAAAATTATTTTAATCAATTCAACTTCTATTCAAGTTAGCATTCTTTAAGCACTACTTCTATGTAAATAAGGGTTATCCAGCTGTTTATGTTGATGAATTATTTTTGTATCTTAAGGGCCATACTTGGTCTTGAATGTCAGAGCTCAGCCTATACACCATGTTCATTGTAACTTCCATCCACCCAGCTTCCATCTAAGGAAAACGATTCAAACATTTAATGACTGTTCTTTTTACTTATGAAATCTCTAATGTGCATGTTTTTACTCACATTATTTTATGACAGAATATTATAGCCTGCTAACAAATTTTTTGTCTGCACATGCACTTTTTGAACTACTGTGAAGATCTGAGTTGGTGTGGTTTAAAATTGGCTTTTTAATATTTAATATTTTATAGAGTGGTGTACTTTTAAGTCCATAAATTATGTATGGACAATCTGCTTTACAGAGCTGCAATAAAATGGTTTAGAGAAGTAAACATGTAAGCAGAAAATTTGTCAAAGAACTTGGACTGCGCCTTGTCCGTTTTGTTAGCTACCTACTCAACTATGAATCGAGAACAGTCACTATAATATAATGAGCAGTAATGACATCTTCATTTTTTATGTACAAAATTCAGGACTTGCTAAAAATTGTGTAAATTGAGTTTTTAATTTCTCTTTTTAAATAGTACATAAGGAAGAGCTATATACTTTGATAAAGAGCTTTGATTTGTTTATTTTCAGTATTAATGTTCTTCAAGAGATTACACCGGATAATGCATTGATCTTTCTGCAACTGTTATGAATGTCAACTATTTCATCTTCGGTATGGACCATAGCGTGAAGGTGTTCTATTGCACAGAGGATGGATATCTGCATTGCTGGGTAATAGAGACTCCTTCAGTGTGATTGATTTCATTTTCTGCACGAAGACCCACTCCTGATATGAAAACATGATTCATTCATGTAAGCATCTGAATTGTAAACTTTAATAGATTTTTAACAGACGAGAGAAACTGGACACTGGAGCTGGTGTTGGAAAAGGTAGAACAACAACAAGTGCACACCTTGTTACCCAGCATATACCTTGCATAAAACTAAAAAAAACTCTTGACAAAAACATATATTCAAAATTTGTCTGTGATCTGTCATCTCGAGAAGCACACAGGAGTATCATTATACAAATACCACACAAGTGGACAGTGTATACATGCAATAGATGATCATCTGAACATTCATGAAAGAATCCATACAGGAGAAAACTGAGGTTGTTGATAAAGTGACTCACATGATGGCGGATAAGACAACAGATATGAGAGGAAGACAGCACACTTGTCGGATCTGTCAGAAATCATTTGCTTTTAAGAGTAGTCTGAAAACGCACACAAGAACCCACACTGGGGAGAAGCCATACAGGTGTCAGATTTGTCAGAAATCATATGCTAATCATAGTCATCTGAATAGGCATATGAAAACACATACTGGAGAAAAATTATACAGGTGTCAGTTTTGTGATAAATCATTTACTCAAAATAGTTATTTGAAAACTCACACAAGAACCCATACTGGGGAGAAACCATACAGTGTCAGATTTGTGAGAAATCATTTGCTTTTAAGTGTAGTCTGAAAACGCACACAAGAATCCACACTGGGGAGAAGCCATATAGGTGTCAGATTTGTCAGAAATCATTTGCTATTAAGGGTGATCTGAAAAAGCACACAAGAACCCACACTGGGGAGAAGCCATACATGTGTAAGCTTTGTCAGAAATCATTTTCTTTTAAGAGTAGTCTGAAAACGCACACAAGAACCCACACTGGGGAGAAGCCATACATGTGTAAGCTTTGTCAGAAATCATTTTCTTTTAAGAGTAGTCTGAAAACGCACACAAGAACCCACACTGGGGAGAAGCCATACAGGTGTCAGATTTGTCAGAAATCATTTGCTGACCCTTGTCATCTGAGAACGCACATGCTAATACATACTGGAGAAAAATTATACAGCTGCCAGTTATGTGATAAATCATTTACTCAAAATATTCATTTGAAAACTCACACAAGAACCCATACTGGGGAGAAACCATACAGGTGCCAGTTATGCCATAAATCATTTACTAACAGTGGTTCCCTGACGAGGCACACAAGAACACATACTGGAGAAAAACCTTACAGGTGCCAATTATGTGAGAGATCATTTAATCGGATTAGTTCTCTGAAAATGCACAAGAGAGTACATACTGGTGAGAAGCCATACAAGTGCCAGTTATGTCAGAAATCGTTTGTTGAGCACAGTTATTTGAAAAAGCATGCAATAGCACACACTCGAAAGAAATCATTCATATGTAGTTTCTGTGATAAATCATTTACTGGAAGTGTTTCTCTGAAAATGCACACGAGATCACATACTGGGGATAAACCATACAGGTGCCAGTTATGTCAGAAATCATTTGTTATGCAGAGTCGTCTGAAAGCGCATGCAAAAACACACACTGTAGTGAAGCCATACTCGTGCCAGTTCTGTCAGAAATCATTTAGTTTGGATTGTAACCTGAGTAGACATTTAAGAACACATACTGGAGAGAAATCACACAAGTGCCGATTATGTGAGAAATCATTTACTCAAGGTAGCTCTCTGAAAAGCCACATGTTAACCCATACTGGTGAAAGACCATACAAGTGCCAGTTCTGTGAGAAATCATTTGGTCAGGCTGGTACTCTGAGAAATCACATTAGAATCCATACTGGAGAAAAACCATACAGCTGCCAGCTATGTATGAAATCATATTCGGATCACAGTTATCTGAAAACGCACATGATGCTGCACACTGGAGAGAAACCATACATGTGCCAATTTTGTGAGAAATCATTTAATATAAGTAGATCTCTGAAATTACACATGATCACTCATACTGGAGAAAAACCATACAAGTGCCTGTTATGTGAGAAATCATTTATTCTAAGTAGATCTCTGAAATTACACATGTTAACCTATACTGGTGAAAGACCATACAAGTGCCAGTTATGTGAGAAATCATTTCGTCAGGCTTGTTCTCTGAAATGTCACATCAGAATCCATACTGGAGAAAAACCATTCATGTGCAAGTTATGCCGTAAATCGTTTGCTAATTACAGTCAGCTGAAAATGCATACGAGAACGCATACTGGAGAGAAACCACACAGATGCCAGTTATGTGAGAAAACATTTAGTGAAAGTGGTTCTCTGAAAACGCACATGAGATCCCACACTGGTGAAAGGCCATACCAGTGTCACCTATGTCAGAAATCATTTAGTTATTTTGGTTCTCTTAAAAAGCACACGAGAACTCATTTTGGAGAAAAACCATACGTATGCATTTTGTGTGAGAAATCATTTACTGATCATACTATCCTGAAAAAGCACATGATGTCACACGCTGGAAAGATATCTTACAGCTGTAAAATATGTGAGAAATCATTTAATCGCACTGGTTCTTTGACAATGCACATGAAAAGCCATTCCGCGGGAAAACCAAACATGGGTGAGGCGAGTTTTGAAGGATTCACTAGAAGTGAAAATATAAAGAAACACACAGAAACTCATGCCTCTGTGAAAGAACTATCACACAGTAATTCGATTACCAAGGACTGTTCTACAGCGGAGTGGTTTAAATTTCATTCAAGAGCCCAGCCGCAGGATCTTCAGATTTCCAATGTCTCTGATCGTTTTATCGCATTTAGCATTGCAGGTGCTATTGACGAGTCAAGTGAAGGTTTCTCAGAGAACAAATATCCCGATTCAAGTGGAAATGTAGATAAGATGCAGAGAACTAAAGATGAAGAATGTCAGTATATTAGCAAAGTCAAATTCTCTGGTGATAGAAAGGCGACATTGTCAAAATGTTTTGGATGTGGTATTTGCGACGATTTGCTTGAAACAGAGAATGCTTTTCTAGAGCATTGTTCTAGCCATCGATTTTCTCCACCTGACGACTTATTTGCTGGCGTTTGCTGAATTACGATTGCACATAGACTTGAAGATATTATTTGTTATTCGTTATCATAAGACGATATAGTAAAGAATTTCTGGAATACGCATTTTCTGTACTTGCATGAATTGTTTCTTTGCTCCGCTTTCATTTAATAATTTATTGACAGCTTTGAGTGCATGAGTAGGCATACTGGAAGTACCATCAAAGTGAGACGACTCGGCTTTTAGTAAGGTGGACACTGAGCTTAATGAAGTGATCGATGCGAGAAACCACGGTCTGCTTGCTTGATCTATCAACTGCCTTTGATACGGTGGACCATGATTTTTTGGTCGAGGACGTACTGGATGCATTCAACTTTTTTTCTTTCAATTTCTATTAAAACTTTTTTAACCGCAAAACATCTGTTGAAGCTATGAAATCTTTTCAACAATCCCACTTCCATTTAATCCCACTTTCATGTTATAAGAAGTACTTTTATCACTCCGTTTTTACTCAACCACCGCTGGACGAATCGTCCATTGACGAAACGTCGGCGAACCGGTGTAAAGGTTTCAAATTACCCCCTCCTAAACATTACCCCCCGGTAACTTGAAATCGGTTTGAGATTACCCCCCGGTAATCTGAAACCGGTTTCAAATTACCCTCGGGGGTAATCTCAAACCGGTTTCATCCTACCCCCTACGGTTTCAGGTTACCCCCATATAATACATTCAGCCAGCTTCTATTTCACGTCTAGAGAACCTTTATCCAGCTTCCATTTCGCCTCTAAAAAACTTTCATCCAGCTTCCATTTCTCAACCAGAGAACCTTAATCCAGCTTCCATTTTTCAAGCGTTGTTTTCGTCAATCCAGCTTCTATTTCACCGACAGAAAACCTTCATCCAACTTCTATTTCACGTCTAGAGAACCTTCATCCAGTTTCCATTTCTCAAACGTTGTTTTCGTCAATCGAGCTTCTGAGTTTTTCATATCTAACACTTAGTTAGATGTATTGACGAAAACAACTTTTGTTAAATGGAAGGTGGATGAAGGTTTTCTGTAGATGAAATGGAAGCTGGATGAAAGTTCTCTGTAGGTGAAATAGAAGCAGGATGAATGTTCTTTGAAGGTGAAATGGAAGCTGGAGGAAGGTTCTCTGTAGGTGAAATATAAGCTGGATTGACGAAAACCACGCTTGAGAAATTGAGGCTGGATGAAGGTTCTCTGTAGGTGAAATGGAAGCTGTATGAAGGTTTTCTGTAGGTGAAATAGAAGCTGGATTGACGAAAACCACGCTTGAGAAATTGAGGCTGGATGAAGGTTCTCTGTAGGTGAAATGGAAGCTGGATATACAGAATTCATGCGGAATTCAGAGGGGGTAACCTGAAACCGGGAGGTAGGATGAAACCGGTTTCAGATTACCCCTAGGGGGTAATCTGAAACCGGTTTCAAGTTACCGGGGGGTAATGTTTAGGAGGGGGTAATTTGAAACCTTTACACCGGCACATCAGGTGGGGATATGGAACTTTGTTGGCATCAAGATGATTGCAGGACGGAAGCGGTCGAATAGAGAAGACGGACTTCGTGTTGTGTGCTACCTGCAAACAGTGTCTCCATTCCTGCGCTTCCGGTCTTCAACTCCGATCATCTGAGATGGCCAAAAGCAGGTTTTTAAGAGAACAAATATAAGGTTTCTGGTGGAAATGCAGGTCAATTACTCGGAAGTAAATACGGTTGGAGAATGTCTGTATATTAGCAAAAAACAACTTTTCTGTGGCGAAGCAGGACGTTTTGGCGCCGGAAGTTTTTTCGCCACACCATCAACAGATTTGCCATAGAAGATTGACGCAACCTTGACTTGACTCTCACTGATGAAAGTAGCCTATATGTTTGCGTAAATGGAAGTTTGATTTATAAAACTAATTTTTGGCCTGAGTGGAAGCTGCCTTTATGAGAAAAGCTGTTCCTGTTAAATGGAAGTTGGATGAGAATCAGTCTTTGCTTCAATAAAAGTGGGTCTGACGGGAAAATTCATTAATAGATGCTAGATTGATGAAAAATATCTTGGTTGAATAGAAGTGGGATTGATACAGATTTTCGATTACACCGGACGTGCCTTAATGATACGTGATTATTATTCAAATAAGAGTTGGATTTACACGAATAGTTATTACTTCAGTGGAAGCTGGATTAATGAAAATGATTCTGGCCAATTCAGAAGTCGTATTAGGCCTATACTGTGTACCGACATCAACGGCGCTAAAACCACAGACCTACCGCTTCTGTGGATGTAAAAGGCGTATTTGTCGAGGTTGTAGGACATTAGCCCCCCTGGACATTATCCCCCCGGACATTGTCCCCCCGGACATTAGCCCCCCGGACATTATGGTGCATCAAACGCCCCATAATTGTTAAAAAACTTGCAAAAGTTTTTGTCCCTAATTCAATTCTTTTCCTATTACTAAAAAAGTGTGTTTCCCAAAATTTGAGAATTTTCTGACATATTCTAGGTATCCCACCCAGCAACTGAAGTTTTACAATGGCGAACACACTGAACGGATTATGCATTATTATGCTGCAACAAGACTTTAAAGCTAGGTCCAATAGTTCTTAACATTATATGTGTTGTATTAGCCAAGAGCCATCTTCAGAAGTATTGCAAAGTATTGCAAAGATTCTTAGAAGTGAACATATTTATTATTACTATTGTAAAAACATTTATGTTGCGATGCTATTACATGACACATGTCAAGCGGATATTGTCATTCGGAAGTTGGCTTGCGTTTGCGTGGATTGGATTGTCTCTGCCGGTTTTGTTCCACAACTTGAAGCACATCTTGATAATGCTGTTCAGTCTTTGATGCTAACAGAAAATCCGAGCTGAGCTTCACTCCTCTCTCAGCACAGTCATTGATTACGTTGAGTGCTTCAATGTTTCTCATAGCAGTTTGATAGTCATTGCGGCTCCACCAGTCGGACAGCTCTTCGTTGAGGAGCTGAGTGTCAACTTGTAGTATTTCAAACATATACCACGAGTCAGTCTCTGCAAGATCGGCAAGAGTTGTTGTAACAGTTATTACATCTGGATATTCAGGTTTCCCAAAGCCCGATCCAAATCTGGAACATTATTACTAAACAGTGCAAGTGGCACCATTTCTGCCGTTAAATGCCACAAATGTTGGTTGAAGGCACGAACAGCACTCGCGGAGACCTGTGCATTCAGCAAGGCATATTGCAAGAATGATTTTTATAGCTTCAAGTCATTCCATGGCGCATCAGTCACCGAACTATACAGTATAGGCCTACAAGTCATTCACCAAGAGCTGTAAACCAGGGTCACAAAATTCACGAAGTCTCTCACTTTTGTGACCTGGCGCTCTGTTGTTATTGTGTTGCGTGGAAGCTTTGCAATCTGTAGCTCAAAAAGACATATCTTGATTGAATAAATCATTTTGGCCATCCATCTGGCCTTGTGGAGTGCTCCAGGTCGCTTGAATGTTACTTTATCTCCTTCTACTTCTCCATCAAGAAACAAGAAGCAGAGATCTGCAAATTCCTTATAGTCATCTCTACGAAAGGACAACTGTGAACTATAAATCTGTCGAAATTGTTCTCTGCAAATGTCAAAGAATGGTTTCGCACTCTCACTGAATACATTATCATCAAAGCGTGATAGTCTTTCTGTTGCTGACCGATGTGTCTTGAGGAGCTGGAAGTTCTCACGAAGCCTTGCGAATAATACCACCTCGGATGATTTTGAAGTCTCAATTTGAAGATCTTCAAACACGTGTGTAAAAATTACTTCACCAACGTGATGTCGACATCCTGACCAGAGAAGAGCTCGATCTAACCGCATCTGAATTGTAACACAGGCAGCAGTAACGTGTCCTGTATTTGATCCGGTGGTGTCAAATGCCATGTTGACAATGGAGTCACTACATTGCCATGAGTGCAGGAATCAGGAATGGTCAGATCAGCAATGATGTCCCCCGTTTTTCTCTGTGATCCCATTGCATAAGATGGCACACCGAGGAACTTCAGCTCTTTTGCATTCCCAACAACAATTGCAAGGCGCCCCTCCTTAATATTCTTATTTGGCAGCAATGGCATTTGTTTGGAGTCCCAATGCAGTGTTAAAAGCTGTGGAGCAACCCATTGCTCTTTGCAAGCCGAAGTTAGATTCTGTCCAACTTGATGCCTGGCTTTGTCAGTCGTTGTGTATGATGTAGAGACTTTTGTCACACCTCCTCCAGCCTCAGATATGAGTGCTTCAGTGTAGGCTGATTGTTGTGTTGGAGTCATTTTTAGACGTGTAGCTAAGGCAACAAGTTTGGGTCGCTGTATGATATCATGAGGGATGAATGCAGCAGTTCCAGTGCGAGTTCAAATACAAAAAGTAATGTATGTCGAAGGATGATTATGTACATTTTAAAAAATGGAGGTGGGATACCTAAACAATTTTTTATTTTTATGCTTTTTGATCAGGGATATATGGGAGATGAAAGGAACATTTTAAGCCTAGGGACAATGCATTTTGAAAACTTTGGGGCGTTTGATGCACCCTACCGGACATATCCCCCCCGATTTTGCGTAGGACATTAGCCCCCCCTATGTGCAAACCGTAGAATAATGCCGTAACCGATAAGACTTGTCACTGGCATTCACATGCAAACAAAAGTACTTAGTGTCATTTAGGTCCTAAATGTATCAATAGGCCTAAGCCTAGACTTAGATTTGAAATGAACGAATGGGAATCGTATGTAGGGCCTATAAGTCTATTTGTTTAGTGTCTCACAACAAAGATTTGTTAACGTCAGTTAGGCTATGTCTCAGCTTCCTAGACTTATTAGTGTCATTTCAATTCAAAATTAGATTCAATACATTAGATAAATGAACGAATGGGTATCGTATACAGTAAGTAGGCCTACTTGTTAGTGTCAGTTATGGATATACAACGAAGGTTTATTAACGACATTTACGTATGAGCTTCGTAGACTTCTTAGCGTCGTTTCAGGCCTTTAAAATGTCTTATAATATACATATTAAACCTTCAATTAACTTAGTATATTCCTACAGGATGTTAAACTAATATGTAATGTATAGATATTCATACAACATAGGCCCATTAATTACATTTTGTGCATCACTTTTAGGTAATGCTATCATATACTGGGGGGGGATAATGTCCTACCCCGGGGGGATAATGTCCGGGGGGGGGCTAATGTCCGGGGGGACAATGTCCGGGGGATAATGTCCAGGGGGGCTAATGTCCGTTTACCATTTGTCGAAATATTTTGAATTTCTTACAATTATGAGTTGCTTGAAACAGACGAGTTTCTAGAACATTTTTTCCAGCCGTCAAGTTTATCGAACGTCTTTTTTGCAGGATTTTACATTTTAAGATATTTGGAACTTGATATAAAAGTATGTTTAGTAGGACTTGTGGAATTTAAACAGTCTGTACTTGCTTCAATTGTTCCGCTTTCATTTAACAATGTTTAGAGGAGTAGACACTGATGTAGAGAATCTATATATGCACTACATAATTATCTAAGGGTTGTGGAGTGTGGACCGTGTGTCTTTTATTCTCGCTTTATTGCATGACGACCGCATAAATGCTATAGGACACACAAATGTGACGCCAGTGTAAAGGTTTCAAATTACCCCTCCTAACCATTACTCCCCCACCCGGTAGCAAATCTGAAAACCCGCTACAAGATTTTGCAAGAGGCGTGGCCTAGAAGTGTCAATTATATAAAAGCTTATTGTGCACAGCAGTTATTACTGTAGACTTGGACGGTTTTATTTAATGGTTAAAATGTTAATTAACCTTCTTCTCGTCGCCTCCTTACAAAGTTGTATAACTTATGCACTTTAAATGCCTTCCTATTGAATAATTAAAAGGTGCATAGGCATTCATTTTCCAAGCTTTAGAGTTTAGACCATTCTCCGCAAGTCCGACACTGGGAAGACCATAGGCCTGCACATATCCTTAAAGACCGCAAACCATACACAGACCGTTAAAGAAATTATAGTATGATGAAACGAACGCTTGAGAAATGGAAGCTGGCTGAAGATTCCTTTTAGGTGAAGTAGAAGCTGGATTGACGAAAATAACGTTTGAGAAATGGAAGCGCATTAATGATAAAACGCTTGATAAATAGAAGCTGGATTAAGGTATTTTTATGTGAAGTGGAAGCTGGATTAAGATATTTATATACATGTATGTGTGGAAGCTGGATTAAGGTATTTTATATGCGAAGTGGAACCAGGATTAAGGTATTTTTGTATCTTAAATGGAAGCTGGATCAAGGTAATTGTGTATCTTAAATAGAAGCTGGATTAATGATAAAAAGCTTGAGAAATGGAAGCTGGATGAAGATTCCTTATTGGTGAAGTAGAAGCTGGATTGACGAAAATAACGTTTGAGAAATGGAAGCGCATCAATGATAAAATGCTTGATAAATAGAAGCTGGATTAAGGCACTTTTATATGTGAAGTGGAAGCTGGATTAAGGTATTTATATAAGTGTGGAAGCTGGATTAAAGTATTTTTGTATCTTAAATGGAAGCTGGATCAAGGTAATTTTATATCTTAAATAGAAGCTGGATGAATGATAAAGCACTTGAGTAAATGAAGATGGAATAATTAAGTTATTTTTATATCTGAAATGGAAGCTGGAATAAGGTATTTATATATTATGTGAAGTGCATGCTGGGCTAATGAAAAACGCTTGAGAAACGGAAGCTGGATGAAGGTTCCTTATAGCTGGATTGACGAAATAACGCTTGAGAATAGAAGTCGGTTAATATATTTTTATATCTTCAATGGAAGCTGGATGAAGGTATATTCATATCTGAAATAGAAGATGGATCGATGAAAAATGCTTGATTGATAGACGTTTGATAAAAGAAACCTGTATAAAGTGCTTTCCAGCTGAAATTAGAGCTGAATGCATGTTGAAATACACGAATTAAAATCAACAATCTAGTTTCCATTTATCAAGCGCTACATTTGTCAATCCAGCTTCTATTTCACCTGTAAGGAACCTTCATCCAGTTCCCATTTTCAAGCGTTTTTTTAATTAATCCAGCTTCCACTTCACCTATAAAATACCTTAAACCAACTTCCATTTCAGATATATAAATACCTTAATTCAGCTTCTATTTCTGATATAGAAATACCTTAATCCAGCTTTCATTACTCAAGCGTTTTTCATGAATCCGGCTTCCACTTCTCAAGCGTTATTTTTGTCAATCCAGGTTCTATTTCAGATTATAACATACTTCATCATGCTTCCATTTCTAATGTGTCATTTTCATCAATCCAGCTTCTTTTCAGGCATAAAAATACCTTTATTCTGATCCTATTTTCTAAGCGTGCTCTTCGTTAATGTGTAGTATTCAAGTATTCAAGTGGACAATCTGAAAACTAGCTTTCGAAATGTTTCTATTTTCAAAGTTCTATTTTAAAAGTCGGCGAAACTCGCTAGTAACATAAAGAGTTTGCAGTCAGCCACAATGTTATATTTTTTTATTACTTGCAAATTATATTATAATTATTTGCAGGACGCCAACTGTCTGTTTATAAAAAATCTTCCGAAGTTCCAATGGCTACACGGAAATTCCCAGCTACTGGGAAATTCACAGCAGTCTAATGTTCGCCCAAGCCACGCCTCCTGCAAAATCTTGTAGCGGGTTTTCAGATTTGCCACCCGGTAACTTGAAACCGGTTTCAGATTACCTCCCGGACACTAGATTTGCATCAATCATCGCATTTTTTGCACTAAAAGATCAGAAAAATCATCCTGCTTCATGTTTTGGTCTGAAGATTTTCATCCCTAATCCCACTTCGAGGTTTGTTATAAATTTGTTAATGGAAAGACAAATAATAGCCTCGAAGCCATTTCTCCATTGTAACTTCATCGGCGATTAGTATTTTAGTTACAGATGAAAATATTGATAACAAACCATGAAGTGGGCTGATGGATGAAAATATTCAATGAATGTAGTTATAAATTAAATAGAAGCTGAATTTATTAAAAAAAGTTTGAGAAATGAAAGCTGGATTATTTCATTCATGTCTTTTATTATGTATCCAGCAAGAACATTTTTATCAATCCAACTTCTATTTAAGCATGAACATTTTCATCAACCCAGCTCCGATTTAAGCAAGAACATTTTCATCAATCCAACTTCTATTATTTTAAGCATGAACATTTTCATCCATCCAGCACCAATGTATGCAGCTTCCATTTTAGAAAAAAAGGTTTTGTTATCAATCCGACTTCTATTTCAAGCGAATTCTTAGGACCGCCATTCGGAAGATTACTACTAATACGCAATTATGTTCAACCCGGGGGTATGGCCTACCGTGGGGTGTTTGTCCGAAGGGTGTTGATAGAGAGCTTTTGTACAGGAGGTTAACATCCGTCCCCCGTTTGATTAACCCCACTTCTATTTCAAGTAGAAATGTTCTCATCAAACACCTTCTATTTAAGACGGAATAGTCTCCTACATCGATTTCTATATAAAATTTAATTATAATTATTCATCCATACAACTTCAATTAAGCAACAAGATCATTTCGTGTATCCATCTTCAATTTTACAAGTATTATTTTCAGCAATGCAACTTAGGCCTAATTCATTAAAGAAGTTGTTTTCATCGATTTAATGGCAAACGTGTATCAGTTGTCGTTGAACCAGCTGTCGTGGAACCCTTCGAAATTACTTAACATATCGAACTGAAATTTCGCATAGTTTCCTCTAATATCATAATAATCATTCCGGAAAAAGTCATTGGAATCCGAGATGGTCGAGCTTGAACTTTCTGAAAACTCTTGTTGAATTGAGATGGAACCATACGTCAACCATTCTCAAAAGAATGTAATGTGGTACAAGACAATCAATCACTATGTACAGTATACTTGTAGAAGATAACTATTCATCGCAATTTACACTTTTTCAATTGCATGTCGATTCTTAAGTGAATGTGATGTGGTACAAGACAATCAATCACTATGTATAGTATAATTGTAAAACATAACTATTCATCGCAATTTACACTTTTTAACTGCATGCAAACTATGCAATCAAAATTCAGCAAAGGTCAAAAACTAAGTCATCAGGTGGGGAACATTGATGGCTTGAACAATGCTCTAGAAAGTCCTTCTCAATTTCAAGCAATTCGCCACAGATACCACATCCAAAAGATTTTGACAAAAAGGCCTTTCTATCCACAGAAAATTTGACTTGGCTAACATCATCTTTAAATCTCTGTGACCGGCTTGCACTCACAATTGAATAAAAATATTTCTTCTTTGAGAAACCTTCATTAACACCTGCATTATTAAAAGTAATGATAGGATCGGATTTGCTAGCAAGAACTTCAATTCCAATTTGAAGATCCTGTGCCTGTGTTCTTACATTGTCTTTAAACTGCTCCTCTGTAGAACAATTCTTGATAATCGATTTATGGTGTGATTGGTGCTCCTCAGTTGCATGAGTTCTTCTGTGTTTCTTTAGAGTTTCAAGTCTTGTGAATCCTTCAAAACAAACATCACATGTATGTTTGCTTTTGACCGAATGGAGTTGCATATGCCTTCTCATACAACCAATTCGTTTAAACGACTTCTGGCATAGCTGGCACCTGAACGGTTTTTCTCCAGAATGGGTTCGCATGTGATTTCTCAGGACACCACTTTGAGTAAATGATTTCTGACATAACTCACACTTGTATGGTTTATCTCCAGTATGTGTTCTCCAATGCATTTTCAGATGACTGCGGTGAGCAAATGATTTGTGACATAGCTCACACGTGTATGGTTTCTCTCCAGTATGAGTTCTCATGTGCCTTCTCAGACCTTCTTTAAATGATTTTCCACATAACTGACACACGTATGACTTCTCTCCAGTGCGACCTCTCATAATATGCATTTTCAGATTTTCATTATCACCTGCACTATTAAAAGTAATTAAAGGATCATCCTTGTTAGCAATAACTTCAATTCCAATTTGAAGATCCTGTGCCTGGGTTCTTACATGGCCTTTAAACTGCTCCTCTGTAGAGCAATTCCTGGGAATCGATTTATCGTGTGATTGGTTCTCCACAGTTGCATGAGTTTCACTGTCGTTCTTTAGAGTTTCAAGTCCTGTGAATCCGTCAAAACAAACATCAACGGCGGGTGAGTCTCTGTCAGAATGGATTCGCATGTGCCTTCTCAGTGAACCACTTCGATTATACACTTTCTGGCACAGCGGGCACTTGTAAGGCTTTTCTCCAGAATGGGTTCGCATGTGATTTTTCAGTACACCACCTGCAATAAATGATTTCTGACATAACTGGCACTTGTATGGTTTCTCACCAGTATGTATTCTCATATGCAATTTCAGATGACTGCGTTGAGCACATGATTTCTGACATAGTTGGCATCTGTATGGTTTCTCTCCAGTATGTTTTCTCATATGCGATTTCAGACTATAACAGAGAGAAAATGATTTATAACATAGCTGGCAACTGTATGGTTTCTCCCCAGTATGAGTTCTCATGTGCATTTTCAGAGAAGCATTTTGTTGAAACGATTTTCCACATGTCTGGCACATGTGTGGTTTCTCTCTAGTGTGAGCTCTCATGATATGCATTTTCAGAGTACCACCATAACAAAATGACCTCGGACATAGCTCGCACAAGTATGGTTTATCTCCAGTATGTGTTCTCATATGAGTTTCCAGCTGACTTGGGTAAGTAAATGATTTCCTGCATATCTGGCAACTGCGCTGTGCTTTTACTGTTTCTGTTCTTGTGTTCGCCATTAGGTTACTCTCACATTTCATACCACTGCTTTGAAGATCTCACAGATGACAAACTTCTGGCATACGAGTTCTGAAATAATTAGAATGTGTTCGATTTTTACTTGGCATGCATGCGCTTCTAAAGTTGTCGTATTCAAGGCAAAGTTGGTTTTATATAGCTTTGTGATTCTGGAGCTGTGGTGTCTCCTGAAGGCTGTTGACTTTCTACAAGGTCTTGAAATTTGTTGAGATCATAGTCTCTCCCAAACCTGCAGTGTATAATTTATCGCATTAATGATAATTCCATTTCAGTGCGCATTTCAGATGCATAGGGGAAGGATTCATTCTTTATCTCAAGATTAGTAGTTTTAATTCTCTGAGTAATGCAAAAAATAGTTACATATAAATACTACAAAATATTTAACCTATCAAAACTTTGTTTACCGACATGTATGTACGTTATTTTTCAGTGATTTTAACAGAAAACAATTAAGTTGACCTTCATAAAATTTGTAGACCAAAACACCTAGTACAATGAGTACATGGCAATTTTATTGATTAAGATTAACGTTGAACTTGAAATGTGAAGCTTTGACACAATGTTGTTTGTCTTAACATGCACTTTCTAAAATGATCAGTGAAGTTTTAATTTTTATAGCTGACATATTTAGACCTAAAGTTTGTATAATTTTTTATGGTCTTGAATGTAACCCGACTTTTCTCAATTCTTAGATGAATGAATAGTTAGTAACAAAGGCAAAACAGATGTCCATTTTTTAGGCGAAACTCTGAACGGCGGTCCCAAATTAAAATATATAAGCTATATCGTCAAATGTTGTAATTGTCACACAACAACTTGAGGTACTTTCCGAAAACATCCGACTTGTGGCTAAAGCGCCATTGGAAAGCAGACAAGTAACTTGAGAAAAGACCACGACTTGTTCCACTTTGGTAACGCAACTTGCGCTTGCCATGCATCCAAAATCCCTCAATAGTCTGTGTGTGGAATGGATGTTCAGATCTAAAAATTTCCTTCTATTTCCCAATCGTTATTTTCATTAATCCAGCTTCTTTTTCAGATATAAAGATACTCTCATCCAGATTACATTACTTTAAGTGTTTTTTTCATCAATCCATCTTATATTTCAGATCTAGAAATACCTTCATCCAGCTTTTATTTCTCATGCATTATTTTCCTCAATACAGCTTCTATTTCGCCTGTAAAAGAACCTTCATCCAGATTCCATTTCTCCAATGTTTTTTCAGGAACCCCACCTCCATTTCACCTGTAAAAACTTTCATCCAGCTTCAATTTCTCAAGTGCTGGACCAGTTGTCTGTAGACCAGGTGTGACACCCTCAAAAGTAAAACTGTGGGCTCGGGTGTTGCAGCACCCTTAGCATCCACATTAATGTGGGCCTGCACACAAAATAGCATGGATAAACAGCAATTTTAAATTGGGACCGCCGTTCGGAGTTTTGCCTTTTTTATATATAATTTTCTGTCTTTGCACGGTTGCTTGCCTAAAACCCCTTGTGTACCATCTCTGTGACCAGTCCACAAAATCTAGCTCAAACAAACCGTCAACCTGTGCAAAATTGTTTCAGAAGGTTTTTTTATACTTAAACATTCTGAGTAGACTATGGGGGCAATTGAGGCATGTGGCCCCCAATGATGTTTTAAGCAAATGCAATCCATTGTGGTTTTGAGTTGGTATACATACTAATCCAATCCGGACAAGTGAGAGTGGGAAATGGGGATATCATATGGTGTGCTAACAAGAATAGAACTTCTAATAATTTATTTGAACGAACTTCGAATAGTTTGTCTGAATTGAACTTCTAATATGTTTTTTTGATTTTGTTCACTGGGGTGTGGCATTTCCCTTTCTGCCCATGGCTGCCTCTATATACCTTGACTGTAATGAACAGCACTTGATTTAGAAACTCAAAGAACTCTCATTTGCCTGACATCAGTTAAACATAAAAAATCTGTGTTTTGCATAGAACATCATTTTTTGGGGGGGGGTCTACACGCCCAAATTGCCCCCACCCTCGAGTCTACTGAGAGTGCATAAGTATACTCATTAATGTTCTGAAACCAAGAAACTAATTATTGCCATTGTTCTTAGAAGGTACTCAAACACGTTGAAGTCATCAGCAATCCGACAATAGATATAAAACACACGAAAAACCATTTAAACCACGCTCTATTGTGATGATCCCATGGTCGCAATTTTTCCAAATTTGGATATGCAATTCAGAAAAAGATTCTGAGCAGGAGACCGTTTAAAAACCTTCTGACTCAATTGTGCCCAGGTCAAAATGCAAATGGCCGGTGTAAAGGTTTCAAATTACCCCCTCCTAAACATTACCCCCCGGTAACTTGAAACCGGTTTCAGATTACCCCCCGGAAACTAGATTTGCATCAATCGTCGCATTTATTGCACTAAAAAATCAGAAAAATCATCCCACTTCTTGTTTTGGTCTGAAGAATTTCATCCGTCATCCCACTTCGTGGTATGTTATCAATTTTTTTATTGAAAAAAATAATAGCCTCGAAGCCATTTCTCCATTGTAACTTCAGCGGCGATTGGTATTTTAGTTATAGATGAAAATATTGATAACAAACCACGAAGTGGGATGACGGATGAAAATCTTAAAAATAAAATAAGAAGCGGGATGATTTTTCTGATATTTTTAGTGCAATAAATGCGACGATTGATGCAAAATACAGTTTTCAGGGGGGTAATGTTTAGGAGGGGGTAATCTGAAACCTTTACACCGGTGTAAAGGTTTCAGATTACCCCCTCCTAAACATTACCCCCCTGCAAACTGTAAATTGCATCAATCATCGCATTTATTGCACTAAAAATATCAAAAAATATATCCCGCTTCTTGTTTTGGTTTGAAGATTTTCATCAGTCATCCCACTTCGTGGTTTGTTATCAATATTTTCATCTCTAACTAAAATACTATATTCGCCGCCGAAGTTTTCATGGAGAAAATGGCTTCGAGGATATTATTTTTTTCCGATCAAAATATTGATAGCAAACCACGAAGTTGGATGACGGATGAAAATGTTCAGACCAAAACAAGAAGCGGGATGATTTTTCTTATTTTTTCAGTGCAATAAATGCGATGATTGATGCAAATCTTGTTTCCGGGAGGTAATCTTAAACCGGTTTCAAGTTACCGCGGGGTAATGTTTAGGAGGGGGTAATTTGAAACCTTTACACCGGGACTAAATCTCTGCATCGATCCCACTTCTAATTAGAAATTACTCAAAAAGATTTTTATCTATCCGACTTCCATCAAGCGATAAAAATTTCCTACAGTCATCATTAATCTGGATAAATCACAGTGTGAGCAATCCGGAAACCGCGTTGTACCCATATAATATTTTTGGCAATCCTGGGAACGGCTGTCATAAATTATAAAATTCCATAAATCGATAGTGCGAAGTATTTGATGGGCAAAAGTGTGGGTTTTTCATCCAGCCTCCATTTCTTAAGCGTTTCTTCATCAATCCAGCTTCTATTTCAGATCTAGAAATACCTTCATCCAGCTTCTATTTCTCATGCGTTATTTTCGTCAATCCAGCTTCTATTTCACCTGCAGAAGAACCTTCGTCCAGATTCCAATTCTCTTGCGTTTTTTCATCAATCCAGCCTCCATTTCACCTGTAAAAGGTCTTAATCCAGCTTCTATTTCTCAAGCGTGGTTTCTATGCAACCATCCTATAGCCTACACCGCGCTATTACGACACGTCAGGTTGATTTATTTCCCAACGGAATGCCGTCAAAATAACGTAAAAAATGACGTAAAAAGCCCGAGAAGCTCGTAAGTAAGTGAATAAGTAAAGAATGAAGAATATAAGTGAATAAATGCAGCCTTAACTGTAGTTGGCTCTTCCTCTGACGAAAATACATGTTTCGGAATTTATGACCGCCGTTCCCAGGATTGCCATATTTTTAAACTATCCAAATCCAATAAATTCTTATAATGCATAATTGTAAAATTAAACCAAGTTTGTGACTAACGTAGATTGGATGGACCCGATTTGACCAGGGTCTATGACAAGAGAGGCCGTTACCCTGGACAGAAATTACTAACGCAGATTGTTAACGTAGACTGTTTCCACGATTCTGTTTATACTGTCCTCAACACAAAATGGCGAGCGATTAAAATGTTTTGATCTAACGACACCAAAGCTACAGTTGCAACGTACATTCTGCCATCTAGTGAATGGTCTATAGCGCGATACAGGTCACTAAGAAGCACACTGAGATTAAATAATAAAATGAATTTATAACTAAATGTAAATTATTGCCTGTTTTATTTTTATCAAGCCAGCTCCAATTTAAGCAAGAATATTTTCATCAATTTATTTTAATCCAGCTCCAATTTAAGCAAGAACATTTTCATCAATCCAGCTTCCATTTAGGTATAATTTATTTTGTATCAGTCCGGCTTCTATTTAGCGAGAATTCTTTTAATCAATTCAACTTGCGTAATTAGGAACGGCATTCTATAGTACAATCACTTATACGCAATATGTTCTACCTAAGTGGGTTTTGTCCTACACTGTCCATGGGTTTTTTGGTCGAGGGGGAAATGTCCACGCCCCGAGCTAAGAAAACAGAGCAAGCTTACTACCGATCATCAAACTGTCTTTCGCTTTTGACAACTAGTCACAAGTCATCTCAAATTCTCCAACCGAGCCATAGTCTGACTAAATATCCTGAAATTTTCATAAAGTTATCTGTGATGTTAATGTAGTTGTGAGCTACTGAATGCTGCTAATTATAAATCTAGAAGTGAGTTGCGAAACGTCAAAGTCGAGGCCGCACAGACGTCTTTGATATTTAATATCTTCAAAACTACTTAATACTTATATTGAACTGAAATTTCACAAAGTTTTCTCTAATACTATAATAAACATTCTGTAGAGTTCATTGGAATCTGAAATGGTCGAGCAGGAACTTTCTGAAAACTTTGTTGAATTTAGATGGAACCATACGTCAACCATTCTCAAAAGAATGTAATGTGGTACAAGACAATCAATCAATATGTACAGTATACTTGTAGAACATAGCTATTCATCGCAATTTACACTTTTTCAATTGCATGTATAATATACAATCAAATTTCAGCACAGGTCAAAAACTAAGTCATCAGGTGGAGAAAATTGATGGCTTGAACAATGTTGTAGAAAGTCGTTCTCCATTTCAAGCAATTCGTCACAGATACCACATCCAAAAAACTTCGTCAAAGACGCCTTTCTATCCACAGAAAATTTTACTTTGCTAACATCATCTTTAAATCTCTGCGACTGGCTTGCAGTCTCACTTGAATCCATATATTTCTTCTTTGAGAAACCTTCATTAACAGATGCAATATTAAAAGTAATGATAGGATCGGATTTGTTAGCAATAACTTCAATTCCAATTTGAAGATCCTGTGCTTGTGTTCTTACATGGCCTTTAAACTGTTCCTCCGTAGAACAATTCTTGATAATCGATTTATGTTGTGATTGGTTCTCCTCAGTTGCATGAGTTCTTCTGTGTTTCTTTAGAGTTCTAAGTCTTGTGAATCCTTCAAAACAGACATCACATGTGTGTGTTTTTTGGACAGAATGGAGTTGCATATGCCTTCTCATACAACCAATTCGTTTAAACGACTTCTGGCATAGCTGGCACCTGAACGGTTTTTCTCCAGAATGGGTTCGCATGTGATTTCTCAGGACACCACTTTGAGTAAATGATTTCTGACATAACTCACACTTGTATGGTTTATCTCCAGTATGTGTTCTCCAATGCATTTTCAGATGACTGCGGTGAGCAAATGATTTGTGACATAGCTCACACGTGTATGGTTTCTCCCCAGTATGAGTTCTCATGTGCCTTCTCAGACCTTCTTTAAATGATTTTCCACATAACTGACACACGTATGACTTCTCTCCAATGTGATCTCTCATAATATGCATTTTCAGATTTTCATTATCACCTGCACTATTAAAAGTAATGAAAGGATCATCCTTGTTAGCAATAACTTCAATTCCAATTTGAAGATCCTGTGCCTGGGTTCTTACATGGCCTTTAAACTGCTCCTCTGTAGAGCAATTCTTGGGAATAGATTTATGGTGTGATAGGTTCTCCTCAGTTGCATGAGTTTCACTGTCGTTCTTTAGATTTTCAAGTCCTGTGAACTCGTCAAAATAAGCATCAAATGTGGGTGGGTCTTTGTCAGAATGGATTCGCATGTGCCTTCTCAGTGAACCACTTCGATTATACACTTTCTGGCACAGCTGGCACTTGTAAGGCTTTTCTCCAGAATGGGTTCGCATGTGATTTTTCAGTACACCACCTGAAATAAATGATTTCTGACATAACTGGCACTTGTATGGTTTCTCACCAGTATGTTTTCTCATATGCGATTTCACACTATAACAGAGAGAAAATGATTTATAACATAGCTGGCAACTGTATGGTTTCTCCCCAGTATGAGTTCTCATGTGCATTTTCAGAGAAGCATTTTGTTGAAACGATTTTCCACATGTCTGGCACATGTGTGGTTTATCTCCAGTGTGAGCTCTCATGATATGCATTTTCAGAGTACCACCATGACAAAATGACCTCGGACATAGCTCGCACAAGTATGGTTTATCTCCAGTATGTGTTCTCACATGAGTTTCCAGCTGACTTGGGTAAGTAAATGATTTCCCGCATATCTGGCAACTGCGCTGTGCTTTTACTGTTTCTGTTCTTGTGTTCGCCATTAGGTTACTCTCACATATCATACCACGGCTTTGAAGATCTCACAGATGACAAACTTCTGGCATACGAGTTCTGAAATAATTAGAATAGATCTGTTTGATTTTTACTTGGCATGCATGCGCTTCTAAAGTTGTCGTATTCAAGGCAAGGTTGGTTTTATATAGCTTTGTGATTCTGGAGCTGTGGTGTCTCCTGAAGGCTGTTGACTTTCTACAAGGTCTTGAAATTTGTTGAGATCATAGTCTCTCCCAAACCCGCCGTGCATAATTTATCACATTAATGATAATTCCATTTCAGTGTGCATTTCAGAAGCATAGGGGAAAGATTCATTCTTTATCTCAAGATTAGTAGTTTTAATTCTCTGAGTAATGCAAAAAATGGTTACATATAAATACTACAAAATATTGAACCTATCAAAACTTTGTTTACCAACAGTTATGTACATTATTTTTCAGTGATTTTAACAGAAAACAATTAAGTTGACCTTCATAAAATTTGTAGACCGAAACACCTAGTTCAATGAGTACATGGCACTTTCTAAAATGATCAGTGAAGTTTTAATTTTTATAGCTGACATATTTAGACCTAAAGTTTTTTTATGGTCTTGAAAGTAATACGACTTTTCTCCATTCTTAGATGAGTGAATAGTTAGTAACAAAGGCAAAACAGATGTCAAGTTTTTTAGGCAAAACTCCGAACGACGGTCTCAAATTAAAATATATAAGCTATATCGTCAAATGTTGTAATTGTCACACAACAACTTGAGGTACTTTCTGAAAACATCCTACTTGTGGCTAAAGCGTCACTGGAAAGCAGACAAGTAACTTGAGAAAAGACCACGACTTGTTCCACTTTGGTAACGCAACTTGCGCTTGGCATGCATCCAAAATCCATCAATAGTCTGTGTGTGGATTGGATGTTCAGATCTAAAAATACCTTCTATTTCTCAATCGTTATTTTCGTTAATCCATCTTCTATTTCAGATATAAAGATACCCTCATCCAGCTACCATTACTTTAAGTGTTTTTTTTATCAATCCAGCTTATATTTCAGATCTAGAAATACCTTCATCCAGCTTTTATTTTTCATGCGTTATTTTCCTCAATACAGCTTCTATTCCACCTGTAAAAGAACCTTCATACAGATTCCATTTTCCAGTGTTTTTTTCAGCAATCCCACCTCCATTTCACCTGTAAAAACTTTCATCCAGCATCCATTTCTCAAGCACTGGACCAGTTGTCTGCAGACCAGTTGTCACACCCTCAAAAGTAAAACTGTGGGCCCGGGTGTTGCAGCACCCTTAGCATCCACATTAATGCGGCCTGCACACAAAATAGCATGGAAAAACAGAAATTTTAAATTGGGACCGCCGTTCAGCGTTATGCCTTTTTCATATATAATTTTCTGCCTTTGCACGGTTGCTTGCCTAAAACCCATTGTGTTCCATCTCTGTGTCAGACAGACTACCCCTTAAATTAGTCCACGAAATCTAGCTCAAATAAACCATCAACCTGGGCAAAATTGTTTCAGAAGGTTTTTTATACTTAAACATTCTCAGTAGACTATGGGGGCAATTGAGGCATGTGTCCCCCCAATGATGCTTTAAGCAAATGCAATCCATTGTGGTTTTGAGGTGGTATACATACTAATCAAATCTGGACAAGTGAGAGTGGGGAGATCATATGGTGTGCTAACGAGAATTGAACTTATAATAGTTTGTTTGAATTGAACTTCTAATAGTTTGTTTAATTGTGTTCATTGGGGTGTGGCATTTCCATTTCTGCCCATGGCTGCCTCTATATACCCATGGCTGTAATGAACAGCACTTGATTTAGAAACTCAAAGATCTCTCATTTGCATGACATCAGTTAAACATAATAAATCCTTGCTGTGTTTTACTTAGAACATCATTGGGGGGGGGGGGGCACACGCCCAAATTGCCCCCACCCTCGAGTCTACTGAGAGTGCATAAGTATACTCAATAATGTTCTGAAACCAAGAAACTAATTAATGTCATTGTTCTTAGAAGGCATTCTAACACGTTGAAGTCATCAGCAATCCGACAATAGATATAAGACACACGAAAAACCATTTAAACCACCCTCTATTGCGATGATCCCATGTTCGCAATTTGTCCAAATTTGGATATATCATTCAGCAAAAGATTCTGAGCAGGAGACCGTTTAAAAACCTTCTGACTCAATTTAGCCCAGGTCAAAATGCAAATGGCCGGGACTAAATCTCTTCATCGATCCCACTTCTAATTAGTAGGCCTAATAACGTAAAAAGATTGTCATCTATCCGAATAAAAACTTTATTCCAAGAGCCCTCTATAAGTGCCTTCCCAACAAGCGACTTTGTAACCCGTAATGCTCCCTTTCATGTTACTGAGTTGCGGTCTTGTCAACCTGTTTTTGTTCACATTAAACGAATATATATACTTCCATTAAGCGATATTTTTTCTATAGTCATCATTAATCTGGAGAAATCACAGTGTGTGCAATCCGGAAACCGAGTTGTCCCTAAACTATCCAATAAATTCTAATCATGCATAGTTGTAAAATCTAACCAAGTTTGTGACTAACGTAGATTGTTTCCATGATTTGGTTTTTACTATCCTCGACACAAAATGGCGAGCGATTAAAGTGTTTTGATCTAACGACACCAAAGCTACAGTTGCAACGTACATTCTGCCATCTAGTGAATGGTCTATAACGCGATACAGGTCACCCTGATGCACCCTAAGATTCAATATTAAAATGAATTTATCCCTAAATGTAAATTATTGCCTGTTTTATTTTTATCAATCCAGCTCCAATTTAAGCAAGACTATTTTCATCAATTTATTTTCATCCAGTTCCGATTTAAGCCAGAACATTGTCATCAATCCAGCTTCCATTTAGGTAAAATTTATTTTGTATAAGTCCGGCTTCTATTTAGCGAGAATTCTTTTAATCAATTCAACTTGCGTAATTAGGAACGGCATTCTATAGCACAATCACTGGATATGACAACCTACCTGCCTGGTTTCTTAGACTCACCGCACCATTCTTTTCCCTACATCTTTCTCACCTTATTAATCTCTCTTTCCTATCCCACTTCATCCCTCCCCAGTGGAAAGTAGCCATCATCAGGCCAAAAACCAAAACAAATCCCCCCCTCTCTAAAAGCAGACTTCCGCCCAGTTTCCATCCTCCCTGTTCTCTCCAGAAGAGTTGAAAAGCAAATTGTTCAGAGATTTATATACCCTACACTCACTCAAGCCCCTCTTGAGTTCCTAATTTCTGATCAATTTGCCTCCAGACCCACTGAGTCCACCTCTGCCGCCATAATATCCATCATACATCACACGCAAATCCTCCTAAAAACCAATGAATATGTCTCAATAATCTCACTCGATTTCTCCAAAGCATTTGACTTTGTCAAGCACTCTGCCCTTTTTGACAAAATTTCCACTCTTGACATCCCAGACCAAATCTATAACTGGCTAGTTGAATATCATCTTGAACGCTCTCATCTAACTATATTCAAAGGCCACACTTCGTCTCTCCTCCCAATTAATGCCAGCATAGTTCAAGGCTCTGTCTTAGGACCCACCAACTTCTCCATTACTGGTTCAGACCTGCATCCTGCACAACCACTTAACCTCATGCTCAAATTTGTTGATGACACTTACCTCCTTATAGGATCCACTCAAGTTCATACAATTCAATCTGAGCTGCACTTGATCTCTACTTGGGCTTCTGCCAGTAACCTCACCCTTAATAGCTCTAAATCTAAAGAAATGATCTTTCCCCGCCCCTGTCACCAATTTGACCCTCCTCCACTATTACCTAATATAACTCGAGTCAAAACCATGGAGATACTGGGCGTCATCCTTCAAGATAACCTCAAACTCACTGCTCATATAGACCACATCACAGCAACCTGCTCGTCCTCTCTCTATGCCATCAGAAAGCTCAAAACCCATGGCCTCTCCTCCTCATCCATCCATAATGTTACCAAAGCCACTACCGTTGCTAAATTACTTTATGCCTCCCCATCCTGGTGGGGTCTCACCCTGGCTTCCGACAAAGAACGCCCTGAAAAACTCCTAAAAAGAGCCAAGCGCCTATGTTATTTAGAGCAAACCTTTCCAACAGTCTCTGAACTTGCCAGCATAGCCGATGCAAAACTCCTCTTCTCCATCATACACAACCCCAAACACGTACTTCACCAACTTCTACCTCCTCTCCGACCCCCTCCTCCCACCAATTAAGACCTAGAGCACACAATCTCACTCTCCGACTTAAAGACCACTCCCAATTTATCCCACGATCATTATATAAAAATATTTACTAGCTTATTTAAGACTAACGAATTGAACTTAAAACTTTAATTGTTCTTTAATCACTGAATGTTAACATTTTCTGCGTTATTGTCAGATTGTCATTTCTCAATAAAACGAATATATATAAGACTTATACGCAATATGTCCTACCTAAGTGTGTTTTGTCCTACACTGGGGAATTGTCCATGGGTTTTTTTTGTCGAGGGGGAAATGTCCATGCCCCGAGCTAAGAAAACAGAGCAAGCTTACTACCGATCATCAAACTGTCTTTCGCTTTTGACAACTAGTCACAAGTCATCTCAAATTCTCCAACCGAGCCATAGCCTGACTAAATATCCTGAAATTTTCATAAAGTTATCTGCGATGTTAATGTACATGTAGTTGTGAGCTACTGAATGCTGCTAATTATAAATCTAGAAGTGAGTTGCGAAACGTCAAAGTCGAGGCCGCACAGACGTCTTTGATATTTAATATCTTCAAAACTACTTCATAATTATATTGAACTGAAATTTCACATAGTTTTCTCTAATACTATAATAAACATTCTGTAGAGTTCATTGGAATACGAGATGGTCGAGCTGGAACTTTCTGAAAACTTTGTTGAATTGAGATGGAACCATACGTCAACCATTCTCAAAAGAATGTAATGTGGTACAAGACAATCAATCAATGTGTACAGTATACTTGTAAAACATAACTATTCGTCGCAATTTACACTTCTTCAATTGCATGTATAATATACAATCAAATTTCAGCACAGGTCAAAAACTAAGTCATCAGGTGGGGAAAATTGATGGTTTGAACAATGCTCTAGAAAGTCCTTCTCCATTTCAAGCAAGTCGTCACATATACCACATCCAAAAGATTTTGACAAAACTGCCTTTCTATGCACAGAAAATATAACTTTGCTAACATCATCTTTAAATCTCTGCGACTGGCTTGCAGTCTCACTTGAATAAAAGTATTTCTTCTTTGAGAAACCTTCATTAACACCTGCACTATTAAAAGTAATGATAGGATCGGATTTGCTAGCAATAACTTCAATTCCAATTTGAAGATCCTGTGACTGGATTCGTGTGTGGCCTTTAAACTGTTCCTCTGTAGAACAATTTTTGGGAATCGATTTATGTTGTGATTGGTTCTCCTCAGTTGCATGAGTTCTTCTGTGTTTCTTTAGAGTTCCAAGTCTTGTGAATCCTTCAAAACAAACATCACATGTATACTTGCTTTTGAAAGAATGGAGTTGCATATGCCTTCTCATACAACCAATTCGTTTAAACGACTTCTGGCATAGCTGACACCTGAACGGTTTTTCTCCAGAATGGGTTCGCATGTGATTTCTCAGGACACCACCTTGAGCAAATGATTTTTGACATAACTCGCACTTGTGTGGTTTCTCACCAGTATGTGTTCTCCAATGCGTTTTCAGATGACTGCGTTCAGCAAATGATTTGTGACATAGCTCGCAGTTGTAGGGTTTCTCCCCAGTATGAGTTCTCATGTGCTTTTTCAGACCAGAATTTTCTTTAAATGATTTTCCACATAACTGGCACACGTATGACTTTTTTCCAGTGCGACCTCTCATAATATGCATTTTCAGATTTTCATTAACACCTGCACTATTAAAAGTAATGAAAGGATCAGACTTGTTAGTAATAACTTCAATTCCAATTTGAAGATCCTGTGCCTGGGTTCTTACATGGCCTTTAAACTGCTCCTCTGTAGAGCAATTCATGGGAATCGATTTATGGTGTGATTGGTGTTCCTCAGTTGCATGAATTTCACTGTCGTTCTTTAGAGTTTCAAGTCTTGTGAACTCGTCAAAACAAACATCAAATGTGGGTGAGTCTTTGTCAGAATGGATTCGCATGTGCCTTCTCAGTGAACCTCTTCGATTATACACCTTCTGGCACAGCTGGCACTTGTAAGGTTTTTCTCCAGAATGGGTTCGCATGTGATTTTTCAGAATACCACCTGTACCAAATGATTTCTGACATAACTGGCATTTGTATGGTTTCTCTCCAGTATGTGTTCTCATGTGTGATTTCAGACCAGAACTGACAGAAAATGATTTATGACATAGCTGGCAACTGTATGGTTTCTCTCCAGTATGTATTCTCATGTGTGATTTCAGACTAGAACAGAGAGAAAATGATTTATGACATAGCTGGCAACTGAATGGTTTCTCCCCAGTATGAGTTCTGGTGTGCATTTTCAGAGCAGCCTTTTCTTGAAATGATTTTCCACATAACTGGCACATGTGTGGTTTCTCTCTAGTGTGAGCTCTCATGATATGCATTTTCAGAGTACCACCATAACAAAATGACCTCGGACATAGCTCGCACAAGTATGGTTTATCTCCAGTATGTGTTCTCACATGAGTTTCCAGCTGACTTGGGTAAGTAAATGATTTCCCGCATATATGGCAACTGCGTGTTTCTACTGTATCTGTTCTTGTATTCGCCATCAGGTTATTCTCACATACAGTATCACTGAGCACTTTGAAGAGGTCACAGATGACAAACTCTATAGCACGCGGGTTCTGAAATTATTAGAATCTGTTTGAATTTACTTGACATGCATGCACTTCTAAAGTCGTCGTATTCAATGCAAGGATATAGTTTTATACAGTTTTATGATTTAGGAGCTGTGGTGTTTCCGGAAGGCCCGTGACTTTCTACTAAGTCCTGAAAATTGTTGAAATCATAGTCTCTCCCAAGCGTGCAGTGTGTAGTTTCTCACATTAATGATAACTCCGTTTCAGTATGCATTTCAGATGCATAGGAGCAGGATTAATTCTTTACCTGTAAATTGTTGTAATTCTCAGAGTAAACCAAAAAATGGTCACATATAAATACAATGAAATGTTTAAACTATCAAAACTTTGTTTACCAACATATATGTACGTTATTTTTCAGTGATTTCAATAGAAAATGATTAAATCGACCTTCATAACATTTGTAGACCGAAACTAGTATATGGCAATTTTCTTGATGAAGATTAATGTTTAACTAGAAATTAGAAACTTTGACACAATGTTGTTTGCACTTTCTAAAAAGATAAGTGAAGTTTTAATTTTTATAGTTGACATATCTGACCATAAGACCATAATTTTGTTTCCGGTCATGACAGTAACACGACTTTTCTCAATTTTTACATGAGTGAATAGTTAGTAAGAATGGCAAAACATATGTCCAATTTTCTATATCTAATTTCTGCCCTTGCACGGTTGCTTGCTTAAAACCCCTCGGGCTTCATCTATGTGTCTGACATACTGCCCTCTAAATTAGTCAAGGAAATCTAGCTCAAATAAACCGTCAACATGGGCAAAATTGATTCTGCAGAAGGTTTTTATACTTAACATTCTCAGTAGACTATGGGGGCAATTGAGGCATTTGTCCCCCATCATCATTGCGGTCCATGGGCTCAGTGCCCTTTGGTGTCAATCGCATGTTACACCATCCGTCTCCACTTGTCTCTCTCCTGTGCCATTCTGCTCAATTTGTATATCTCCATTCCGCACCAATCTGTAATGTCATCCCTACACAGTCCTCCCCTAATCCACGCTCCATCCATCATCCCAAAAATAGTTTGCTTGATGAGTCTCTCGATTCTCATTCTGCACACATGCCCAAAAAAGTTCAGTTTTCTTTCCATTATTATTTGCTTCATGTTTTTCTTATTTCCTACTTGTGCACGCACCTCCAGATTTGTTATTTTCTGCTCCCATCTGATGTGTAATATCCTCCTGTAGCATCTCATTTCAAATGCCAATAGTTTGTATCTCGCTTGCGTAGAGTCCATGTCTCGCATGCATAATATTAATATGCTAAATATGCATGTTTTTATAATTTCATTTTTGGCAATAACATCATTTTGGGGTTACAGCGTTGTTATCTTTAGACGGGGGGGGGGGGCAATCTTCCGAAGTCCGGTCCCAAATTATTTCGCATGTCTTATCACATAGATATGCTTCTCCAATGCTTCTTACTCGCCCTCATATAGAATGACGTCTTATTGAGGCCATTTTGGTTACCAGCACATTCTGAGTACATTTGTTGCACTAGAAATATCAGAAAATTCATCCCGCTTCTTGGTTTGGTCTGAGGATTTTCATCCGTCATCCCACTTCGTGGCTTGTTATCAATATTTTCATCTGTGACTAAGATACTAATCGCCGCTGAAGTTACAATGGAGAAATGGCTTCGAGGCTACTATTTTTCTTTCGATCAAAAAATTGATATACAAACCACGAAGTGGGAAGACGGATGAAAATCTTCAGACCAAAACAGGAAGCGGGATGATTTTTCTAATTTTTCGAGTGCAATAAACGTTTTCGGCAGTTATCTACAAATCAAATCAATATCCCTAGGCACAGTGCCCGTAGGAGTCCGACGCCACTCTCTGTCTGAGTCTGTCTCGCGTCATGTTACCCAGCTTCAACCCGTCCGGTCAGCAGGTCTGCTCCATACCATTAACATCTTGAAGCAATTGGACCACCTTATCTGATTGAAAAGAATATGAAAGAGAGGCATGAAGGACAACTTGGGTCAATGCCCGTATGTGTCCCATGCTCTCTTCTCCGACTCTCTCCACCAGTCTGTCCTGACCGACCTGTGCATGCCTGCTCCACATCATGACACCTTGGAGAATCTGAGCCGCTATGTCACTTGTGTAGTGGTTTTTGCAGATTTCAATCGTCTGGGTCTTTTACTGCCAGTGTATCGCCACCCATCTGGCAAACCTTCCTCCTTTTGTCCGGGCTTAGGACCGGCGCAGGGACGTTGTTGGTTCCCTGAGGCGGAGGATGGATGCAGTTTAACGTCATGCCCAGGACATCTACAAATGCCCAGGACATCTACAAATGCTCTGCGCCAATTACAATAACCTATTTAGTAGTCGATGTGAACGGTTTGTAAAGTGACGGTAAGACAAATGCTGTGAAATAATTTGGGACCGGTGTAAAGGTTTCAAATTACCCCTCCTAAACATTACCCCCCCCCCGGTAGCTTGAAACCGATTTCAAATTACCGGGAGGTAGGATGAAACCGGTTTCAAGTTACCCCCGTAGGTAATATGAAACCGGTTTGATGCTACCCCCTACGGTTTCAAGTTACCCCCACTGAAAACAGTATCCAGCTTCCATTTCACCTATAGAGAACCTTCATCCAGCTTCAATTTCACCTATAAAGAACCTTCATCCAGCTTCCATTTCACCTATAGAGAACCTTCATACAGTTTCCATTTCACCTATAGAGAACCTTCATCCAGCTTCCATTTCACCTTTAGAGAACCTTTATCCAACTTCCATTTCACCTTTAGAGAACCTTCCTCCAGCTTCCATTACACCTATAGAGAACTTTTATCCAACTTCCATTCCGCCTATAGAGAACCTTCATCCAGCTTTCATTTCTTTAGCGTTGCTTTCGTCAATCCAGGTTCTCTATTATTGAAATGAAAGCTGGATTGACGAAAACAAGGCTAGAGAAATGGAAACTGGATGAAAGTTCTCTACAGGTGAAATGGAAGCTGGATGAAGGTTCTCTATAGGTGAAATAGAAGCTGGGTGAAGGTTCTCTATAGGTGTAATGGGAGCTGGATTGAAGAAAACTACGCTAGAGAAATGGAAGCTGGATGAAGGTTCTCTATGTGTTAAATGGAAGCTGGATGAAGGTTCTCTATAGGTGAAATGGAAGCTGGATTGACGAAAACAGCACTAGAGATATGGAAGATGGATCGTTGTTTTAAAACGTTGTTTTCGTCAATCCAGCTAAGCTGGATGAAGGTTCTCAATAGGTAAAATGGAAGCTGGATGAAGGTTCTCTATAGGTGAAATGGAAGCTGGATTGACGAAAACAGCACTAGAGATATGGAAGCTGGATCGTTGTTTTAAAACGTTGTTTTCGTCAATCCAGCTAAGCTGGATGAAGGTTCTCAATAGGTAAAATGGGAGCTGGATTGACGAAAGCAACGCTAGAGAGATGGAAGCTGGATGAAGGCTCTCTATAGGTTAAATGGAAGCTGGATGAAGGTTCTCTAGAGGTGAAATGGAAGCTGGATTGACGAAAACAGCACTAGAGATATGGAAGCTGGATCGTTGTTTTCAAACGTTGTTTTCGTCAATCCAGCTTCCATTTCTCTCTAAAGGTGAAATGAAAGCTGGATGAAGGCTCTTTTTAGATTAAATGGAAGCTGGATCATTATTTTCAAACGGTGTTTTCGTCAATCCAGGTTCTATTTCAATTAAATAACTGTTTTCACTGGGGGTAACCTGAAACCCCTAGAGGTAACTTGAAACCGGTTTGAGATTACCCCCAGGTGTAATCTGAAACCGGTTTCAAGTTACCGGGGGGTAATGTTTAGGAGGGGTAATTTGAAACCTTTACACCGGACTTGGGAGGATTGCCGACGAGGGTTAGTTTTAGGATTAGTGCAGTCATTCTTCTAAAATTGAAACTGGATTGACGAACAATAATTTTCAACGAAAAATTGATTTAAAATATTTGCTGACTAAATAATAGAAGTGGGATTTATCGAACAAATTCTTGAATAGACAGAAGCTGGATCGATTAAAAGGATTCTCGGCCTAACTAGTTGGATTTATTAAAGATAACAACGCTGCAACGTTAGTTCTTGGTGTCTTGGTGGTCGGATAAAAAAACAAGTACCAAAGATTCTGAGCTGGAGACCACTTAAAAACCATCTGAAGCAATTGTTGCCCAGGTCAAATTGAAATGGCCGCGACTAATTCTTTTCGGTAATTGGGTAGTTTAGTGCCCCAAATTATTCAGGTTATTGCTGAGGTTTGGGGTTTCTCGTCAATCCAGCTTATATTTTATCAATGCTGGAATTTTCGGTAAAACTTCATTTTAGGTGCGTAAATTATTTCTCACGATTTCAAACCGGATAGTTGTCTGAAATTATCGTTAACACTGTAAGAAACATGTCCTCATGACGGAATCGGTTGCGGAAGACAAATTCATCCATATAAAACCTTCATCCAGCTTCGATTTCTTAAGCGTTTTATCATTCATCCAACTTCTATTTAAGATCTATCAAACATTAATCCAGCTTCTATTTAAGATATAAAATACATTGATCCCTCCCGCCCCCATTTCTGAAGCTTTTTTGAATCCAGCTCCCATTTAATATTCAATTTAATATTTTATTCAATCCAGCTACAATTTAAGGCAATACATTTTACTCCATCCAGCTCCAATTTAAGCAAGACGTTTTCGTCGATCCAGCTTCTATTTCATGTGTAACAATATTTATTACGGTTTCCGTTACTCCCGCGGTAATTATTTTCAACGATCTAGTTCCGATTTCACCAAGAAAGCGTATACATGGAGAAATAATTTACGCACCTAAAATGAAGTTTTACCGAATTTTCATCCAGCTTCCATTTCTTTATCGTTCTTTTCATAAATCCAGCTTCTATTTCTTAGATCTAATTACGTAAAAAAAATGTTCAGCGATCAGACTTCCATAAGTTATTCTACAGTCATCATTAATCTGGAGTGATCACCGAGTTGTACCCTTGTAATATTTTTTAACTATCCAACATATTCTAATAATGCATAGTTGTAAAATCAAACCAAGTTTGTGACTAACGTAGATTTTCCCTCTGATTTTGTTTATACTGTCTTCAACACAAAATGGCGAGCGATTAAAATGTTTTGATCTAACGACACCGAAGCTACAGTTGCAACGTACATTCTGCCATCTAGTGAATGGTCTATAGCGCGATATAGGTGACTAAGATCCACTCTGAGATAATTATTAATATTATAGTGAATTTATAATTATATGCAAATTATTGCCTGATTCATTTCATAATTGATATTTTACACTGAAATATTATTTTAAACGAAGAAGTAAAAAGACTTCCGAAGGTCTGGATCACAACTGATAGCTGATTGTTCCCTCTTTGTCTTTTTTCTGTTGGATTGAATTTTTGCCTGTCTTAATATAGGCTACCGGTGTATTCTTCAGACCAAAACAAGAAGCGGGATGATTTTTCTAATTTTTTTAGTGCAATAAATGCGATGATTGATGCAAATCTAGTTTCCGGGGGGTAATCTGAAACCGGTTTCAAGCTACCGGGGGGTAATGTTTAGGAGGGGGTAATTTGAAACCTTTACACCGGGTCCGTTTTTCTCGGACCCGGCATTCATTTGATGGCGCTTGAATAAACACTGGTATTTAGCATCCTTTGGCCCAAAGAGACCGGCAGTTTTTTCAAAGCACTTTCAGCCCTGCTGTAAACTTGCTGAATTATGAATTTATTAACATACTGTATAAGCTTAGGCCTTCCCGTTAGAGGCTGGCAAACTGGTGTAAAGGTTTCAAATTACCCCCTCCTAAACATTACCCCCCGGTAGCTTGAAACCGGTTTCAGATTACCCCCCGGAAACTAGATTTGCATCAATCATCGCATTTATTGCACTAAAAAAATTAGAAAAATCATCCCGCTTCTTGTTTTGGTCTGAAGAATATCATCCGTCATCCCACTTCGTGTTTTGTTATCAATATTTTGATCCGAAAAAAATAATAGCCTCGAAGCCATTTTCTCCATTGTAACTTCAGCGGCGATTAGTATTTTAGTTACAGATGAAAATATTGATAACAAACCACGAACTGTGATGACGGACGAAAATCTTCAGACCAAAACAAGAAGCGGGATGATTTTTCCGATTTTATTAGTGCAATAAATGCGATGATTGATGCAATTTACAGTTTGCAGGGGGGTAATGTTTAGGAGGGGGTAATCTGAAACCTTTATAGCCCTGGATTACAGTAATGCTCTAGAATGATCATAGTATATAGACAATAAAGAAATCCTACTTTAATCCAAAACTGGAGATTGTCACTGTGCTTTGGAAGCGTTTAATTGTTTACATTTAAATTCATTTGTATTTTGAAATTCGGCAGTCGTCTGTTACAACTTTCATTACAACTTTCAAAGTGGAGGCTAGCGAAATTGCAGAAAAATTAATGATTACTAAGGACTTTCATGACACAAATGTTCTGAAACTTTGAGTTTTATTTTCTCGATTGTTATTATTTTGCAAATTACAGAACCAAACAAATGAAACTTGTGTTAGGAAAAGGGTATATTCATTCTGTAAAAATAATTTTGAAGCAGAGTATCTGCAGAATATGATTGAATAAAAAAAGTCAACAATAGACAACCATGTGACACTTTTTGACCCCCAGTGTCACATACAATTACAAGAATAACAAATGTCAAATAGGCCTACACAGGTTCAATATTTAGCAATTATACTATGTACAACTAAGTGTGAAGAAGGCCACATGTGCACCCTCTGCATATGTAGTGCCTCTAGATTCTCGACATCAGTCTGTATAAAAATTCTTTTAATGAAACGAGAACAAAGCAATTGTCCACATCAGCACAGAATGTGCTTATTCCAGAACCCTGCTTAAAGGTACTAGGACTACTCATAAAGAGACTATTCATCAAAGGACTACTGATCAACGGACTGTTCGTCAAAGTACGTTAATCTATGGGCGTGGCGTGTATCGAGGACCGAGTATAAATGATGATCATTGATTCATGAAAATAATTGTGGACAAAATTGAAGTTCGATTGACGAAAGGAAGTAATTCTTAACTAGTATTTCGAAAGATTGATGAAAAGTTTTCTAAATAGAATCTGGGGGTTAGTGAAAGCGCACATGAATAACTAAGAGCTGGACTGGTGAAAGCAACTGTCCAAATAAAAGCTGGATTGGTGAAAATAATTCATATCAAAATAGAAGCTGGAATGATGAAAACAGTTGACTAACTAAAATTTGGATTCATGGAAAGAATTCACGATCAAATTTATTTTAAAACCTAATACTATATTTCATTGTGTATATCTTTATTTTACTCAGCAATCGACTATATGCATAAACATTTGATAAAAGTTAAATCAACAGTTCCTGAAAAAGACAACAGACCCATCAAGGGTCATGTGAAGTATGCAGGTGATTCCCTTAATGCTTGATGTATAATCCTTGATGAATAGACCCAGTGTGAGAATTGTGGAAAAATAACTGGGGGGGTTGGACCATTATCCACTTGGAATTGGGGTGTAAAAAACATACTTTAACATGGGGCTCTAAGAAAGACTGGGGGGTCGAAACCCCCCAACCCCCCCGGCAATTCTTACCCTGAATAGACCCTGATGAGTAGCCCTTGATGAACAGCCGTTGATGAATTACAATTACAATCATCAGATTCAAGACAGCGTTGACTTTGTGAAGTATGAGCTGCGGAATTCCACGCTGCAGGCAATTCACTTTCTAATTTAAAGTCATGCAATTGCTGATGTCATAATCTTTCTAAAAACAACTATGACCAATTTATCACTAACGATTTCAGTTTGCATTCCATTGATGATATATCAAAACCATCCAACCTTCATGTAACCATTTAATTATTTTTCAGTAAGATTACAATCTAAGACGAATTAGTCGACCTTTATAACATTTTTAGAAAGAAATATCCACTATAATGTTCCTGGTGAAGGCAAATGTTGCAGTTTCTAAAAAAATCAGTAAAATCCTATTTTAAAGTGTTAACTGGTCTATAGAAAAAACTTATTCCTTTCGTTGCAGTAAAATAACTTATGAGTACATAGTTGAGTGACCAGTCAGTAACACAGCTCCAGCCTGCTTTATCTATTGTTCCGGATTCCGGCAAAGAGGTGAATCCAAGTCAGAATACTTTCGCTAAAATAAGTCGAATTGATACAAAATCATCTTTCATTAAATGGACGCTGGATTAATAGAAAAATTATCGTTTAAATTAGAGCTGGAGTGATGTAAATGTTCTTGTTTAAATGTAATGTGGTACAAGACAATCAATCACTATGTACAGTATACTTGTAGAACATAACTATTCATCACAATTTACACTTTTCTTAACTGCGCATATAATATACAATCAACATTCAGCACAGGTCAAAAACCAAGTCATCAGGTGGAGAAAATTGATGGTTTGAACAATGCTCTAGAAAGTCTGTCTCCATTTCAAGCAATTCGCCACAGATACCACATCCAAAAGATTTTGACAAAAACGCCTTTCTATGCACAGAAAATTTGACTTTGCTAACATCATCTTTAAATCTCTGCGACTGGCTCGCACTCACACTTGAATAAAAATATTTCTTCTTTGAGAAACCTTCATTAACACCTGCATTATTAAAAGTAATGATAGGATCGGATTTGCTAGCAACAACTTCAATTCCAATTTGAAGATCTTGTGACTGGATTCGTGTGTGGCTTTTAAATTGTTCCTCTGTAGAACAATTCTTGGGAATCGATTTATGTTGTGATTGGTGCTCCTCAGTTGCATGACTTCTTCTGTGTTTCTTTAGAGTTCCAAGTCTTGTGAATCCTTCAAAACAAACATCACATGTATGTTTGCTTTTGACAGAATGGATTTGCATATGCCTTCTCATACAACCACTTCGTTTAAACGACTTCTGGCATAAATTACACCTGTAAGGTTTTTCTCCAGAATGGGTTAGCATGTGATTTTTCAGATCACAACTTTGACTAAATGATTTCTGACATAACTGGCACTTGTATGGTTTCTCTCCAGTATGTGTTCTCGTATGCAATTTCAGATGACTGCGATGAGCAAATGATTTGTGGCATAGCTCGCACGTGTATGGTCTCTCCCCAGTATGAGTCATCATGTGCCTTTTCAGAGGAGTATTTGCTTTATATGATTTTCCACATAACTGACACACGTATGACTTATATACTTTGTGAGCTCTCATTATATGTATTTTCAGATTTTCATTAACACCTGCACTAGTAAAAGAAATGAAAGAATCAGACTTGTTAGCAAGAACTTCATTTCCAATTTGAAGATCCTGTGCCTGGGGATTTCCATGGCCTTTAAACTGCTCCTCTGTAGAACAATTCCTGGGAATCGATTTATGGTGTGATTGGTGTTCCTCAGTTGCATGAGTTCCACTGTCTTTGTTAAGAGTTTCAAGTCCTGTGAACTCGTCAAAACAAGCATCAAATGTGGGTGGGGCTTTGTCAGAATGGATTCGCATGTGCCTTCTCAGAGAACCACTTCGATTATACACCTTCTGGCACAGCTGGCACCTGTAAGGTTTTTCTCGAGAATTGGTTCGCATGTGATTTTTCAGGATATCACCTGCACCAAATGATTTCTCACATAACTGGCACTTGTATGGTTTCTCTCCAGTATGTGTTCTCATGTGGGATTTCAGCCTATAACAGGAAGAAAATGATTTCTGACATAGCTGGCAACTGTATGGTTTCTCTCCAGTATGGGTTATCAAGTGCGTTCTCAGACTAGAACTGTGAGAAAATGATTTCTGACATAAATGGCAACTGAATGGTTTCTCTCCAGTATGAGTTTGCATGTGCTTTTTCAGAACAATAGTTTCTTTAAATGATTTACCACATAACTGGCATATGTACGGCCTCTCTCCAGTGTGAGTTCTCATAATATGCATTTTCAGACCACTGCCATGAGAAAATGATTTCTGACATATGTGGCACAGGTATGGTTTATCTCCAGTATGTGTTCTCATGTGCATTTTCATATTAGTTTGGTAAGAAAATGATTTCTGGCATATCTTGCAACTGCGTTGTGTATTTTCCATATTTGCCATCAGGTTACTCCCACATAAACATTAATCACTGTGTTGATGAGCTCACATGTGACAAGCTTTAACATAAATTATTGCATATTGCTAAATCTTGTAGATTCTATTGAAAATGCCTTAAGTGATAACCCTGAATGTAGGGTCATTCTTGGTGGTGACTTTAATCTACAGTTTGTTAATGATTTGTCTTGCCATGCAATTTTTAATGATTTTGTTAGATCCTCTAAGCTGAAGCTATGTGACAGCAAACTAAATAGTCCTACGCAGTTTACCTACTTATCCGAGGCGAACAATTCTAAATCCTTTATTGACCACTTCTTTGTTGATGAAGCACTGTTTGCTAAAGTTCAGTTCTCTGAAATAATTGACAGTGGTGTAAATTTATCTGATCATTTACCTCTATTACTGCACTTCTCTGACAGCTTTATAGATAGTGGTGGTGATTTTGTTAGGCAGGTTCCTAATGGTGTTAAGTCAGGTCGGCTTAGATGGGATAAAGCGGATCTTGCTTCTTACTATCGTGCCACTGATTTACACTTAGGTCAAATCAATTCTTCACAAGTCTTTACAAACTGTAATGTAGGATGTTCATGTGTGCATGGCGATGACATAGATGTTGTCTACAGCATGATTGTTGATAGACTATGTCGATCCGCAGATGAACACTGCCCAAGAACCACTGCGTCACACTATAAACATTATTGGGATAGTGAGCTGACTGATTTAAAAAACAAGTCAATAGCTGCTCATGACTTGTGGAAAGCATGTGGACGACCCAGTCAGGGATCAATACATGATGTAAAAAGGTGTGCAAAAGCAGAATATAAGCGTGCAATTAGAAACAAGAAATCTTTGGACGATACTTATGTTTCTAATGACTTACATGAATATCTTCTTTCAAAAGATACAAATTCTTTTTGGAAAACCTGGCAAAGCAAATTTAAGAGTAAGCGCAGATCCCCTTTATCTGTAGATGGTTATAATGAACCAAAAGACATTGCTATGGCCTTTGCTAACAATTTTAAAGCTGCGTGCTCACCAAATAATGCAAACGCCAGTGAGAAACTTGAGAAGTGCTTCCACGATAAGTTTATGCAGTATAATCCAGCTTCTGATTTTAAATTGATAACAGTAGAAATTGTTGACCAATGCATTCGTAAAATGAAGCGAGGTAAACCCGCTGGTCTG
The DNA here is from genome assembly GCA_949752735.1 of Lumbricus terrestris. Lineage (NCBI taxonomy): Eukaryota > Metazoa > Annelida > Clitellata > Crassiclitellata > Lumbricidae > Lumbricus > Lumbricus terrestris. The sequence goes on along the minus strand of OX457048.1, from coordinate 4,382,069 downwards.
GATCGTATTGAGACGGAACATCTAGTTCATGCTCATCCAAGACTGGTTGTTTTGCTCTCGCTTCTGTTCAACCAAATGCTTGTGCATGGCAGGGTACCCACCAGTTTTGGTCTAGGCATAATCATACCCTTAGAAAAGGGGCCTAACGTAGATAAAGGTAATAGTGACAACTATCGTGGCATCACGTTAAGCTCAAATTTATCTAAACTTTTCGAAATGTGTATGCTTGAGCACTATGGCAGCTATTTTTGCACGTCTGATTTGCAGTTTGGATTCAAAAAGGGGTTGGGATGTTCACATGCAATCCTTGCAGTCAGAGCAGTTGTTGACTATTTTACAAGTCATGGGTCCACTGTCAACTTATGTGCACTGGACATGTCTAAAGCCTTTGATAAAGTGAATCACTTTACTTTGTTCAATAAACTAATGGACAGAAAGGTTCCTCGGGAGCTTTTGACCACACTTATAACTTGGTATAGTCTGAGTGCAGCATTTGTGAAATGGGACAGCATATTATCAGAGATGATAACCCTAACGTGTGGAGTTAGGCAGGGTGGTGTTCTATCCCCGGTGCTGTTTGCTGTCTACGTGAATGACGTTATTGAAAAATTAAGTAGATCTAGTCATGGGTGTAGAATTGGTGATACTTACTTGGGATGTGTCATGTACGCAGATGATCTCATATTAATTTCAGCATCGCTGTGTGATCTCCAATCAATGGTTGATATTTGCTTTTCTGAGTTAAACGGTATTGATATGAAACTTAATGTAGCCAAATCTCAAGTGATAAGGATTGGAACACGGTTCCGTAATACATGTAAGTGCATTAAGGTCAATGGAGTGGAGATAAGTTTTGTTGACAAATTAAAATATTTGGGCTGTTTTCTGACTGCAGCCAAGTCATTTAAAATTAGTTTGCATGAAATGCGTGTGAAGTTTTACAGATCATTTAATTCATTGTATAGCAAATGCTACAAATTCAGTGAACCAGTTTTGTTGCATTTAGTAGCTGCCCACTGTAAACCGTTTCTCCTTTATGGAATGGAAGCTGTTAGTCCTACCAAAAGTGAGCTGAACTCTTTAGAGTACACTTACAGCTCTGCAGTATGTAAAATTTTTAAAGTCTCCCATAGTAGTGTTGCATCTGTACTGCACTTCATGCATGAAATTAATATTACAGACTGCTGGTTATCCAGAAGATTGCGTTTTATCCAGAAATGCCTTTCACACAACAATGTGGTTGTCAGTTTTGCATCGTGCTTCTCTTACACGCCTTAAGTGTTTGAGCGCTTGTTATGGTATTTTCAGTATATCTATTCTTGTTGTGTATACCACCACTGTCTGGGAATGTACATTTGATATTATGGTTTAGGTCAACCTAGAAGTCCTATGCAGCTATGGATATCTAATATCTATGCATGCAAACTTTTATAATAAGGAAACTTAGTCTGTTTTCTGTCTTTAGTGCGATGCAGGCAGATATACTGTCCTGTGAATGCTGTATTTCTTTGTTGTTTTATTAATTGTGCTACCATCATTTGGTGAATAAAAGATTGATATATAAAGGTTCTGAAATCATTATAATCTGTCTGATTTGCACTTGATATGCAAGCGCTTCTGAAGTCATCGTACTCAATACAAGGTTGTGGATATACAATTTTGCGATTCAGGAGCTGTGGTGTTCAGTGAAGTCCGTTGACTTGCTAAAACGTCCTTCAATTTATTGAATTCATAGCCTCTCCAAAACCTGCAATGTATAGTTTCTCACATTAAGTTGACCTCCAAAAAGTTGTAGACCAAAACATCTAGCATAATTATGGCAATATTCTTGATGAAGATTCAGGATTTCAGGTTGCACATGAAGCTTTGACACAATGTTGTTTGTTTTAATTTTGACAGCTGACATAATCTAGACCATAACTATTTTTCCGCTCAAGAAAGACAGTAACACGACTATTCTCAATTCTTAAATAGTGATTAGTTAGTAATAATGTCAAAACAGATTTCCAGGTTTTAAAAATCTCTGGGCAAAATTGCTTCAGATGGTTTTTGAATGGTTTCCTGTTCAGAATTTTATCCGAATTGAGACAATTTCCGACCACCGAATCACCCCGAAATGGGGGAATTATAATTTGTGTGTTTTTACATGGATCCTCATGTAATGTCGGATTTGGAATGACTTCAACATGCTGGAAAGTGATGCTTCTAAGAACAATGCTAATTCAATTATTGATTTGAGAACATTAATAAGTATACTTAAAAATTATCAGTAAACTATGGGGGCAATTGGGGCATGTATCCCCAAATGATGGTCTAAGCAAATGCCATCCATTGTGGTTTTGAGCTGGTATACCTGCTAATCCAATCCTGGCAATAAGAGTGGGTGGTACTAGGACAAAATGGTAGTGGACAAAATGGTACGGACAAAACGGTATGTTTAAATGGAAGCTGGATGGGGGGTATTTTATTGCTGAAATAGATGGTGGATGGCTTTTTTGTGGCTGAAGTAGAGCTCTAGTGAAGAAAAAGCTTGAGAAGAGGAGGCTGGATTGGCGAATAAAATGCTTGAGAAATCGAAGATGAATTGATTTTTTCATTCATGTATTTCATGATGTATCCAGCTTCAATTTCAGCCATAAGATTCCTTAAATCAACCTCCACTTGCAATGAATCTTTCAATAATCCAGCTTCTATTTCAGTTATGAAAATACCCTGATACAGCTTCTATATCTAAAGTGTTATTTTCATCAATCCAGCTTCCATTTCATATATAAAAATATCCATGCAGAGCCTTCATCCAGCTTCCATTTCACATGCGTCTTTTCATTAATCCAGCTTTTATTTCATATATAAAAATCCACTAATCCAGCTTTCATTTAATCATACCATTTTGTCCATACCATTTTGTCCGGTCGCCGAGAGGGGAGATCATGTGGTGTGCTAATGAGAATTGAACTTCAAATAGTTTTTTTCATTGGGGTGGGGGCATTCCCCTTCTGCCCCTGTTCCTGTACCCATGACTGTACTGAATAGTACTTGAAATGTAAATGTAAAAATGTAATCGCATATTTATATAGCGGCTGTCTTATGGCCTCGACCCTGAGGGTGAGATCCTTCACCACCGCTACTCCACGTTTATATTGCGACCGAGCCACCCGCAGTAAAGATCCGAGAAATTAATCTCTGATAAACCGACCGACCGGGAATCGAACCCGGGCCGCAGGCGTGGCGAGCGGGCTACCAACCCACTCGGCCACTGAGGATCTCTTGATGTAGAAACTCAAAGATCTCTCATTTGTATGACATTAATTTTCTCGCTCTGCGTTTTTGCTTAGTGCATTATTGGAGGTGTTGGGGTGGTACACACCCAAATTGCCTCCAGAGTCTGCGGAGAGTGCATAGGTATACTTATTAATGTTCTGAAACCAAGAAACTAATTAAGGTAATTCTTCTTAGAATACTTCATCGCACGTTGAAGTCATTAGCAATCCGACATTACATATAAAAAACAAAAACAGGTAAATACGCACACTAGATACCCGTACTCCAAACAATATGGCTGCCAACGAATGCCATAAATTAGAGCGCAGCGACTATTATATAATTACAGCGCAGCGACTATTTATCGCGTGAGGGTCGGTTAGGGCTCAGGTTAGGCGCCGTGAGGGTCGGTTAGGGTTAGTTTTAGGGTTAGTGCAGTCATTCTGTTGAGCGCTTTGCATGTTGCGATGCGTCGATAGGATAGGTCGCTGCGCTCTAACTTTATAGCATTCGTTGGCAGCCATATTGCTTGGAGTACGGGTATCTAGTGTGCGTGTTTACCAATAAAACTAAATGGCCGGGACTAAATCTTTTCCTCGCTCCCACTTCTAATTACGTAAAACATTTTCATCGATCCGACTTCCACTAAGCGATAACATTTTATACAGTCATTAATCTGGAGTGATCACAGTGTGAGCAATCCGGAATCCGAGTTGTACCCATATAATATTTTTTACTATCCAGTAACTTCTAATCATGCATAATTCTAAAATCTAACCAAGTTTGCGACTAACGTAGATTTTTGCCATGATTTGGTTTATACCTAAGAATAGGGTTTATACTGTCCTCAACACAAAATGGCGAGCGATTAAAGTGTTTTAATCTAACGAGTAACGACACCAAAGCTACAGTTGCAACGTACATTCTGCCACCTAGTGAATGATCCATTGCGCGATACAGGTGACTAAGTTGCACTCTGAGATTCAATATTATAATGAATTTATAATTATATGTAAAGTATTCGTTCATTCATTTCAATAATTTACATAGCGCCCCTTTAGGAAAACCACTCAGAAGCGCTCCCAGTTCTACCCATGTGCGGTGTGTTACTTGGTTTGTTATTAAACGAATATATATATACATATATATATATATATATATATATATATATATATATATATATATATATATATATATCACGGTGAAACCAAAAAGTTTTAAGGAGCTTCAAGAACCCTGACGAGTCAACCCTAGGTAGCAGCTAGGCGCACCTGCAACGGGAGACTATTCCAGACAGATTGACCTACAATTGAGAAAGCTCGACGCTGACAGGTAGAGGTTTCAACACGTGGGACCAAAAGCTTCCCGCTATAGAGGCAGAGCGAAGGTCTCTGCGAGCCAGGACAACAGATACTGGACAGCAGAGCTCAAAAAGATAAGTCATACCGACCTACAATATTTACAAAGTAACTACTGTTGCTCTATTCTTGATGGTTTGCCTCAATTAGTCTATTGATATCCCGACTTGACAGTGTTCTTCGGTCGGAGCACAGCCATGGAAACAACGCCAAACCAGTGAAGCAATTAATTCTGTACTCGGTGCGCTGTGATATAGTGAGCCAACGTAGAGTATCACGCATGTATTATGAAACAGAGGCATATATTTTAGGGATTCGCCCAATTAGCCGGGCTGCAGACCGAAGAACACTGTCAATCAATAGGCTAATTGAGACAAACCATCAAGAATAGAGCAACAGTAGGCTAGTCCAAGCGGTTGGTGACAAAAGCATGAACAGTGATGCCACAGCTGGGTTTTTCCACTAGATCTGGTTTTTTTGGCCTTTGTCTGGGTTTCTGTTTTTTTTTTTGATGAACCGTCGTTGATGAATCATCCAGTGATGACTGATGAGTGATCCCTTGATGAACTGCCCTTTGATGAGGAGTATGCATACCCCTGCTAAAGGATATTTTCAAGTTGGCTCACAAATACTAATTTCAACTATAAGAAAGTACATTCATACACGAGAAGAAACTAAGTCGTCATGTGTAGAAAATTGATGGTTGGAACAATTCTCTATGAAATCTCGCTCTGTTTCAAGCAATTCATCCCATAATTATACCACATCCAAAAGATGTCGACAAAGACGCCTTTATATCAGCAGAAGATTTTATTTGGCTAATATGCAGGCCATCTCTATATCTAATTCTCTGCAACTGATCAGTATGTCCACTTGAATCCTAATATTTGTTCGTTGAGAAACCTTCACTTGACTCCTTGACAACACCTGCACTACTAAATATGTTGAGGCGATCAGAAACGTTAGCAATATTAGGATCCTGGGGCAGTTTTCTTGCACGGAGTCCAATCTGCTCTGCCGTAGAACAGCTCTTGGTAATCAAATAATTGTGTGTGTTGTTTCTCAATGGCATGGGTTATTCTGTGTCTCAGTGGGTGTCCACTTCTTGTGAATTCTTCAAAACACACTTCACATATGTATGGTCTTTCTCCAGTATTGGTTCTCATGTGTATTTTCAGAGATCCACCTTGATTGAATGATTGGTGGCATAGTTGGCACCTGTATGGTTTCTCACCAGTATGGGTTCTCATGTGAACTTTCAGAGAACAAGTTCGATTAAACGATTTACCACATTTAGTGTAGGTGTTTATTTACCTTGACCTCTTTGTCCCTCGAGTCAGGACCGCCATGGCTCAATCCAGATCATTTGCATGCATTGGTCCCTCCCTATGGAATCGGCTTCCTCCATCAGTTCGCTCTGCCATCCTTTCTGGTAGTGTATCCTCGTATTTCTCTCGTCTAAAAACTTGCCTTTTTTCTTGAGGTTGAACGCACTGGGAGCGCTTCTGAAAGGCTCTTTCATATGCACATTAAGATCACCATGTGTAGTATAATAATGATTTCTCACGCATCTGGCATCTGTATTGTTTTTCACCAGTACCGTATGTGTTCTTATGTGCGTTTTCAAAGCACCATCATTAAATGATTTTGGACATAATTGGCACCCATAGAGTTTCTCTTCAGTATGTGTTCCCATGTGCTTTTTCAGAGTAATACCTACACTAAATGATTTCTTACATAGCTGGCAGCTGTATGGCTTATCTCCAGTATGTGTTCTCATATGTTGTAACTTGAGATCACTGTGATATCGACATGGTTTCCAGCATATCTGGCACTTGCACGGTTTTTCTCCCATATCTTTCTTGTATTCACCATCAGATAACTCACACATACGATATATTCCTCAAGTACAATTTCTTCGAAGTGCAGTCGGATGTTAACCTATAGCATACTGGTCCCGAAATAACGAGTATGAACTTCATTTTAACTGGATTTGCATATGCCTCTCCAATCATCAGATTCAATACAGCGTTGACTTTGTGAAGCATGAGCTATGGAATTCCAGGCTGCAGGCAATTCACTTTCTAAAAAGTCATGCAATTGTTGATGTCATAATTTTTCTAAAAACAACTATGACCAATTGGTCACTAACGATTTCAGTTTGCATTCCAATAATGATATATCAAAACCATCAAACATTCATATAACATTTAAGTTATTTCTTCAGTAAGATTACAATCTAAGACGAATTAGTCGACCTTCATAACATTTTCAGAAGGAAACATCCACTATAATGTTCCTGGTTAAGGAATTTTTTTTTTAAATCAGTAAAATCTTACTTTAAAGTGCAAACAGGTCTATAGAAAAAATTCATTTCTTTCGTTGCAGTAAAATAACTTATAAGTTCATAGTCGAGTGACCAGTCAGTAACACAGCTCCAGCCTGCTTTATTTATCGTTCCGGATTCCGGCAAAGAGGCGAATCCAAGTCAGAATACTTTCGCTAAAATAAGTCGAACTGATAAAAAATCATCTTTCAGTAAATGGAAGCTGGATTGATGGAAAAAATATTGTTTAAGTTGGAGCTGGATTGATGTAAATGTTCTTGTTTAAATGTAATGTGGTACAAGACAATCAATCACTATGTACAGTATACGTACTTATAAAACATAACTAATCATCGCAATTTGCACTTTTTCAATTGCATATATAATATACAATCAAAATTCAGCACAGGTCAAAAACTAAGTCATCAGGTGGAGAAAATTGATGGCTTGAACAATGTTGTAGAAAGTCCTTCTCCATTTCAAGCAATTCGTCACAGATACCACATCCAAAAGATTTTGACAAAAACGCCTTTCTATTCGCAGAAAATTTTACTTTGCCAACATCATCTTTAAATCTCTGCGACTGGCTTGCACTCACACTTGAATACAAATATTTCTTCTTTGAGAAACCTTCACTAACACCTGCACTATTAAAAGTAATGATAGGATCGGACTTGTTAGCAACAACTTCAATTCCAATTTGAAGATCTTGTGACTGGATTCGTGTGTGGCCCTTAAACTGTTCCTCTGTAGAACAATTCTTGACAATCGATTTATGGTGGGATTGGTGCTTCTCAGTTGAATGAGTTCTTCTGTGTTTCTTAAGAGTTCCAATTCTTGCGAATTCGTCAAAACAAACATCACATGTGTGTGTTTTTTGGACAGAATGGATTTGCATATGCTCTCTCAGATATCCACTTCGTTTAAACAACTTCTGGCATACATGACACCTGTAAGGTTTTTCTCCAGTATGGGTTTGCATGTGATTTTTCAGGACACCACATTGAGCAAAGGATTTCTGACATAAATGGCACTTGTATGGTTTCTCGCCAGTATGTATTCTCAAATGCGTTTTCAGACTACTGGGGTGACCAAATGATTTGTGGCATAGCTCGCACGTGTATGGTCTCTCCCCAGTATGAGTCATCATGTGCCTCTTCAGAGGAGTATTTTCTTTAAATGATTTTCCACATAACTGGCACACGTATGACTTCTCTCCAGTGCGAGCTCTCATAATATGTATTTTCAGATTTTCATTAACACCTGCACTATAAAAAGTAATGAAAGGATCATCCTTGTTAGCAATAAATTCAATTCCAATTTGAGGACCCTGTGCCTGTGTTCTTACATTGTCTTTAAACTGCTCCTCTGTATAACAATTCCTGGGAATCGATTTATCGTCTGATTGGTGTTCCTCAGTTGCATCATGAGTTCCACTGTTTTTATTTTGAGTTTCAAGCCTTGTGAACTCGTCAAAACAAGCATCAAATGCGGGTGGGTCTTTCTCAGAATGGATTCGCATGTGCCTTCTCAGTGAACCATTTCGATTATACACTTTCTGGCACAGCTGGCACCTGTAAGGTTTTTCTCCAGAATGGGCTTCCATGTGTCTTTTCAGTATACCACTTGTACCAAATGATTTCTGACATAACTGGCACTTGTGTGGTCTCTCGCCAGTATGTGTTCTCATGTGGTATTTCAGCCCATAACAGAAAGAAAATGATTTCTGACATAGCGGGCAACTGTATGGTTTCTCTCCAATATGGATTATCAAGTGCCTTCTCAGACCACAACTGTGAGAAAATGATTTCTGACATAAATGGCACCTGAATGGTTTCTCTCCAGTATGAGTTTGTATGTGCTTTTTCAGAACAATAGTTTCTTTAAATGATTTACCACATAACTGGCATATGTACGGCCTCTCTCCAGTGTGAGCTCTCACAATATGCATTTTCAGACCACCGCTTTGAGAAAATGATTGCTGACATATGTGGCACAGGTATGGTTTATCTCCAGTATGTGTTCTCATGTGCATTTTCATATTAGTTTGGTAAGAAAATGATTTCTGGCATATCTTGCAACTGCGTTGTGTATTTTCCATATTTGCCATCAGGTTACTCCCACATAAACATTAATCACTGTGTTGATGAGCTCACATGTGACAAGCTTTAACATAAAGGTTCTGAAATCATTAGAATCTGGTTGATTTGTGCTTGATATGCAAGCGCTTCTGAAGTCATCGTACTCAATACAAGGTTGTGGATATACAATTTTGCGATTCAGGAGCTGTGGTGTTCAGTGAAGTCCGTTGACTTGCTAAAACGTCCTTCGATTTATTGAATTCATAGCGTCTCCAAAACCTGCAATGTATAGTTTCTCACATTAAGTTGACCTCCAAAAATTTGTAGACCAAAACATCTAGTATAATTATGGCAACATTCTTGATGACGAGTCATGTTGAACGTGAAGCTTTGACACAATGTTGTTTGTTTTAATTTTGATAGCTGACATAATTTAGAACCTAATTATGTTGCTGCTCATGACAGTAACACGACTATTCTCAATTCTTAAATAGTAAATAGTTAGTAATAATGTCAAAACAGATTTCCAGGTTTTAAAAATCTAATTTTCTGCCCTTGCACAGTTGCTTGCCTAAACCCCTTGTGATCATTCCCTGTGTCTGACAGACTACACTAAATTAGTACACGAAATCTAGCTCAAACTGTCAACCTGGGCAAAATTGTTTCAGAAGGTTTTTGAATGGTTTCCTGCTCAGAATCTTTTTCCTGAGTAACATATCCGAATTGAGACAATTTCTGACCACCGAATCACCCCGAAATGGGGGATTATAATTCATTGTGTTTTTTACATGGATTTGGAATGACTTCAACATGCAGGAAAGTGATGCTTCTAAGAACAATGCTAATTAAATTCTTGATTTCAGAACAATAATAAGTATAATTAAAAATTATCAGTAAACTATGGGGGCAATTGAGGCATGTACCCCCCAAATGATGGTCTAAGCAAATGCCATCCATTGTGGTTTTGAGCTGGTATACCTGCTAATCCAATCCTGGCAATCAGAGCGGAGGGGGGTTCCAGGACAAAATCGTAGTGGACAAAATGGTAAAAAAAATGGTACGAACAAAACGGTATGTTTAAATGGAAGCTGGATGAGGGTATTTTATTGCTGAAATAGATGGTGGATGGCTTTTTTGTGGCTGAAGTAGAGCTCTAGTGAAGAAAAAAGCTTGAGAAGAGCAGGCTGGATTGGCGAGAGAAAAAAACTTGAGAAATGGAAGCTGAATTGATTTTTTCATTCATGTATTTCATGATGTATCCAGCTTCAATTTCAGCCATAAAATTCCTTAAATCAACCTCCACTTGCAATGCATCTTTCATTAATCCAGCTTCTATTTCAGCTATGAAAATACCCTGATACAGCTTCTATATCTAAAGCGTTATTTTCATCAATCCAGCTTCCATTTCATATATAAAAATATCCATGCAGAACCTTCATCAAGCTTACATTTCGCATGCGTCTTTTCATTAATCCAGCTTCTATTTCATATATAAAAATCCACTAATCCAGCTTTCATTTAATCATACCATTTTGTCCATACCATTTTGTCTGCTACCATTTTGTCCGGTCACCGAGAGGGGAGATCATGTGCTGTGCTAATGAGAATTGAACTTCAAATAGTTTATTTTTTCATTGGGGTGGGGCATTCCCTTGCTGCCCCTGTTCCTGTACCCATGACTGTACTGAATAGTACTTGATGTAGAAACTCAAAGATCTCTCATTTGTATGACATTAGTATCCTCGCTTTGCGTTTTTGCTTAGAGCATTATTGGTGGAGGTACACACCCAAATTGCCTCCAGAGTCTGCAGAGAGTGCATAGGTATACTTATTAAAGTTTTTATACCAAGAAACTAATTAAGGTCATTGTTCTTAGAATACTTTATAGCACGTTCAAGTCATTAGCAATCCGACATTACATATAAAACAAACACAAAAAATTTACCCACCACTACACCCCTTGTGGGTGATCCCGCTGTCAGAATTTGTCCAAATTTGGATATGTCATTCAGCAAAAAATTCTGAGCAGGAGATCGTTTAGAAACCTTCTGAATCAATTTTGCCCAGGTCAAACTGTAAATCTTTACATTGATCCCATTTCGGTAAACGTCATTTTTTATGATCCATCTAACTTCAAGTTTGGCAAGATTCCTTCTCATCAATCCACTTCTGCATAGGCAAGAATTCGTTTCATCAATCCCGCTTCTATTTAGGAAGCAAATAGTTTTTCATTAATACAACTTGTATTTAATTAAAAAATAATTTGTCATCAGTTGAGCTTCGATTTCAGCCATTTAGCAACAATTCTTGTCGTCAATCCAACTCACATTTAACCAACGCTAAAACTCATGCAACCATGAATAATTTGCGATGCTAAAATATACGTTTACCCCAATTTCTAATTACGTAAAACTATTTTCATCTATCCATCTTCCATTTAGCGATAATTTTTCTAGCATCATCTTTAATCTTGGGTATCATAGTGTGAGCAACCCGGAAAACCGAGTTGTACCCATTTATCTTTATAAACTATCCAGGTAAACTATATTCAACAAATTATAATACACAATTATAGAATCTAAGCAACTTGTGACCAACATAAAATTTCTATATGATTTAGTTTATACGGTCCAGAAAAAAAATGGCGAGTGACTGTAGTGTTTTGATCTAACGACACCAAAGCTACAGGTTGAAACGTACATCTTGCCATCTAATGAATGATCTATAACGCGATTAAGATTCAATATTAGTAGGAATTCATAATTATGTGCAACTTATTACATGATTTATTTAAAATAATATATTTTACAGTGAAATACTACTTTCAACGAAGAAGTGAAAATACTTCCGAAGGGCAGGTTCGCTATTGCTTCATTGTAATATTATTTTCTGTTTAGATTTACTTTTTATCTGTCTCACTGTAGACTGGCAGATCATTCGATTTGTCAGTCTGTTTAATGTTTATGCTAATTAAACGAAAAGCCCTGGATAAACGTATACAGTATGATCCTAAAGTCCTTATTGAGCATGATTACAGTAACGCTCTAGAGTGACTACAATTATATTGACTATGAAGAAATTCTACTTTAATCTAAAACTGGTTAGATTCCATAAAATGACTATTTGTATACTATTTAGTGGATAAACACGCACAATTAATAACCGGCACTATCAATGTCCATAAGAGCGCTACCAATATCATGGTAGGCGCTTACAATTTAAAACATTATGAAAATGCATTTTGAGGAATAATATTATAATTATGATGTTGAATATAACTATTAGGTGCGACCTGGTGGCTGATCGATAATGCGCTCGCTCACGGAGCGGGAGGTTGAAGTTTGAATCCGGGTAACGACCTTGGGCAAGTTGTTTACGCACACGTACCTCTGTCACCAAGCAGTATAATTTGGTACCGGCCGGCGTAAGCTGGGAAGTAAACGGCAAGTCTTGTGTTACACCGGTCCCGTGTCCAGGACCTTGGGATTCGTCCAATGCCGGCTCAAGGGTCAAGAAAAGGAGATGATCGCCTCACCATCGGGGCCTCAGATGACTTTACTTACTTTTACTTTATGTAACTATTTACTTCTATGTTAAGATATAAAAATAGACAAAAATCAGACAACCATGAAGCGTTTCCAGTGCGCAAAGTCTCATGAGATGAGATAGCTTTTAGAGAAAAGACAAGGCGTTGGCCTAAGTGTGGAGCAGGGCGTGGACATTTCCCCCTGGACAAAAAGCCCCTGACAAAAAACCCGGAGATTTCCCCCCATGGTAGGACAACCCCACCCGGTAGAACATATTGCATGTAAGTGGTATTATAATAAAGCGGCGGTCATAAGTACGCAAGTTGAATTAATGAACAGAATTTTCGCTAAATAGAAGCCAAATTGATACAAAATAAATTTTACTTAAATGGCAGCTGGATTAATGAAAATGTTTTTGCTTAAATTGGAGCTGGATGGATATACATACATGTTATTTAAATAGAAGTTGGATGAAACGAATTTTTGCCTAAATGGAAGCTGGATTGATGATAAGGATTCATTCTGTCCTAAATTTACCGAATCAAATCGGAGTGACTGAACAACACTAACAAGCTACAATTAAGTTCACGCCTGAATGACAGTGACAGGTATTTACCCGTATGACCCTAACTAGTTGACACAGCACCGCAGACTGTATAATTAGCCAAAGTTTGTGCAAATAATACCTACAGCAATAGGCTATGCGCAGCAAACGAGGGAATTGTCCGGGAGGTTAATGTCCTAGGCAAAATCAGGGGGGTTGTCCGGAGTTTGTCCAGGGGGGGATATCCTACGCTCGTGTGGAGCAAATATATCAAAAACTAGATGCAATTAGAGATATGTCATATGTAAAATTGATGTGATACATAGGCCTATAATAGAAAATGATCGCATAATAATAATGGCATCCACACAGATCGAACCAAAGGTAAAACTTCATTTTAGGTGCGTAAATTATTTCTCCATGTATACGCTTTCTTGATGAAATCGGAACTAGAAAATAATTACCGCGGGAGTAACGGAAACCGTCATAAATATTGTTAGACATGAAATAGAAGCTGGATCGACGAAAACGTCTTGCTTAAATTGGAGCTGTATGGAGTAAAATGTATTGCCTTAAATTGGAGCTGGATTGAATAAAATATTAAATTGAATATTAAATGGGAGCTGGATTCAAAAAAAACTTCAGAAATGGGGGCGGGAGGGATCAATGTATTTTATATCGTAAATAGAAGCTGGATTAATGTTTGATAGATCTTAAATAGAAGTTGGATGAATGATAAAACGCTTAAGAAATCGAAGCTGGATGAAGGTTTTATATGGATGAATTTGTCTTCCGCAATCGATTCCGTTATGAGGACATGTTTCTTACAGTGTTAACGATAATTTCAGACAACTATCCGGTTTGAAATCGTGAGAAATAATTTACGCACCTAAAATGAAGTTTTACCGAACCAAATAATCGGGTGTAGGACATTAGCCCCCCTGGACATTATCCCCCCGGACGTTATCCCCCCCGGACATTAGCCCCCCCGGACATATTCCCCCCCGATTTTGCGTAGGACATTAGCCCCCCGGACAAAGTCCCCCCCCCTATGTGCAAATCGTAGAATAATGCCGTAACCGATAAGACTTTTCACTGGCATTCACATGCAAACGAAAGTACTTAGTGTCATTTAGGTCCTAATTGTATCAATAGGCCTAGACTTAGATTTGAAATGAACGAATTGGAATCATATGTAGGGCCTATACAGTCTATTTGTTTAGTGTCTTGCAACAAAGGTTTGTTAGCGTCAGTTAGGCTACGTCTGTGCTACGTAGACTTGGGCTATTAGCGCTGTTTCCATTCAAAATTAGATTCAATACATTAAAGAAATGAACGGATGGGAATCGTATACAGTAAGTAGGCCTACTTGTTAGTGTCAGTTATGGCTACAACGACATTTACGTATGAGTTTCGTAGACTTCTTAGCGTCGTTTCAGACCTTTAAAACGTCTTATAATATACATATTAAACCTTCAATTAACTTGACATATTCCTACAGGATGTTAAACTAATGTGTAATGTATAGATATTCATTTAACATAGGCCCATTAATTACATTTTGTGCATCACTTTTAGGTAATGACATCATGTACTGGGGGGGATAATGTCCTACCCCGGGGGGGATAATGTCCGGGGGGGCTAATGTCCGGGGGGGATAATGTCCGGGGGGGATAATGTCCAGGGGGGCTAATGTCCGTTCCCCAAATAATCAACTGCCGTTAGTTAGTACTGTGTGACAAAATAGCACACGCGTTCTAGGATAATTCTTCTTCCCACTACATTTAAATTTAATCTTTTTGGTTATATTCTATTGAAAATTTATCTTTGTAAAAAAGTCGTCAAGTTGACGAAATTTGTTATAACCTTCGAAATATCAAGCTCCATGCATTTGATATTTAAATGAACTGCTTTCATAACAAATTCCAGACTGGCTCGGTAGTAAGTAAACAATATGGTGGCCACAGATCGGCGCAGAATAGAGCGCTGTCACGTGCGGCGTTCAATAGCCCAATGTTTTCAACAGCCAACCGCTATAAATAGCCCAATATTTCCGCGAAAGTAAGCACGTCAGAATAATATTTTATTCATTTAATAATTAAAAGTAAATAATGAAAAGTTTTATAATTTTACAAAACACGAGAATAATGGTTCGAGGACTTTTCCCCGGTGTAAAGGTTTAAATTACCGAGTGTAGGACATTTCCCCCCCTGGACATTCCCCCCCCGGACATTCCCCCCCCGGACATTTCCGCCCCTGGACGTTTCCCCCCCCCGATTTCGACTAGGACATTTCCCCCCCCCCCCCGGACATTTCCCCCCCCTTAAGTCAATCCAGCTTCATCAATAAAGCGTCTATTTAAGATCAAAAAATACCTTCATCCAGCTTCTATTTAACTTGCGTTTTTTCATCAATCCAGCTTCTATTTCAGATCAAAAAATACCTTCATCCAGCTTCTATTTAACTTGCGTTTTTTCATCAATCCAGCTTCTATTTCAGATCAAAAAATACCTTCATCCAGCTTCTATTTAACTTGCGTTTTTTCATCAATCCAGCTTCTATTTCAGATCTAAAAATACCTTCATCCAGCTTCTATTTAACTTGCGTTTTTTCATCAATCCAGCTTCTATTTCAGATCAAAAAATACCTTCATCCAGCTTCTATTTAACTTGCGTTTTTTCATCAATCCAGCTTCTATTTCAGATCAAAAAATACCTTCATCCAGCTTCTATTTAACTTGCGTTTTTTCATCAATCCAGCTTCTATTTCAGATCTATAAATACCTTCATCCGGCTTCTATTTAACTTGCGTTTTTTCATCAATCCAGCTTCTATTTCAGATCTAAAAATACCTTCATCCGGCTTCTATTTAACTTGCAATTTTTCATCAATCCAGCTTCTATTTCAGATCAAAAAATACCTTCATCCAGCTTCTATTTAACTTGCGTTTTTTCATCAATCCAGCTTCTATTTCAGATCTAAAAATACCTTCATCCGGCTTCTATTTAACTTGCATTTTTTTCATCAATCCACCTTCTATTTCACATGTAAAATGTCTTCATCCAGGTTCCATTTCTCAAGCGCTTTTTCATATGTTGAAGACCATAAAAAACAATGGTTTCCGCATACGGGGGGGGAAATGTCCTAGGGTAGGGGGGGAAACGTCCGGGGGGGGAAATGTCCGGGGGGAAATGTCCGGGGGGGGAAATGTCCAGGGGGGGAAATGTCCGTTCCCCTAAATTACCCCCTCCTAAACATTACCCCCACCCCCCGATAACTTGAAACCGGTTTCAGATTACCCCCCGGAAACTAGATTTGCATCAATCATCGCATTTATTGCACTAAAAAAATCAGAAAAATCATCCCGCTTTTTGTTTTGGTCTGAAGATTTTCATCGGTCATTACACTTCGTGGTATGTTATCAATTTTTTGATGGAAAAAAATAATAGCCTCGAAGCCATTTCTATATGTAACTTCAGCGGAAATTAGTATTTTAGTAACAGATGACAATATTGATAACAGACCACGAAGTGGGATGACGGATGAAAATCTTCAGAAAAAAACAAGCGGGATGATTTTTCTGATATTTTTAGTGCAATAAATGCGATGATTGATGCCCACCCCACCCCTGCCCCACCCGGCCTCTGCGGACAGAGTTGTGTGCTGGGTGGAAGCGAGGTGGCCCGTGTAAAAATCTGTGTAACTGCGAAACTATGCCAAGCGAATGAAAATTTATAGCGAAAATTTGTGTTTTCGCCCCCTCCCCACCCTGGTCCCCCTGGTCGTAGAGATTCGCCAACCACTGATCCGTTTGGTTCTGATGGCCCTCTACCTAGGTAACAAAATTCATATCAATAGCTGCGTTTGTTTGGAAAATTTTTTGGAGGGTTTCGCCCCTCACCCTGACCCCCATGGTGGTAGAGAATCGCCAATCCCTCGATCTTGTGTCTCATGCCGAGACCTACACAGCAGTGAAGGTTTGGAGTGAAAAGCTCAAAAACTGTGGAAATGCATTCCGAACAAACAGACAGACACACAGAATCTTCTCTTTATTTATATAGATTATGAAAATACTGATAACAAACCACGAAGTGCGATGACGGATGAAAATTTTCAGACCAAAACAAGAAGCGAGATGATTTATCTGACACTTTAGTGCAATAAATGGGATGATTGATGCAAATAACAGTTTGCAGTGGGGGTAATGTTAAACGGACTGGTGTAAAGGTTTCAAATTACACCCTCCTAAACATTACCCCCCTGCAAACTGTAATTTGCATAAATCATCGCATTTAATGCACTAAAAATTCAGCTTCTATTTCACCTTTAAATGAACCTTCATCCAGATTCTATTTCTCTTGCGTTTTTCATCAATCCAACCTCCATTTCACCTATTAAAAAACTTTCATCCAGCTTCCATTTCTCAAGCGCTGAACTTAACCCTTTGGAGGTGAGGTGACCATTTGTAACGCCAGAGGTGAGGTGGGGTTTGACAAACCCCAATACATATTTTTATTTTCAAGCCGCGATATCAAATGGAAAATACTAAGTTGAGTTAAACTATTCTTCTATTATCAATAATCAACTAAACAGACGATTACCACGAACAAATATCTGTTTTCAATCCTTATTAGATGGCTAGAAGGTGAACCCATCCAATGTGTACTTAACCCATGCAAGTTTGGGTCCTCATGTGCAACATTATCAAGTGCACCAATAATCATAATATAAATATTTTTAATACAACATAACATGTTTTAGCCATTATTGTCGTCAGCCTTCTCAATACCAACACAGAATTGACGTGTTCAAGGCACACTCGCATTGCAAATCATGGCTCATAAAATCAACATGTATAATTTTTTTCTACGAAAAAATGCAATTTCCTTTAAATATGCAACAAAATAAAATAAAAACTGTTCGTTCAAATTACCTGAAATTGTGGTAAAGTGTCCGTATTTCATATTCACAAAGGTAGAACAAAAATAATTAGAACTGTCTTCATGTTTTCCGCTAAAAATTTAAAGTAGCATGCCTCTGGGGTGTGTCACACCCCACCTCACCTCCAACGGGTTAATTGTTGTCTGTAGACCAGTACTGTTGTCGTGACACCCTGCAAAACACAGTTTGTTTGTATGCTATGTTATTGCGCTCCCGACTGCAGAGCGGATCTTGCATCGAGGTTTCACGCCGATGCGCTGAGCAATTGCAAGTGAATGACTTGCCCAAGGTCCTTAACCCTTTAACGACCACCGTGCACTAAAGTGTACTAGGTTAGGCCTATAGATATGCGGCGACTTCAGGTGGATTCTAATCTGCAATCCTTCGGCTGCAAGGCGACTAACGTTTATCCACTAGGACTACAATTACCACGACCCACGGTATTTGCAATAGCCTAACTTTCGAAAAGGAATTGTTGCGACTTGCGAATGTGTTTGGACGATTCAAATCGTGTGGAGAAAATCTTTTAAATGAACCTAACAGTTTATTCATTTAGCCTACGCAGGCAATTGCATGAACATCCATTGTTAAAATTCAGTAAGTGGATTTAATTTCTAATAATAATTATTACGAAGTGACTAGCGGACCGCCAGGCGGCCGTCCAATTTCAATTACTAGCGGACCGCCAGTCACGTGTAACCTGTCACAGTCATGATGTCGAGTCTTGATTCTTCAATATTGTTACAATGGCGGCAGTTAGGCCTACCGATAGTTTATTTTATGTCGGACAAAAGTTTTCTTGTTTTAATGACTTAGAAAATTGCAAAAAAGAGTATGAAATGAGTAACTTTTGTAACCTAACAATGCGGGATGCAAAAACGTTGCAATCCATGATGAAGTATGCACCAAAGAAGACTTAGAAAATTGCAAAAAAGAGTATGAAATGAGTAACTTTTGTAACCTAACAATGCGGGATGCAAAAACGTTGCAATCCATGATGAAGTATGCACCAAAGAAGGCAGCACGTGCAAAGAAGGAGTTCCGTTATTACTCGCTTCGATTATGCTGTAGGCTACATATGGTGGCAAAAAATTCAAGAAACAAGGAGAATGAACGTTAAATTAATATCAATAGCCAGCTTCTACGGTACTTATGGGTTAATTCACCTGATTTATTTCTTTTGCCGGGTAAAATATTTCCTCACGAAATAGAAGCGGGATTTTGGCGCGTGAGGGTCGGTTAGGGCTCAGGTTAGGCGTCGTGAGGGTCGGTTAGGTTTAGTTTTAGAGTTAGTGCAGTCATTCTGCTGAAATTGAAGCTGGATTGATGAACAATAATTTTCAATGAAAAATGGATGAAAAATATTTTGCTGACGAAATAGAAGCGGCATTTATCGAACAAATTCTTGCCTAAAGAGAAGCTGGATCGATAAAAAGAATTTTTGGCAAACTAGAAGTTGGATTTATTAAAGATAACAACGCTGCAGCGTAGTCTACCTCGAGTCATTATAGAAAAAAATCAGGTGAATTAACCAATAAGTACCGAATCTAAAAATACCTTCATCCAGCTTAAGGGTTAAACCGTAGTTTAGGCTGATAAATTCTTTGTACCGTATTTTAGGCTGATAAATTATTTGAACATTATCCGAGGCTGCAAAATGTATATACAAGTAATTTCTGGATCGCCAGGTTCAATCCAGCTTCCATTTAAACTATAAAAATGCCTTTATCCAGCTTCCATTTCTCCTGCGTTTTTCGTCAATCCAGCTTCTTTTTCACCTGCAGAAAAGGTCTTCATCCAGCTTCTGTTACTTAAAACGTTTTTCGTCAATCCAGCCTCCATTTCACATGTAAAAGGTCTTCATCCAGCTTCCGTTACTTAAACGTTTTTTCGTCAATCCAGGTTCCATTTATATACTGCAATTTTTCTTCTCGCGTTTTCAGTTTATATTGCTACTTCCGGTTGCGAATGCTCGGAAATTGGAATAGCGCGTTGTATGGCGCGCTATATTCATGATTGGTGGTGTTTCTTAATTTATCAGCCTACACTACGGTTTAACCCAGCTTCTATATCTCACCAGTTATTTTCGTCAATCCGGCTTCTATTTCAGATATAAAAATACCCTCATCCAGCTTCCATTACTTAAGCGTTTTTTCATCAATCCAGCTTCTATTTCAGATCAAGAAATTCTTTCATCCAGCTTTTATTTCTCATACGTTATTTTCGTCAATCCAGCTTCTATTTCACCTGTAAAAGAGCCATCATCCAGATTTAATTTCTCTTGCGTTTTTTCATCAATCCAACCTCCATTTCACCTGTAAAAACTTTCATCCAGCTTCCATTTCTCAAGCGCTGAATCAGTTGTCTGTAGACCAGTTGTCGTTAGACAAATTGTGCGGAGACCACTTGTCGTTAGACGAGTTGTGGGTAGACGAGTTGTCGTGACACCATATACAATACATACATACGTTACTGTCACTTGCTTCTTACTTTTACTGGCGGTCCGCTAGTATTCAGCATTAGACGACCGCCTGGCGGCTTGCTAGTATTCCGTATTGGACGGCCGCCACTGGCGGTCCGCTAGTATTTGAAATTCGAGGGCCGCCTGGCGGTCCGCTAGTATTTGAAATTCGAGGGCCGCCTGGCGGTCCGCTAGTCACAGCCTAATTATTATTAGGCCTACAAGGTGGGATTTGATGGACCTCCACAGCCTCATTGGGCGCATTTCTGGGTAGGCCTATGTAGCCTACGTCTGCTACTCCAAAATATTCAGAGCCGCCGTTCCCTTTGCCCCGTCTCCTATGCGCGCACTTCGGCTAGGCAATAGGCAAATTTAAAAAATCGATGAATATTAAGTCATTTTATTTTGTTTTCATAGTGACGGTCGTGTTTTTTCTCAAGGTTGGTACACGCAAATTATGTTCACCAGTTTTTTGGTCCTAGCCTGGGGAATGGTTTGTCCGGGGACCTTTGGTCCTGGGGAGTTAATGTATGTTCTTTCAACAGATTAGATCAATCTTATTACTATTGGCTCATGAAAAACGAATCGGATCCGTAGGTCAATGAATATGCACGTGGAATGGACAAAAACTGGGCAAAACCTTACAACAACCATCATTTCCATGTAGCCTAGGAAACACCAACCCCCATACAACCCCCTCTCATGTGCAAATAGCCTATTATTATAGTTTATTGATGAAATGCTTTTGTCAATTCGGTTTCTGTTTATATAACAATTAATTTTCATTAATCCAGCTTCCACTTAGGAAAAAAAATTATAAGTTTCATCAGTCAATAGCAACAACTTTTCTTAAATCCAACTTCTATTTAGACAAGTTATTTTTCATCAATCCAGTTTCTATTTAAGCAGTTCTGAATATTTTCATCAATTTCCATTTAAGCAGGAACATTTTTGTCAATCCAGCTTCTATTTCAACAAGCATATTTTCATCAATTCACCTTAATATTTTAGCAATAATATTTTCATCAATCTAGATTCCATTTCTCAAAACACTTCATCAATCACCCAGCTTCCATTTCCATCAATCCAGCTTCAGGGTGGAACAGCAGAACTCCTGCGAGGCAGCACAATACCAAGGCAGAGATGCGGTGTCTGATTCGCTCCTGGAAAGGGTGCAAATGCAAAATATCCAAAAATACATTCAGTGACATGGCAGAATTTTGGAATACGAAGACGAGGAACGCCTCCGAGTGCAAGACCCGATTAAAACACCAACCAGGCTACAGAGATCAGTCTTAATTAAGGTCAGGCGTAGAGTAGAACGTGGCCGCAAATGTTTTAGGCAGTTGCCTGATTTACAATTCGAAGAACTGACGTTTTCAATACATAAGTTGACAATTTCTTTTCCTTCCTGTTAAAGAACCAGGACGAATTTGCTCTTTCACTTAAGTCGTCGGGATTCAACAACAAAAAGCCAGAACTTGTCCCGGAAAACACGACGATTCCTCCAGTCAACATATAATGAAATGAAAGTTGCACGGCGTGACTATTCATGTACGCATGTATCATTGTATCCCAGAACAACTCCATTAGCACCTCTTTGTCTATTATAACAATATCTTCAACTGTAATTATTATGCACATCATTATTCAGCACAAGTCGGCTGCCAAGTCGTCAGGTGGAGAAAATTTATGGCTATGACAATGCTTCAGAAATTTCATATCTATTTCAATCAACTCGTCACATATACCACATCCAAAAGATGCCGACAAAGATGCTTCTGCATCCACAGAAGATTTGAAATCGATACATTCTCCGTCTCTGACTTTCTGTGAAGGACCTGCAATTTCACTGGAATGCGGATTTGCCTTAATTGAGAAACACTCATGAATTGGTTTGACAATAACATCTGTGCTAGCAGACAGATTATCTGTTACTTCAATTTTCAGATCCTGTGGCTGCGTTTCTGCATAGACTTTAACCGACTTCACTGAAGAAGTTCTGCTCTTTGTGAAACGATTCTTACACGAGTGTTGCCTCTTAGTTTCATGAGTTTCATGAGTTCTTTCGTGTCTCTTTAGTTTTCCAGCGAATCTTTTACCGCGAACACCGCACATGTGAACTCTGAGGCTAGAACCGAAGGCAAACGTCTTATCACATAACTTGCACCTGTATGGTTTTTCACCAGTGTGGGTTCTCATGTGACCTTTCAGCGTACCAGAAACAGCAAATGATTTCTGACATATCTGACAAATGTATGGTTTTTCGCCGGTATGGATTCTCATGTGCACTTTCAAAGTACCATAATCGGAAAATCTTTTCTGACATTGCTGGCAACTGTATGATTTTTCGAAAGTGTGCGTATTCAGATGCCTTTTCAGGCGACTATATTCGACAAATTGTTTCTGACACAGCTGACACACGTATGGCGTCTCTCCAGTATGGGATCTCTTATGCATATTGAGACTACTAACCCCACTAAATGATTTTTGACATACCTGGCATATGTACTGTTTATTAGGCGTGTGTTGCTTCTTAGTCTCATGAATTTTTCTGTGTCTGCTTAGTCCTCCAGAATACCTGAATAATTTATCACAAATGCTGCATGTGTATGGTTTTTCGCCGGTATGGATTCTCATGTGATATCTCAGAGTACTGTGAACAGTAAATGATTTTTTACATACCTGGCATATGTACTGTTTATTAGGCATGTGTTCCTTCTTAGTCTCATGAGTTATTCTGTGTTTCTTTAGATCTCCAGAATACCTGAATGCTTTTTTACAAATACTGCATATGTATGGTTTTTCGCCGGTATGGGTTCTCGTGTGACTTTTCAGAGTACTACGAGCAGTAAATGATTTTTCGCATATCTGACATTTGTATGGTTTTTCCCTCGTACGCGGTTTCGGATAACCATCTTGGGCAATTCTATTCTGACTTAGCTGGTCTGAGTGGGTTCGTATGTGCTCTTTCAGGTGACTACTTTGGGTAAATCCTTTCTGACAGAGCTGACACGTGTAGGGTTTCTCTCCAGTATGGGATCTAATGTGACTTCTCAGAGCACCAACAAACCTAAACGATTTATGACAAAGCTGGCACATGTATGGCTTCTCTCCAGTATGGATTCTGATGTGCGCTTTCAAAGTACCATGCACAGCAAATGATTTCTCACATAGCTGGCACCTGTACGGTTTTACTCGAGTGTGGACTTTCATATGACTGTTCAGATTACTGTTGGATCTAAATGATTTCTGGCATAGCTGGCACATGTATGGCTTCTCTCCAGTATGAATACGTATGTGCTTTTTCAGAGTACCATACTCACGAAATGATTTCTGACATAGCTGGCACGTGAATGATTTCTCTCCAGTATGTATTCTCATGTGCCTATACAGATTACTAACACAGTAAAATGATTTCTGACATAACTGGCACATGTATGGTTTCTCTCCGGTATGAATTCTGATGTGCTCTTTTAGAATACAAACCCGATGGAAATGTTTCTGACATATCGGGCACTTGTGCTGACCTTCTCCCAGATCCGTTGTTGTAGTGGCCATTATTCTACCACTTGGTCAATTATTTCACAGTTTTTATCCAGAATAGAATCTTTGAATAGCAATCAGATGATCAGCTTCAGCTGAAAAAATTGTTCCATAAACAATTAACTTTAACTTCCGTGCAGTTTCGTTGATTCACGTTTAATTCCCTTATCACTTGATTCCCGACAATGTGTGGATATGACTCTTGTACTTTTTATCAAGACATCGGCATTCAAGAGTAATTAACTCATCTGTCTACAAGCAAACATTAATGGGTGATAATTAATGTGCAGATAGGAAACATTTACTTGGAAGTGAGTATTGTCACAAAAGTCATGTAAGAATGAGTCAATTGTGTTTCAGCTTAACATATCGACTGCATTAAGAACAACCTGTTGGAGTTTCTGGCCTGACTCTGAATTAGTTCTCCACTTAGATTGCACTTATAACATAACTCAATGACATTTACTCTAACACATGATGTAGTGCTTAGTGCCACACTGGTATCAGCATTCTGCTATCTCTTTCCACAAATATTTGTATCAAACCATTTGGTGCTCAACTTGGCAATCACTCACTGGGCAGCAACATTCAAGAAGATGACATTTAATTTAAATTCACTTGTCACAGGCAATTCTTTTAGAGGAGCTGCTGTCCAATACATATGACAAGGAAACAGTCTTGAATGATGGTTACAAACTTTTCTCCTTCGTTAAATTTTAACTCTTATAGTCTACTTTTAGGCATTTTGCTGGAGAGGGAAATGCATATTGAGTGTAGCACATTAACCCCTCAAAACCTCTTTTGGACAAAATCTCCGGAAAAACACTACCCCTCCACCCCGATCTAGCCTAGGACATAAACCTCCGGACAAACCCCCTTCCTGTGCAAATAGCCTATTGCTATAGTTAACTGATAAAATATGCCAGTCAATCCAGCTATTTATCAATCCAACTTCTATGTAAATTAATTTACAATTATTTTTCATCAATCCAGCTCCAATCAAATCAAAAATATTTTCATTAATCCAGCTTTAATTTAAGCAAGAACATTTTCTACAATTAGGAACAAAAGATTTTGTATCTAACCGACTTCTATTCAGCGTGAATTCTTTTTCATCAATCCAACTTGTGTATGACCAGCATGTGCATTTTTAACTTAGGATAGCATTTCAAACGGGGGTCAGGGTTATGTCCTACTTTGCGGTTGGTTTTGCCCAGGGAGGTTGATGCTGTCCAGGAGTGGGTTTGTCCGGGGGTTAATGTCCGTTCTCAGAAAATATTCAACAACTGTACCAACGTGCTTATCAACTAACCATTGAGTAATAGAATGTAACCAGGTTTGGGATAAAATGTCTTCATAATCCTGCGTGGACCAAAGACTTTGGTGTGGAATGTATTCAGCACAAAATGGCGGATGACAAAATGGTTTCCATCCATTGACAGGGAAGCTCAAGTTAATGAAAAGTGTGTCCTACCATCTAGCGAACAAATTCAATAGTATTAGAGCTGCAGCTAGAAATTTTATAATCTTTTTAACAAATCGAATCGAGTGTTCATTTTAAATACACTGGTATCGTCATAGTATTTTACACGAACAATTTTAAGCGTGGTATCAAGTGATTTAAACATACTGAATATTGCATCTTTACTCAGATGAAATTAAGTGGCTGCGCGCAAACTGCTTTGCAAAGACGGCCTGCAAACTCAGTAGGCCTATTGCAATATTTCTCGAAAACGAGTTGGTGCAGATTTTTTTTTGGATGAATCAAATCGTGTGAAGAAATTCTTTTAAATTAATCTAACAGTAACTGTTAATCCATTTAGCATACTATAGTTAACATTCACTAGGCCTGGTTTCATTTCCAATATTATAAGGTGGTATTTGACAGACCTTCAGAGCCTCATTGTGCGCATTTCTGGGTACGAACGTCTCTGAGTACAATGTTCTACACTTCAGAACTTCCTCAACCGCATCGAATTATCGGTAGGGTTTCGAGAATGGTACGTGTGCGTTGCGTCCTTGGTTTTTGGGGAGTTTTGCTACTCCACACAGGATATTCACAGCCGCCGTTCTCTTTGCCCATATTCACATATGCGCGCACTTCTGCTAGGCAAATAAAAAATGCCAAATTCATAAAAAAATATGAAGTTATTTAATTTTGTTTCCACGTATTTTGACGTAGGGGAAGCAGGGGCGAGACGGACCCCGCAAGGGATTTCTGGTTTTAAGACACCATAAAGTTGCTTCCAACTATAGGGCAAGATGGGTCAATCTAATTAATCATGCCCCACGCATTAGCCTTTCATCATAGCATGTTCTGATCACATTGAGAATACTATTTTATGCACAAATGTGATCGTCTATGATGTAAAACAGTTAGAATAACACAGGTTACATTGAACTATATTTTTTCCATTTTAGGCGACTTTAGTGGTCCATCTCACCCCCATGGTGGTACAAAATAGACCACTGTAATCATGTCTTTCGCGTTAATTGTCAGTTTTATTGTATCCTACAATAAATGTTATAGTAATAATAACATCATAATTAATTAACATGTGAAATCGGATGAAAAAAGTCGAATCACACGAAAAATTCTCGCAAACGGGACAAGATGGATCACAAGGTCGGTCTTGCCCCGTCGGTGACTGATCCAACTCACCCCCATGCGTGAGGTATAAACTCTTCACCAATTAAAAATTAAATCTACTGGGTATCCTGCCAATACTGAATTCGTTAATACAGCAGAAACGGGTGTTTAACCAAATATAGCCTACTTGCATGAAAAGCCTGTGACAATGTGCAACTGAATACTTATCAAATAGCCGTTTCTTTAAAATAGGATCGGACAGTTCGAAAATCAACTTTTCATTAAAAAAACGAGAAAATGTCGTTTCGGTCGCTTATTTTGGTCAAATCCCCAAAGCACCGACAGTATCACAATAATAAAAGTTCATTCGGAAGGTGGCGGCATCATATATGCCTTATATTGACGGGATCCATCATGGCCCAAGGATCCATCTCGCCCCTATATCCCCTACGTTGTACCACGTTGTACGTCGGTCGGCAGCCAGGCGCGGCAGTAAAAGGGAATAATGTGATTGATCCCAGTGATTTAGTTGTCGGGGGGGTTGGGGGGGTTGGACCCCCTCAGTTCGTTGTCTGACCCCTCAGTTAAGTGACTAAAAATGTGTTGAGGGGGTCAGCTTCTGACCCCCCCCCCCCAGTTCCTTGGCCCCTTCGTCCATATTCGTATGATTCTTGATTCGTGTCTCAAATTAATTGGCTGCAATACTTGTCTATACAATGCGTGACTGAGAGTACGGAACCAGGCACCAGCCTATAATTTATGACGCGGGTAGGGAGCCATTCTCAAGTAAATATTAGTAATGTTCATGTTCTTCAACGTATTTCCTTTTCCTGTTTGTCATCTACTGATTGCATGTTAAATCCTCCAGTTTCTCTTGAAAAGTTGCAGAGAAATGAGTTTGTTTGCGTTTGGATTCTAGCTTTAAAACAGGAGAATGGAAGAACATTAGGAAAATTTTGGGCATCTTTTGATAGTGACAAATGCTATAAAGGTGTTGAGATTGTTCAGGGTGCCGATGACGTGGAGAAATTTGATAATTTGAAAAACCAGTTCTTTCAGTCTTTGTATGATAATTTGCAGCAGAGATTTCCATCCACTGAATTCTTAGAGGCTGCTAATTCTTTAAATAAAACATCCACACCAGTGGAAGAAACAGGCTCCTGGTGAATTCAGTCAATGATCTGTTGATGATTGGCATGAACGGTCCGCCTCTTACGGCGTGGAATGTTGATAAATATGTTATTTCATGGCTTAAGGCTGGCAGACATGGTGCTTTGGACAAAGCCACCGGACTTCCTAAGAAAAAGGAAGTTACTAAACACAGCTCGACATTATTTTTGTGTGAATAGTAACTCTTATTTAAAAAATTTAGAATTCTGTGGCATGTTAGCTAAATCATGGTTTTAGGCTTTTAGCCATTTACATGAACATTTGGCAAGTACTGTAATTAAAGTGAATACAACTGTATCTCATGAATAAAGGCGAGTATAATTACATGACGTGTTGGAGAGCGGAAAGAGAAAGTTACAAATCACCGTTTTTAATTTCTGTAACGGCAGGGATTTGACATGTATTTGTGTACTTTGGTAATCTGTACAAAATTACTGACCCCCCAGTTAATTTTGGACAACTAAAACTGTGATTGATCCGTAAAAGAAAACTTGTCCTTCCATGAGGCAATAGGAATTACTGGAAGTATTATTTTACTCTGTCGCACAGTACTCGCCTCTGACTTGCTCACTGCGAAAATAACCAGTGGCAGATACAAAAAGTTTACAAAGAGGCATACATACACACATAAAATGTACTTCTGTATTTCAATAAAAAGGAATACTAAAAAAAACCATTTATATTAATAGTCAAAATACATTAAAATATGATGTACAGCTACCCAGAACTCTTTTTAAATTCTAGATTGGTAGAAGCATGTGTGGCCAAGTTTCTTAACTAACAACACAGCTGACAAGCAGTGAAACTATAAATTATTATTCAATTGCAATATTTAGCAGCAGATAATATTGGTGATCCATAGCATTCAACAGTGTTACAATAATTGAATAATGTGAGACGACAGTAACCGTAGATATGTGTGTCTCCTGATTTTCAACATGAGATTGCTTGTAATCCAAATAATCTGAAATGAAAGTGGAACAACGGAATCATTCCTATCTGCAAAAATTTCTCATGGTTAAGAAGATGCTGGGTCCGTGCTAGAACAAATTGGTTTTATATATTCCAGAAATCTGTCCTTAAGCCATAATTATAAACATTCAGCAAAGGCCAGCTGCTAAGTCGTCAGGCAGAGAAAATTGATGACCAGAACAATGCTCGAGAAATTCCTTCTCGACTTCAAGCAATTCATCACATAAACAACATCCATAAGATTTTGACAAAGACGCGTTTGTATCCACAGGAGACTTGGATTTCAAAATGCACAGATATTCACCATCTGTATCTTTCGTTAAACGTCCTGCAATTCCACAGGAATCCAGATATTTGTTCTTTGAGAAACCTTCAATTGTTTTGTCAATAACGTTAGCAAAAACTTCAATTCCAATTTTTGAATCCTGTGGCTCGGTGTTTACACGGAGCTTAAACTGTTTCACAGAAGAACATCTCTTGGCAATCGATTTATTTGGTGAGTGATGCATCGCAGTTGCATGAGAGCGTTTGTGTTTCGTTAGATTTCCAGAATGTGTAAATCCTTTTTCACAAACATCACATATGTATGGTTTTTCACCAGTATGGATCCTCATATGAATTTTCACATTTTTTTCACTAGCAAAAGATTTATGACATGACTGACATCTATAGTGTAACTTTTCACCAGTATGGGTTCTCATGTGCAACTTCAGGGAACCCCTATCAGCATATGATTTCTGGCATAGCTGGCATCTGTGTGGTTTTTCGCCAGTATGGGTGATCATGTGCCTTTTCAGATTAACACAATTAGCGAACGTTTGCGGACACAAATGGCACCTGTATGGTCTTTCTCCAGTATGTGTTCTCATATGTGTTTGTAGAGATCCACATAAGGAAAATGATTTATGGCATAGCTGGCACGTGTATGGCCGTTCCCCAGTATGTGTTCTCATATGCTTTTTGAGATCACTGTTATTAGCATACGATTTCTGACATAACTGGCACATGCATGGCCTCTCACCAGTATGAATTCCCATATGCCTTTTCAGATGGCCACCTGTAGTAAATGTCTTCTGACATAACTTGCACATGAATGGTTTGTCACCAGTATGGTGTCTCATATGACTTTTCATATGCCTATATTGAGCAAATCTTTCCGGACATAGTTGGCACCTATATGGTTTTTCGCCAGTATGGGTTCTCATGTGTGTTTTTAGATGACTACTAGATGCGAACATCTTCGGACAGAAATTGCATCTGAATGCTTTTTCGCCGGTATGGAAAATCATATGCGTTTTCAGATGAACATTTTGAGTAAATTTCTTCTGACAAAGCTGACACCTGTATGGTTTTTCGCCAGTATGGGTTCTCATATGCAGATTCAAATCATTTGATGCAATAAATGATTTCTTACAAGACCGGCACACATGTGGTTTCTCTCCAGAATGAATTTTCATGTGCTTTTTCAGACTATTATACCAACCAAATGACTTCTGACATAACTGACAACTGTAAGATTTTTCACCATTATGTATAGTCATATGCCTTTTCAGATAACTCGCCTGATGAAATGATTTCTTACATATCTTGCACCAGTTTCGCATTTCACTCATATTTTTTCCTGTACCCGCCATCATGCAATCGACTTTTTCCAGTTTTCAATAGCTCAACTTTTGTCTGAAGAGATCTCAGGAAATCACCTTGAGCACAATATATCTGAAAGAATCAACATATGCGTGTAATTTAATTTATTATGTTGTACTATTGAAATCACCAGCTATATTGATGAGAGTTATTGTGTAAGTTGGCATAAAAAAACATGTATAATAAGCACATATGGTAAGTGTATTTTAGCATATCTAATTACTGGCTCATTGTAGCATTATTTTTCTCAATCAATCCAACTTCTTTGTTTGGCAGGAATACAATTCATCGATCCAGCTTCCGCTTAGGCAGGAATTCGTATAATCAATCCCGATTTTGTGTAGGCGGGAATTATTCTTCATCAAAATCATTTCTATTTAATTAAAAATTATTGTTCATAAATCCAGCTTCGATTTCAGCAAAGATTTTTTTTACTAATCCCATTTCTATATTAGCACAAATAATCTCTATTAATCCAATATCGGTACCATAATTTTAATTCACCCGAATTAATTTCGGAATTATTTCAGTGACACACATACCTGCTTTTATCAGTCCGACCTCTGTTTAGATAACAAAGATTTTTCATCTGCCATTTAGTCAAATATTCGTTTCACCGGTCCATCTTCTATTTAAGTAGCAACAATTACTTGTATCTATCCAACTTTCATTTCAATAGCAATTATGATTCATCTATCCAGCTTCAATTTAGGCTAGAACATTTTCAACGATCCAGCTTCCATTTCGGTAAAACGATTTTGTGTCAATAAAACTTGAAGACTCTTTTGTACACGATACGCATACATTACCACTGAAATAAATTCGAAATGATTCATCAATTCGGGTGAATTGCAATTATAGTACCCCAACTTCTTATAATATTATTCGTCAATCCGACTTTGTATCTGATAGACATTGAAACTCATGTCATGGCGAATTATCAAATACACTAAATTGCATTTTACCGCACATGTAGCCTAATACATATTGCGAGAAAGATCATCAGACACAGACAATTATTCTTGCAATTTTTCGTATGCTGGGTTGCTCATCTGATGATATTCCAGAACAAAAGGTGATTGTTACCAATTCGGTAATCTATCGTTTTAGCGTCGGTAATTATTCGCCATTGTATGAGTTTTAGCGTTGGCCGAACACAAGTCGGGTTGAGGAAAATAATTATTGATAAATAGAAGTCGGATTGATGAAAAAAAATTTGTATGAAATAGAAGCGAGATTAATAAAAACAATCCTGCTGAAATTGAAGCTGGATTGATGAACAATAATTTTGAATTAAATAAGTTATATTGATGAAAAGTATTTGCTGACGAAATAGAAGCGGGACTGATCAAACTATTTATTGCCTAAACAGAAGCTGGATCGATGAAAAGGATTTTCACCAAACTAGAAGTTGGATTGATTAAAAATAGCAATGCTGGGTACTTGTCGGTTAATTCACCGCCACACACAGAAACCCAGCGTTGTTATTTTTAATCAATCCAACTATCCAACTTCTAGTTTGACGAGAATCGTTTCCATCGATCCAGCTTCTGTTTAGGCAAGAATTTGTTTGATAAATCCTGCTTCTATTTCGTCAGAAAATATTTTTCATCAAAATAACTTCTATTTAATTGAACATTATTGTTCATCAATCCAGCTTCAATTTCAGCAACGATGACTGCACCAACCCTATACCTAACCCTAACCGACCCTCACGGCGCATAACCTGAGCCCTAACCGACCCTGGTAAACGTGTATTTTAGCGTCGTAAATTATTTTCGCGCTTATAACGGCACAAAAAGCGCCGTAAATTATTTTTGATAGCGTACATTTCACCAACTGATGTAACAGCACACTTAAAAGGTAAATACCCATTTTAACGTCGGTAATTATTTTTCAGCGTTTTCTAGCGATTTTATTTTCAGCGGTTATTATTTCTTAGCGTAGGCGTTTCCGGTTTAATACGCGCATAAACAGTCGATAAAAAAAGCAAAATTAACTTTTACGAAGTTAAAATGGCTGGGAGACCGCGAGGAATAACGCAAATTGTACCCATAAACGAAGTCATGAATGCGGTGCAGATCACGAACGAGGAAATCTGGCGTCTACGAACACTGCTGCCGAATTTGAACGACACAGACATCGCCCTGCAATGGTGTGCACGTCGGCGGCTGATCAGAAACACTATGACGTGTGGTGCTTGTAACCGACTTTGCACACTCAACCGGTACAATGAAGGGGTAGACGGTCGGAGATGGGCTTGCAACGGATGCGGTTGCCGCAAATCCGTGCGTGTCGGCTCCTTTTTCGAACGCAGCCATCTTCGCATTGAACAGATCGTGATCCTCGTGTACTGCTGGTGTTGCGACATGCCACAGTCGCAAATGGCACGTGAAGCGGACGTGGCGCATCTAGATACTGTAATAGATTGGTGTAATTTCATGCGTGAGGAATGCGAAGTCTGGATTCAACGAAATGCTCAGGAGATAGGCGGTATGGACGGTAACGGTGCGCCCATAATCGTTGAGATAGACGAGACAAAGTTTTTCCATCGCAAGTACCACCGCGGTCAATGGAGGGAGGGCCACTGGGTCTTTGGAGGGATTGAGCGAGAAAGTGGACGTTGTTTTCTGGTGGAGGTCCCTAATCGTCGCGCAGACACCCTTCAGGCTTGCATTGAAAGTCACATTCTCCCTGGCTCTCACATTATCTCCGACGGCTGGGCAGCATATGCAAACATCGCACAAATTGGATACGGAATTTACGAACATTCAGTGGTAATTCATCAGCAGCATTTCGTCAATCCAAATGACGCCAACGTCCATACGCAGACAATCGAGAACACTTGGATGCGCGCTAAGCGCAAATTGAAGCGACAATTCGGCACCAGCCGTGCTCTGTTTCCGTCCTATTTACACGAATTCGTGTATCGTAATAGATTTCGCGGAGAAGACATCTTTAACAACTACATAGTCACCTTGGGTGACAATTATGCATAACCTACACGTTGTGTATCTCATTCCGATGAAAATAATTACCGACGTTAAAATGGGTATTTACCTTAAGGTAATTACCCTTAAAATTTGGTAAGGAGAAGAATATTGACAGAAAATAGGCTTTTAAAATGTCACATTTCACATGCGAAATCGCCGTTCGGATCGCCATTGAACCACAACATTTGCCAGGAAGTTGGTATACGCGCACAAACCATCGACGTATATTGTTCCATGCGACTATAAATAACGTGTAGGCCTACGTCAAGACTTCGGTCCTAAGTTCAAAATGGAAGCTGGATGAAGGTATTTCTAGATTTGAAATGGAAGTCGGATTGATGAAAAAACGCTTAAGTAATGGAAGCTGGATGATGGTATTCTTATATCTGAAATAGAAGCTGGGTTGACGAAAATAACGGCGAGAAATAGAAGCTGGGTTAATAAAAATATTATAGCTTAAATTGGAGCTGGATTGATGAAAAATAATCATTATTGAAACAGAAGTCGGATTCATAAAACAGCTGATGCAATTGAAAAAGCTGTACTTTTACTTACTTATTTTTTATAGAAATGGAAGTTGGATGAAGGTTCTCTATAGATGAAGTAGAAGCTGGGTGATGGTTCTCTATAGGTGAAATGGAAGCTGGATGAAAGTTAGAGAAATAGAAGCTGGATGAATGTTACTTACTTATTTATTTTTGCCTGCTGTCTTATTGCACACTTGCCGCGCGCAACTTCCGGAAAGGGTCAGATTTGAATAACAACTTCGATCGGTGGTTTGTTATGACAAAATATTACAATTTTCAATCGATTTCCTTCTTTTTAAGAAATTCTAAGTACATTAATACATCAGATAGGCAATGGCACGTTGGCAGAAATATTTTAAGACGCTTTTTTGCACCATTATAAGCGTGAAAATAATTTACGACGCTAAAATACACGTTTACCCCGACCCTCATGATGCATAACCTGAGCCCCTAACGCTGTGTTTCTGTGTGTGGCCGTGAATTAACCGACAAGTACCCAATGCTGCAACTAGCGAATAATTACCGACGCTAAAAGGGTAGATTACCGAATGATTTAACAAGATTAGGCGCACAGTTACAAGGTTTTGGATTAAAATAGAATTTCTCCATAACCATTAACCATGTTCATACTGTCATCACCTCGAAAATAATGGCCACCGATCAAAGTTTTTTGGCATGTTGACACACAAAGCTGGCAATTTGAAGTCTGCTGTCATCCTGTCATCTAGCGAATATAATAATTATTGAACGTTCTACAGCAGTTGTGATGTAAATAATTATTTATCAGATCCCTTTAATTCAAATTTGCAACTTCTGACATCCAGGACATACATTCAATTCAATTAAATAATATAATATTATAATTATTGAACGTTCTACAGCAGTTCTACAGAAGTTCGTTTAATCAGCACTTAAGGCTGGTAGAACGCAGCATGTTATATAATATAACTAACTTTACAAAGGTTTTATATGTAAGTAAGTAAGAAAGTAAGTAAGTATATTCTTTAACCCTCATAGGGTCACGATTTTTCTCAACCGATTTTAGTCACCTGGGGTTAAAAAAATTCCCCCACTGTGATTCGCAAGATTCCTATCATAAACTCCGATTTTCAAGCATAAAACTAAAATAAGTTATTTATAGAAGGTTCGCGGAATGCCCTGGAACCAAACAAATATGCAGCACTGCAGAAAAATCAAAATGGCGGACAAAATGGCGGCCAGAATCTTAAATGGCTATAAGTGAAGTTATGTGTGCAATGGAAACATAATTTCAGAGTCTAAATCAACATTTTCTAGGTCAAGGAATACAATGGAACCAATGGCACATATGTGGCACTGCACGAAATCAAAATGGCGGACACAATGGCGGCTAGAATATTAAAATGGCTATTAGTGAAGTCATATGTGCAATGGAAGCATGATCTCAGGGTCTAAATCAGCATTTTCGAGGTCAAGGAATGCGATTGAACCAATTTCACTTATATATGGCACCGCAAGGAAACCACAATTGGGATAAAAAGGCGGCCATATTCTTGAATTGGCACATATGTGGCACTGCACGAAAATCAAAATGGCGGTCAATATGGCGGCCAGAAATAATCATATCTAGTCGAAATTTTTAGTAGCCGATGATTGCACTGCAGTTTAACCATTACTGGCATTATATATGTGCCATATTCATACTTCAATGTTTCATAACTTGATCTATCAATAGTTTCAATGTTTCATGACTTGACAGATAAAGGGCATACAGTCTAGTCGTTCCTTGTTGCTGTCAATGCAATAATATTGCGTTCAAGTGTATATGGCAAGATCGCACTTCGACAGCAGTAGGGCTTGATGCTACGCTTGTTAACTTCACGTGATTTGCTGTAGACAATTTCATTTATTCATTGTAATTTTATGAAACCAAAACGATTTCTATTATAATGTCCAGATACTGATAAGGAGACATTGTAACAGCAAGACACTCATGTGTAAAGCATGCATAATGCTATGTTTAAAAATTCCTGAGTAAAATAGCTAGGGCGTGGTACATTTTCGTACTTTATAGCTTATTTGGGTGCATGAATAAATAATGAAACTGGATGCATTCTGTGCAGGAAACATATTTAGGAAAAATCATAGAAGCGATTTCTTCAACTATTTTCAGGGATAAAAATTTCCGTGAAAAACCGAGATGGGGGTATTTTTTACCCCCCGGTGACCCTATAAGGGTTAATGTACCAGCTGCCAAGGCAAATCTGGCAGCCATCAACGGCGCCCACTCATGTAGCCTACCGTAGCTCAAGTCTGATGGTAACAACACAACGACGGAGTCATCCTTAGGCGAAACGGTTCAACAACAACATTACTGGTCCAACGACAACTGACCGAACGACAACTGGTCCATCGAAAAAGAAGCATGGGTAATCTATCCTTTTAGCGTCGGTAATTATTCGCCATTGCATGGGTTTCAGCGTTGGTCGAACACAAGGCGGTTTGAGGAAAATAATTATTGATAAATAGAAGTCGGATTGATGAAAATAATTTGTATGAAATAGAAGCGAGATTAATAAAAACAATCCTGCTGAAATTGAAGCTGGATTGATGAACAATAATTTTGAATTAAATAAAGGTTATATTGATGAAAAGTATTTGCTGACGAAATAGAAGCGGGATTGATCAGACTAATTATTGCCTAAACAGAAGCTGGATCGATGAAAAGGATTTTCACCAAACTAGAAGTTGGATTGATTAAAAATAGCAATGCTGCAACTAGCGAATAATTACCGACGCTAAAAGGGTAGATTACCGAAGCATGGTCAAAAGCATGGCTATCATAGCTGTTTGATCATCGTGTTTTTCCCAGTCGCGACTACTAATTTATGTTATCGCGTTTCAGACGATCGCTATTTTGTGGTCGAGTGACTTGCCTCTTCGTAGGCCGGACGCCATGACTTTCCATTTATGCCTCACTTGTGGGAACATCTGCAACGTGCTCGCCAGAGAGCCAAACTTTAAGGGTAGGCCTAATTTCTTCATCATTCCTGTCATGGCACCCTCATGCGAGTGCTCAGGCTGTTGAGGGACAATCTAGCGGATACCTCTCTTTCAGGTGCCTCTAGATGACCAAGTTCTCTGGTGCTTAGATGAGTAGGCGAGGTGCTCTTCCAAGGCATTATTTCATCCAAAATTATGTCCGGGTACGTCAGATGATATCTATAGGCCTACAATAATAATAACTATATTCCACTACATTATAGTGGAATAACCTACATTCGTGTCGCTCAACTCCCCAAATTCCTTCGTGTTTAGCAGGTGGATTGCCTCGTGGTGTCCGGCGGCATGTCCTAGGAGTGCGACACCACATTCTCTGATGTACCCACCTGTGTTCGAATCCGCCTCGACAGATTTATAAGTAGGTCTTCCATCAACTAATTTCTCCATCTGACTTTCCATTGTAAAGAGTTCCCCGGAGGTCTAGTCATTTTTTGAAGACGCTCGTCTATATGTTCTTGAGTTTAGCCTCTTGATTCTCGAGTCCCTTGTTTTTTTTAAAATTATTCTGTGTGACTTGCTGTTCTACCAGGCCAGACAATAATAACTAGGCTATTATTACTCCTAATTGTGATCTTAACATTTCTGTCATTCTTCCTTCTACACTCTCTCCTATTTATTGTTCGTTGGCGGTTTCCGACATTTTTACTATATTGACGGTCACTAGAATTTATTCAATCGAAGAAAATATGGAAGTGTGGGCTACACAAAAAAATTAAAGATAATGGAGAGTTCACATGAACTGACCACCTAATGCAAACGTATGTGTTGCTGCATGAATGGTAGGTACTGAATTTCTAAAAGATGCCATAGGCTTTGATCATTGTTCACCCATGTTGTTAACAAGTAAAGGGCATAATATTCATGGATTTAAGAGAAATAATTAAACACAGTGACAGCTGTAAAAAGTCCAATCAAGGCAACCTGTTTCCTTGATTGGACCACATGGTGTCCTTGATTGAACCAGTTATCCTGAATGGACATTATTTTAAGCAAGTTTTAAAAAGGTAACTTTACCCAAGAAGTAAGGGAAACGCTTTTAAAAAACACTTAGTGTCTAACCATACAGCTAAATTGGCAATACATAATTGGAGTAGCTGAAATAATCTTAATATACGGCTGGAATAACCTCTGCCTGCAAACTATTTAATTGGGACTAGGCTACTTTGTCACAATAACCAGTGCATTGCTATCTAAATATCAAACTTATTTTAGGTTAGGTTTCCATAAAGTTAGTTCCATAAAGCAGCGTGAAGATCAAGATTCGGTTATATGAGGCCGTGGTGTTGAGCATCCTGCTGTATGGAGCAGAGACGTGGCCAATGACGGTAGCAAACAAGAAAAAACTGGATCGAGGCAGCACATCACAGATGGCAAAGAAAAATTCTACACGTCTCCTGGAAAGATAAGATCACAAATAAGGCTATAAGAGAAAGAAATGGACAAGAGAAGCTAGAGAACATGACAATGATGATGACAATGACAATCATTTTATTCCTTGGAGCATAACACACACAACCTTTACACAACGTAACTTAACTAGACAACGTAATCACACTGTGTGACAAACATATTAATATAACATGTTTGTAAAATATGCAGATAACACTTCATTGTATCGACCATGGAAGGGGAAGACCCAGAAGGGGCAATTGCCCCGCTAGGGAGGGCCAACCCTCTATCTAAACATAATGTTGGTTGCATAAATTCAGAACATATCGGTTATGCTAAAGAGACAGAAGATGACAATGACTCAACACTTTAATAGAGCAATATGCACACATCTGAAAGACAGAAAAAACAGGAAAAAATGCAAACAGAAAAAAATGCAAGCAAGCTAGATGCACTCAATCACGTTCTCTTAGATTAAGATGGTCTCTCCAATGCTTTTTAAATTGCGAGTATGTAGGTGCAGACTGGATACTTGGATACATCATTAGAAAGAAACGACTGAACTGGATGGGACACGTGGCCCGAATGAATAGTGATAGAAAAGCCAGCCAAGTGACCAAGTGGACTCCGGAGGGGAAGCGTGGGAGAGGAAGACCAAGAAAGAACTGGATGGGAACTGTTCGAGAAGATCTGAGGTGCTTGGAGATGACGGTGGAGGATGCTGTTCGGATGGCGATGGACCGGGAGGAGTGGAGAGACTGCGTTGCCCGATGTGCAGTTCTGCACGGGAGGGACTAAGTACTAAGTAAGTTCCATAAAGTTACATAATAATAGCCTCGCTAATACTGGGCATAATGACTGTGAAGTCTTTCATTATTACTCAGTTAAATCTGTTCGAGTATCTATATTATAAGGCAGAAATTCCATATGTTTGTTTGTTTGTACGCTTTTGACAGAATTGACTCTCCCCTGCAGAATAGGCTCGGAAATGAAACAGCGTCGGTTTAAACAAATTCTTGAAATCGATTCTTACCCAAATTATAAGGTCATCGCAACTATTTTCAGGTTTTAATTCAGTTCAAAACAAAAGTTATTAGCATTTTAAGACGGATTTCATCAGTAATTGACCACACTAGCGCGTAAGTCAAGAGTCTACACCGCATGACGTCATACCCGCACAGTAATAATTTTCGTAGCACCCCGTAGGGGTGGGTCAAGTTTGGCTTTTTGGGGAAGCGAGGTGGGGTGGAGGGTTGGCGAAAACCCGAAATTTAGCAGTCAACGATGGACACCAGAGTGGAGTAGTGTTTAAAACCCTAAATTTCACTTTAGAACTCGAGTTATTAGCGTTTTAAGACAGAAGCGTTTTAAGACAGATTTAATCGCTAACGCTTTGGTAAGCAGTATCGAGCTTTAGTAAAGGAGTCTACAGCCCGAATGACGTCATACAAGCCCAGTAATAATTTCCGTAGCGTCCCGCAGGGGAGGGTTACGTTTGGCTTTTTGAGGAAGCGGGGTGGGGTAGAGGGTTAGCGAAAACCCTAAATTTAGCGGTCAACGTTGGGTACCACAGTGGAGTAGTGTTTAAAACCATAAATTTCCCGGGCAACGCCGGGTTACACATCTAGTATTTAATAAAAGGAGAAGAGCGGGCAGTTAAATAAATATATGAAGTTGTATGAAATAAATAATTAAAAAATAAATTTGTTTATTTTATACGGGGCGCAGACATTTCCCCCTGGACAAAACCCCCCTGACAACAAACCTCGGACAATTCCCCCTAGGGTAGGACAATCCCCCCTGGTAGAACATATTGTGTATAAGTGGATGTACTATAAAAAACCAGTGCTAAGTACGCAAGTTAAATTGATGAAAAGAATTCTCACTAAATAGAAGCCAGATTGATGAAAATGTTTTTGCTTAAATTGGAGCTGGATTTATGAAAATGTTCTTGCATAAATTGGAGCTGGATTGATGAATATAATTGTTATTGAAATAGAAGTTGGATGAAACGAATTTTTGCTTAAATGGAAGCTGGATTGATGACAATTCATGCTGTCCTAAATTACTCCAACAGGTATTAGCTTCATATCGGAGTGAGTGAACGACACTAACAAGCTATAAGTTCACGCCTGAATGACAGTGACAGGTGTTTATCTGTATGACACTAACTAGTTGACACAGCACCGCGAACTGAATAATTAGCCAAGTTTGAGCAAATTATACCTACAGAAAGGCTATTTGAGCAGCAAGGGGGAATTGTCCGGGGAAGTTAATGTCCTAGGCTAAATCAGGGAGGAATTTTCCGAGGGGTTTTGTCCAGGGTGGGGAAATATCCTACACTCATTTTATACCCATTGATTTCAGGTGTGGACCCGTAGAGACAATTGAGATGGTCTGTAATAATGCTTTTGAGGTAGCTCAATTGACCAGCGAGTCTTTGCCAATACAGTGCTTAAGCTACTATATAACCTAAACTTGTGGCATACACAAAGTCATCGAGCATTTAACATTTCGATTCAAAACGGATGCTTTGAAGTAATTAAAAAGGTGAAACCTCATAGAAATGTAGAGCCCCGATTCTCTACACCAGAACGTCTGAATGCCTAAATCAAAGCGAAACAAATCAACAATTTACCAACTTACTGAATATATATAATTATATTCCGAAACTCCTGCAAAGACATGTTTAAATCGAACTACAATTATCGTCAGCTTTAAGTAGGCCTACGCACGTGCAATCATAATTCAGCAGAGGTCAGCATATAAATCGTTAGGTGGAGACAATCGATGGCTTGAACAGTGCTCTAGAAATTCCACTCTTTCAAGCAATTTATCACAAATACCACATCTAAAAGATGTAAACAAAAGGTCTTATTATCCACAGAAGATTTGGCTTTGCCAAGATGAAAAATTGATATGAAAAAACCCAGGAAACATGAAGTTATTGTGTCAATCATTCACTATAATCGAAGCAGTTGTCTTACTGCTTATAGGAGCGGGTAGGAACACGGCACTGGGCGCTCAGGATGGAACTGTAGAACTCCTGTACAGTAAGAGCCCATATCCACAAGGCAGCCCCAAACCCAGGAAGAGATCTCGAACTTCACTACACTAGGATTCCTCCTGTCGAAATGAAAATTGCAAGATAATTGTGGCTATTCATGTATCTTATAAAACCTCCAATAGCACTCTTATTTATCTAGAATTACAGTTTCTTCAACTGTAATTATGCAATCGTAATTCCTCACAATTCAGCTGCTAAGTCATCAGGTGTAGAAAATCGATGGCTATGGCAATGCTCCAGAAATTCATTCTCTATGTCAAACAACCCGTCACATATACCACATCCAAAAATTTTTGACACATATACTTTTGCATCCACGGAAGATTTTAACTCGATATATTCTCCGTCACTGACTTTCTGTGGAGAAACTGCAATTTCACTGGAAAGTGGATCTACGTTCATTGAGAAACGTTCATATGGTTTGTCAATAGCATCTCTGCTCGCAACTGTGATGAAACAATCAGGTTGGTTAGCAATTACAGTATTTCCAATTTTAAGGTCATGTGGCTGTATTGCTGCATGTATTTTAACCAGATTCACTGAAGAAGTGTTCGTTGAGTAACAGTCGTTAGGTGTGACTTGCTTCTGGTTTTCATGAGTTCTTTTGTGTTTCTTTAGATCTCCAGAGCATGTGAATCCTTTACTGCAAACACTGCATGTGTATGGTTTTTCACCAGTATGGTCAACCATGTGAACTCTGAGACTACTACTTTGGGCAAATGTTTTTTCACATAGCTCGCACCTGTACGGTTTTTCACCAGTATGGATTCTCGTATGCACTTTCAAAGTACCATAATCGGAAAATCTTTTCTGACATTGCTGGCAACTGTATGATTTTTCGAAAGTGTGCGTATTCAGATGCCTTTTCAGGCGACTATATTGGACAAATTGTTTCTGACACAGTTGACACTCGTATGGCGTCTCTCCAGTATGGGATCTCTTATGCATATTGAGACTACTAACCCCACTAAATGATTTTTGACATACCTGGCATATGTACTGTTTATTAGGCGTGTGTTGCTTCTTAGTCTCATGAATTTTTCTGTGTCTGCTTAGTTCTCCAGAATACCTGAATAATTTATCACAAATGCTGCATGTGTATGGTTTTTCGCCGGTATGGATTCTCATGTGATATCTCAGAGTACTGTGAAGAGGAAATGATTTTTTACATACCTGGCATATGTACTGTTTATTAGGCATGTGTTCCTTCTTAGTCTCATGAGTTATTCTGTGTTTCTTTAGATCTCCAGAATACCTGAATGCTTTTTTACAAATACTGCATATGTATGGTTTTTCGCCGGTATGGGTTCTCGTGTGACTTTTCAGAGTACTACGAGCAGTAAATGATTTTTCGCATATCTGACATTTGTATGGTTTTTCCCTCGTATGCGGTTTCGGATTACCATCTTGGCCAATTCTATTCTGACTTAGCTGGTCTGAGTGGGTTCGTATGTGCTCTTTCAGGTGACTACTTTGGGTAAATCCTTTCTGACAAAGCTGACACGTGTAGGGTTTCTCTCCAGTATGGGTTCTAATGTGACTTCTCAGAGTACCACCAGACCTAAAGGATTTATGACAAAGCTGGCACATGTATGGCTTCTCTCCAGTATGTATTCTGACGTGATCTTTCAAAGTACCATGCACAGCAAATGATTTTTCACATAGCTGGCATCTGTACGGTTTTGCTCGAGTGTGGACTTTCATATGGCTGTTCAGATAACTGCTGCATCTAAATGATTTCTGACATAGCTGGCACATGTATGGCTTCTCTCCAGTATGAATATGCATGCGCCTTTTCAGATGACCATTCTCACTAAATAATTTCTGACATAGATGGCACGTGTATGGTTTCTCTCCAGTATGTGTTCTCATGTGCTTATACAGATTACTAACACAGTAAAATGATTTCTGACATAACTGGCACATGTATGCTTTCTCTCCAGTATGAGTTCTGATGTGATCTTTCAGAATACAAACCCGATGGAAATGTTTCTGACATATCGGGCACTTGTGCTGATCTTCTCCCAAATCTGTTGTTATAGTGGCCATTATTCTACCACTTGGTAGATTATTTCACAGTTTTTATCCAGCATAGAATCTTTGAACAACAATCAGATGATCAGCTTTAGCAATCAGTTCCATAAACAATTAACTTCCGTGCAGTTTAGTTGGTTCACAAGACTGCTATCACTTGATTCCCGACAATGTTTGAATATGACTCTTGTACAGTATGAACCTTTATAGTGAAACTTGGTATTCGCTATAAAGGTAATTATTATCTGTGTACAATATTTCTTCAATTGTTGTCGCATAGCCTTTCTAACGCCATCAGTGTCCAATCTTTCACATTTGCGAGGAATCCATTTCAGCTTGCATTGCATAGAAGAAGAATCCGTGTTTCATTCGTCAGTAAAGCAACAAAAGTCAACAGCGGTATAGTACGGTGTGAAGAATTAGTGAAGCTATCCAGCCTTTGCAAACATGCACACTTTGTTGCTCATCTGTGTGATTTTAACAGAAGATGAAATAGTTGACGCTTTCACAGGAACTTGCTAAAAGCAACAGTAAAAATTGAAATTTGTTTTTAAAAAACGTGCATTGTTCAATTACTACTCATAACAATTTAAAGTCAATCAATCAATCAGTCAATCAATCAATCAGTTTTTTATTGGGCTGTGTGTATCAAGCACACTAAGGCAGTAATAAGGCTACACAAAGCACCAAAAGTATCACAAATTAATCAGGCAATAATCAAAGCAACAACTTAATTAGTTAAATAAAGTTATATAGTCAATGGGCCTATACTGGGGTACCCCACAGGAATAGATACTTTAGGAAAGATTATTTAAACCCAGTGGTTATAAAGTTGAGTGATACCAATCTCGAAATGCAAAAACAAATATGTGGCTGCTCACACCGAAATAGGTATACAAGTCGGAAATTACACCTCAGAGATATAAATATAGGAAAATAGAATTCTCTTTTTTTGGCTTTTTGTACCGAATTTATCTAAAAATCTGCTTAAAATTTCATATATTTTATTTC
Source organism: Lumbricus terrestris (assembly GCA_949752735.1). Taxonomy (NCBI): domain Eukaryota; kingdom Metazoa; phylum Annelida; class Clitellata; order Crassiclitellata; family Lumbricidae; genus Lumbricus; species Lumbricus terrestris. The sequence continues at coordinate 4,337,586 of OX457048.1, read as the reverse complement.
GTTAAAAAAATACAAGTTTAGAAGCTATAATTTTAATGCGTAATCTATCGTCTCAGAGGAATAAATTATTCATCAATGTGTATGATTTAGCGCCGATGGCATACAAGTCAGATTGACAAAAAGAATTCTTGCCAAATAGAAATCGGATTGATGAAAATAATTTTTAATTCAAAAGAAGTGGGATTTATGAAATCATTAATGCTGAAATTGAAGCTGCATTGATGAAAAAATGTTATTTAAATAGAAGCTGGATTGTAAATCAGTTACTGTTGAAATAGAAGCTGGATTTTTTAATGATTTCTTGCCTAAATGCATGACCGATTGATTTTAATATTTCATCCCAAAGTAGAATCCGGATTAAAGAAAAATAATCATGCTATGCCAGTCCAAAAATTTAGAATAATTTATTCTTTCATCCAGCCTCCATTTCTCAAGCGCCGGACCAGTGTTGTCTGTAGACCAGTCGTTGTTAGGTGAACTGTCTGGAGACCACTTCTCCTTAGATAGATTACCATTTTAATTTTCTTGATGTATGCATATTATTTTGTTTTAATTAATTATTTTTTTACTAAATTAAATCGCCTTCCCCCCTTATAAATTGGGCTAGAATAAACCCAAAATAATATTTTTTAGGTCATTTCGAAGTCTGAGACAAGGCCTTTGAAATGGTGTCACCATAACTGGTCTACATACAACTCTTAAATTATAAAACAAACAGACAACTGGTCCGGCGCTGGAGAAATGAAGGCTGGATGAAAGTTTCTTACAGGTGAGATGGAGGTTGGATTGATGAAAAATTGCAAGATGAAATAGAAACTGGCTTTATGACAAAAACGTTAAAAGGTTTTATAGCTTAAATGGATGCTGGATTGAAGGTTTTCATTCATGAATTTCAACATGCATCCAGGTTCTACTTCAGAAGTTCAGATCTAAAATACCTTCTTTGTCAATCCAGCTTCTATTTCAGATATAAAAATACCATCATCCAGCTTCCATTACTTGAGCGTTTTTCATCAATTTGCAGCTTCTATTTCAGTTCTAGCATAACCCTTATCCAGATTTTATTTTCCATGCGTTATTTTCGGGTACTTGTCGGTTAATTCACCGCCACACACATAAACACAGCGTTGTTATTTTTAATCAATCCAACAATCCAACTTCTAGTTTGACGAGAATCGTTTCCATCGATCCAGCTTCTGTTTAGGAAAGAATTTGTTTGACAAATACCGCTTCTATTTTGTTAGAAAATATTTTTCATCAATATACCCTTCTGGTTATTGTTACTGACGTCTCGGTAGGAAGTAAACAGTATGGCGGTCGCAGATACATGCAGAATAGAGCGGTCTCAACTCCGGCGATCGATAGCCCAATGTTTCCGCTTAATAGTCAATGGTCAAAAGACACGGCAAGTGTGCAATAAGACAGCAGGCAAAAATAAGTAAGTAAGTAAAAGTCCAGCTTTTTCAATTGCATCAGCTGTTTTATGAATCCAACTTCTGTTTCAATAATGATTATTTTTCATCAATCCAGCTCCAATTTTATCGGAAACATTTTAATCAATCCAGCTCCTATTTAATTAAGAAGATCCTTATCCATACAGCTCTAATTTAATCAACAACATTTTCATCAATCCTGCTCCAATCTAAGCTATAATATTTTTATTAACCCAGCTTCTGTTTCTCGCCTGTTATTTTCGTCAGCCCAGCTTCTATTTCAAATATAAGAATACAATCATCCAGCTTCCATTACTTAAGCGTTTTTTCATCAATCCGACTTCTATTTCAGATCTAGAAATACCTTCATCACTTACTTACTTACTTCACACAACATCACTGACTGAAGCGGGACCCCAATGTTTCGCGCGGAAACATTGGGCTATCGATCGCCGGAGTTGAGGCCGCTCTATTCTGCGTGTATCTGTGACCGCCATACTGTTTACTTCCTACCGAGACGTCAGTAACAATAACCTAACTTCTATTTAATTGAACATCATTGTTCATCAATCCAGCCTCAATTTCAGCAAGAATGACTGCACCAACCCTATTCCTAACCCTAACCGACCCTCACGGCGCATAACCTGAGCCATAACCGACCCTCACGGCGCATAATCTGAGCCCCTAACGCTGTGTTTCTGTGTGTGGCGATAAATTAACCGACAAATACCTATTTTCGTAAAGGTCGTGACACCGTTGAACATGCCTTAATCCGGCCCTGCAAATTTGTGACTAAATAAGTAGAATTGCTCCATAAACTGGTTAATAAAACACTTGGTCATCAGCATAAAATGGCGAGCGATGAAATTGTTTCGCTGTGACGCAACGTTTGTAAAGTATGTCCTGTCATCTATCGAATATAATTTAACGTGTTACAGCAATAATTTATTATTCTCGTTGAACTTGAGATCTTTCGTCTTGCTTTATAATAGCGCTTAAACAGCACCGCTCTCGTAAGTTGGTCTATCTAATGTTCGTTTTATTGAAAGAATAACCAGTCGACATAACGCGACAGTCTGTTAACAAGCACAAAGGAGCAGCGAATAAAGCCCAGTAAACGTTTTTATACAGCATCCGTGTTATGAAGTTTTTATTGTTTTTATTGGTAGGTTCCAGTGCCTAAAGTGTGGACAAAAAAGTGACTGGACGCCCCTTGCCTCTCAAAAAGAAGTGCCTGGACGCACTTACTTTTCCAGTCTGAGCTCGCCAATAAGTGGCTGGACGGCGTTCAGATTTTAGAACAAGTGCATGGACGCCGTCTATGACCGTCCAGGCACACTTTAAGCCCTGGTAGGTTCGAATGGATGCGGCCTAGGGCGCAGATTGTATTTGCCAGGACGTCTATAAGGGAAAAATCTATGAAGAACATGATCTTTGTCTATAGCTTTTAACCGCTTAACCGCCACACGCCGGATATATCCGGTGTAAAGGTTTCAAATTACCCCCTCCTAAACATTACCCCCCGGTAACTTGAAACCGGTTTCAGATTACCCCCCGGAAACTAGATTTGCATCAATCTTCGCATTTATAGCACCTAAAAAAATCAGAAAAATCATCCCGCTTCTTGTTTTGGTCTGAAGATTTTCATCCGACATCCCACTTCGTGGTTTGCTATCAATATTTTGATCCGAAAAAAATAATAGCCTCGAAGCCATTTTCTCCATGTAAACTTCAGCGGCGAATAGTATTTTAGTTACAGATGAAAATATTGATAACAAACCACGAAGTGGGATGACGGATGAAAATCTTCAGACCAAAACAAGAAGCGGGATGAATTTTTTGATATTTTTTGTGCAATAAATGCGATGATTGATGCAATTTACAGTTTGCAGGGGGGTAATGTTTAGGAGGGGGTAATCTGAAACCTTTACACCGGTGTAAAGGTTTCAAATTACCCCCTCCTATACATTACCCCCCCCGGTAACTTGAAACCGGTTTCAGATTACCCCCCGGAAACTAGATTTGCACCAATCATCGTATTTATTGCGCTAAAAAAATCAGAAAAATCATCCCGCTTCTTGTTTTGGTCTGAAGAATATCATCCGTCATCCAACTTCGTATTTTGTTATCAATATTTTGATCGGAAAAAAATAATAGCCTCGAAGCCATTTTCTCCATTGTAACTTCAGCGGCGATTAGTATTTTAATTACAGATGAACATATTGATAACAAACCACGAAGTGGGATGACGGATGAAAATCTTCAGACCAAAACAAGAAGCGGAATGATTTTTCCGATTTGTTTAGTGCAATAAATGCGATGATTGATGCAACTTACAGTTTGCAGGGGGTAATGTTTAGGAGGGGGTAATCTGAAACCTTTACACCGGGATTACAGGTGTGTCTGTTGATGTAGGCTAAATAATTTCACAACCGGACAATTCTATACTTTATTTGTTTCTTCTGATGTTATCCGCCACTAAGTCTTTGTTACTGTACAGATATTTCTTACTTGTCCATAGATTTTTTTACCTGTCCACATACATTTTTCACCTGTCCACAGATATTTTACCTGTCCATAGATATTTTTGTCACTCTACGAATATTTCTTGATTGTTTTTGTTTTTGTTTATAAGCTTGCTTGTTCAGAAAATGTAAAAAAATAATTACGCAACTAACTATAAGCAAAAAAAATTCGATATTTTTACCCATATGGTGCGGCGCCAGGATTTTTTTGCTTGCGGCGGTCAAGCGGTGAGGGCAGCATCAGCAGTCTCAGCCATAATGTCTGCTTTCTGAAGTAGGCTACCGGTGTAAAGGTTTCAGATTACCCCTCCTAAACATTACCCCCCTGCAAACTGTAAATTGCATCAATCATCGCATTTATTGCACTAATAAAATCGGAAAAATCATCCTGCTTCTTGTTTGGTCTGCAGATTTTCATCCGTCATCCCACTTCGTGGTTTGTTATCAATATTTTCATATGTAACTAAAATACCAATCACCGCTGAAGTTACATTGGAGAAAATGGCTTCGAGGCTAATATTTTTTTCGGATCAAAATATTGATAACAAAACACGAAGTGGGATGACGGATGATATTCTTCAGACCAAAACAAGAAGCGGGAGAATTTTTCTGATTTTTTTAGTGCAATAAATGCGATGATTGATGTAAATATAGTTTAAATGCGATGATTGATGTAAATATAGTTTCCGGGGGGTAATATGAAACCGGTTTCAAGCTACCGGGGTGTAATGTTTAGGAGGGGGTAATTTGAAACCTTTACACCGGTAGTAAAACTCTAATATCTTTGCCGGTGTAAAGGTTTCAAATTACCCCCTCCTAAACATTACCCCCCGGTACCCAGACAGCCTGCCTCATCGCCCCGATAGTGGACCACTACTGGCAAGCATCTCTATATTGTAGGCGTCGGTTAAATGTGGTCTTCCTTCAATTTGCCACCATCACAGTCACTGTCGAACAATTCCGTGGGCCTTAGTCGTACGCTTGGGGACCGACGAATATCCGCTGGGCCACCAGTATGCCATCGTGTATCACAGGCTTAACGAAACAGGGGTTGACAATCAGTGTGTGTGGGAGGCTTGGAGCGCTGCCGTGAATTGAATAGGAAAACAGGACGCGAGGTGTGGGGAGTGCATTTGGCGGCGCAGCCCTGGTTTCAATTCATTGGGTTCAAACAATGGAACCTCAGTAGCCTAGCCTACGGCTTTCCGTACATGTACGCAGGCAAGGATCAACACACACACACACACACACACACACACACACACACACACACACACACACACACACACACACACACACACACACACACACACACACACACACACACACACACACACACTCACACACACTCATACATACATACATACATACATACATACATACATAAATACATACATACATACATACATACATACATACGCTACATAAGTTTTCGGAATGAATGAATGAATGAATGAATGAATGAATGAACATACATACTGTACATTCATACATACAGAATATATACATGCATGCATGCAATGGTGTCATATGAATTCTATAAATTCGTATCGTAATCGTAAACTCGAGATTTTTAAAGCGCCTGATGAAATGCCAGTGACATGCACTAACTGAAGAATAGGGATTTCGGAAACATGTTTAAGGTTTAAGATATTTATATCGAGTCCTTCGAAAAGAAACCTATAGGCCTATATCGTAAACATGTTTCAGATAATCCAGCCGTTCGAAGAAGAAACCCATATCGGAAACTTGTTTCGGAAACTTGTTTCAGATATATCGAACCCTTCGAAAAAGAAGTCCATATCGGAAACATGTTTCAGATATAACGATCGAGCCCTTCGAAAAAATCACATTTGGCATGCTTTTGTCCTTGACGAAGGCTATTAATATATTTTAGTGTCAGAGTTGCATAAAATGTGTGCAGTGCCCCGCGAAAGGCTCATCTAACACTGTCCTGAAAGGTCGAGAATAAAAATAACAGGGTTTTAAGGTTCTGCGCACAAGAACTTCTTATTTAGAAATAAAATATATTTAAACTTTCGGCAAGAATCGAATCATATTGGGGCATCACTTAGGGGAAAGAGCAGTGTATAATGTTCTCACAATTATAGTTCTTTACCGTAATTAGTATAAAAAAATCGGCGTGTAAACTGCTGATAGTTCGCTTGCGTTTAATGAAACACGTACCCTTACCTACTTACTTAATAAAGCGAGTGCGCATCTATGGTGCGCATGCTTGAATTGATAATGGCGGAATTGGCCGCGAAATATCGATGGCGAAAAGTTCAACAAATGTGATATTCTGTCTAGTTTTCTATGGTTTTTGTTTGCTTTGGAAATTTATGGTTATGACCTTAAAACGGTGAGTTTAGTAATTCGATTGTTTTTCTTTGTTGCATGATATCATTTCTGATGCGGATATGATCACGACGCACACCTTGAAGTTTCGAATCCCCGAAAATAGCATCCCCAAAGCGAATTTCGGCCGGATTCCCGAAATCGATTTTTACAAAGCCTTATGCACTTTACATGCACTAAACTGCTTTCGGGAAATCGGATGCTTGTGTATTTTTAACGTTTTGGGGATTCTGGTTTCGAGATTCACAGGTTAACCCACAAACGCCAAACATTTCTCTTAGTCTTAGCGACCCTCATGACGCCAATTGATAAGAAGTAACACGTGAACGTTTTCAACAATGTCCACCCTCAGCGGTTGCACTGGCGGAATTGTGCTGTATATATTGGCCTTTACAGGTCATTATTTGCCCAATACAGCGTTATAATTTTTAATCATCAGTTGGACTTTGGTAATCCCGAGGACTGCATGCCCGTACGTGTAAACAGTATGGTCGCCCAAGAAATCGCTAAAATAAAGCGCTCCGGCCGTAGTATCGAATTTATATTTACTCGTATTTACTGCATATTTCCTCTCATTTATATTTTTATTAACCTGACCATTTTACTTAGAGCTTGCGTTGATTATATAGTTAATGAGCGCATTGTATCATGGGTTGCAGCTGATAGGGTATACTATAGCAGTCCCACTTCTATTTAAGCAAAGCTTATTTTGACAGGTGGCCCGAATACATGCTCCAGTGTTACCAGAAGGCCTACCAATGGAGAGCTGAGAGTTGTTCGCGACATGGCTGCCCAACTCGTGGATGTGAAGCCGACCTGAAGAAAATCTGGTAAATTGTTACTTATTCAAATCAATATCAGTAACCTAAGATAAAAATGGCCCAGTAGCCTAAGGTCAGAATGGGAAGTCTTAATGCATGTACAATGGTCAAGATGGATGGTTTTTATGGTTTATTTCTTGTGGATTATTTGAACGTGTGGCACGGCTGCATGTAGATATTCAGCATTTTATTTATAATCTTGGTTTTCTTTAAAATTTGTACCAGTTTTGCTAGTGTTTGCAATCGATAGTCATGGCCTAAAGTTTGAAACCAGCATATTTTAATGAATAAATTCACTGAAAAACAAGCAACTTTTGAAAAATACAGATTAGTTACACTGTCTAAACTGCCTATTCGATGTATAATTTCATCACACTCCACTGGGAACGGAAATCATGACTTAACAAGGGAATCCTTAATCTGTATTTATAGTTTATTTGTGTGAAAGTGTCGATTTTGGCCAGTTTCCATAAAACAAATGACCGATTTACAATGCCCAAAATAAATAATTATTTCCATTGTTTTGACTGACTGTGTGTCACTTAATGTCACAACAATACGAAATAACTCTGAGGATAAATACTTTCAGTGATAACCTGTGTTTTTAATAAGTGTTTGAATGCGCTTCGGCATCGATTGAGCCAGTTTTCGGCAAAACTCAGGTGTTATCTCACACATACACATGCAAACCCTTAATCCAGTTGAAGAAGTCAGCATCAGAAGTAGGATCATGAAGATTTTTCTCTCTTCATGTGTACTGTCCACACATTATCAATAGTGTGGCCAATTGTGTTCAATTCTAGACTGCTATCAGATCATGGTTCCAGTAGTGGAATGCCCTTCTGCTTCCTGCAAGATTTGTCGGCCTTTATATCATGGGGCACGGTAATGTATTGGGTATGTTCGTTGCCATGCAACCGGAGGGTTGAAGGTTCAGATCCAGTGGCGGCGCTACGCCAGGGCATGGCAGGGCAAATGCCCTGGTAAAAAAGCCTTTGCCCTGGCTGTTGCCCTGGTCCTTGCCCTGCCAGAAATTTTGCCGTGTCAGAATTTGTTCGGTTTTTTGTCCTTACTGCACTCCTTATGACTAACAAAAAGTCTTCAGAAAAGTTTGACGACCACTCAAAATGTCCGGCCAAAGCGGACTTTTTTCACCCCCTCTAGTAACCCGAATTCCCCCCCCCCAAAGCATGGACAGTAGGTTAAACACTGCATGCGTACTACCGAGCACGCCACTCGTCCTCTGCCCTGGCTACTTGTATGACTGCCCTGGCTGTGCCCTGGCTACAAAAAGTGTCTGGCGCCGCCACTGTTCAGATCCACCTCAAGTTGCGCGTAGGGACCTTTTGCAAGTTCTTCTCTCCCCACAATTTCTCAGCATTTCGACGTGAAACTCGAAGTTTCAGCGCTGTGGTCAGGAGAGCCTCTGAGTAGATAGCATGAAGGGACACTATAACAAGTGCACATCCAAACGAACTGTGCCCCATCCTGTTGGAAGTGGCTGATGTTTTCTATTGAAAGTATATTCACTGCATGGAACTGTCTTCCAGACCATGCGTTCTTCGCATCATCTATAGATGGATTTGAATCATGGCTCAAGACGTATCTGTTTAAACATTCGTGTAACTGCCATTAACCTTTTCAACTCGTGTACAGCACCCTTTCCTTCAGTCTCGGCTGATTTGCAGTGCTATATAAATTGTCTTCTTCTGCTTCTTCTTCTTATTATTATTATTATTCACCCAATTCAACAGTTTCTACAATTCTACAGTTCCTACTGGTATGTGACAGTGAGATGACCACCTAACTTTTTGATGGCAATATACCAACCATGGTGAGGCAGGCACTGAAGGTCATGTGAAGGTCATGGTGTGAGGGAGCAGTGCTGGTTGCTGGAATGAATGTATTCTGGGTAAGGCTGACTTGATCAACTGGATCAAGACTGTGTGGTGCGTTAGATAAAACCTGGGTTCTGCCGATAACTGGCCCAATCTGTGCATTCAAGCTATTATTAAAAACACAGATTATCACTGCAAATACTGATCTTCAGTGTTATTTCTTATTGTGGTGACATTAAACGACACACCGACAGTAAAAAACAATGGATGTAATGATTGATTTTGGACACTATGTGTTGATCTCAATCGGTGATTTATTGGAGTTACGAATAAAACCAAAATCGACCCTTGCACACAACTGAACTATAATTACTGATAAAAGATTCAATTGTAGAGTATTAATTTTTTCCCAGTGGTGTGTGATGACATTATACATCAAGTAGGTACTTCAGACAGTGTAAATAATCTGTATTTTTGAAAAGTTGCTTGTTTTTCAGGGAATATATTCATTAAAAACCTTTTGGCCATGACTGTAAGACAGTGTGAGTACCATGACACTCCTTACAATATTTAAATTATGGGCACCACTGGGAGCAAGAGTTGGTTAGAACCAGTCTTATGCACAGCGAAGCTAAAAACAGTATTCCGTGGCTACCTTTCCGGGTTGTCGAGATCTGATCTTCTATAGTATTTTGTTTCTTTGTTCTGTTTACTAGTATACTGTAGATACTCGAGCATGTGCAATGTTCATGACAGCTTCATAGGCATTCTCCTAAGCTGAGGACTTGTTTTAAACGTGTTATACCCTTTGTACAGTTGCCTTTTGCTCAATCCCAGAAAATTCAACTGATCTGGCTTTGGGGCCATTCCACGGTATTTAAAATGTTACGGACTCTACATTTCGTAGACTTTGAGCCGTTCATACAGAGAGATGATGACTGTTTAAATTATATAAATATTTTTCCCAGATGCCGTTTCAATCATAGACTAGTTTGGTATTAATTAGACTTTGCTGGCTATTATGTATCATTTCTGGTGAATTAAAAAGTTTGCGTTACGGACTCTACAGAAAAGTTCCCTGAACTTTTTTGATGACTGAACTGTCTTGATTTTCTGTGAAGTTATTATATACAAATTCTTTTGAGACACAACCTTAGAATTGCCAGCCATTTCTGTTGATATAGTCATAATTGAATTTCTTTATAATGATAAGTACTGATGTTGAGCACGCACTTAATGTGCACACTATGCGTTACGGACTCTACAGTTATGGATCATAAAAAACTGATTAATATCCATGAAAACAGTTAATTTATAGCAATTACTTTCATCGTTTCAATTGTTTGCAAGGTACTACGGGAAGTTTCAGAGTTCAAATTGAGCAAATATGGTGTTTTATTGTCACCAGCAATTAATGGAACGCTTGCACAGTTCAAAGATCTGCAATGTTGAAGCTTTTAATGTTTCCAAAGTCACTCTGCTTAGGTCATTCTGTAACACTAGCCACAGGGTCAATGAACTTGAAAAGACCTCGTTCATCTTTTGCTGGTGCATATAGCTTTTCTGATAATTAGTGATCCATAACTGGTCAATAATTCTGTCTGGAAAGTCGAAAAGATTGCCCAATTTGTCATTCACAACATGCAGTATTCACCTTTGTAGCTTAGTCTTGTTTCAGATAAAAACTTCTTCTGGGTGCATGGACCAAAATTTAGACAAACCAATTTTTACACCTTATCCAGTGCAAAAATCTGGTGTACTTACAAGGTTGAGGAGCACTACCCAGTTCTGGTGGCCCTCTCGCCCTGCACTTGCTCTGAGTTAAACACTTATAAAATCTTGCTTTCTTGAACATATACAGCTCATGGTCTAAAAAATCAAATCTGATTCTGTAAGTACTGGTACTTGAATCTGATTCTGTAAATACGTGCAGTTTCCATGGCATGAACTACATTGTTGTAGACTTTCTGCCTGTACTCTCCACATGTTCTTTAACTGTTTCCACCATTTCTATGAATAATCGAAGAAAATTAACTAGCATACTATTCATCTCCAGCTATATGCGTGACGTTCTCCACTGGCTTCCACTCAAGCAGCGAATTGAGTATAGGATATCTACTCTAGTCTGGCGCTGCATGCTAGGCCTTGCTCCTGCCTATCTTTGTGAGCTTTGTAGCCCTACTCTTAGTTCTCACCCCTTCCGCTCCCTTCGTTCGACTGAACAAAGTCTACTCTCAGTACCTTTTGCTCGAACTTCCACTATGCAGAGCCGTGCTTTCTCGGTAGTGGGACCCTCAACCTGGAATGGTCTTCCTCTGACCCTCCACTCTCTTTGTAAAAATCCTTCTCAGACTTTCCTCTCTCATCTTAAAACAGTTTTATTTGGCCGCGCTGAGGTTGGGAGCGCCTCTGAGTAGCCCCCTTGAAGAGGCGCTATATAAATGCATATAATGAATGAATGAATGAATTTAAAATATTGATTACGTAACCTTGTTTTAACCGCATTATAAATCAATATAAATGCAATGAATAAATAATAAAACACATAAATACATCATGCTAAATGTTGATTTATGTGTGTTAGATGTCAGCTAAATAAAATTTCTAACTGTCTGAAAGTTGTTGACGAATTGCATGCTTTCCACATCAACATCATCATCAACATTCTTAGGCTCAATGCCCGTAGGAGTCCGACGCCACTCTCTGTCTGAGTCTGTCTCGTGTCATGTTGCCCAGCTTCAACCGGTCCGGTCAGCAGGTCTGCTCCATACCATTAACATCTTGGAGCAGCTAGACCACCTTGTCTAAATGAAGAGAATATTGGGAGAGAGGCATGAAGGACAACTTGGGTCAATGCCCGTATGTGTCCCACGCTCTCCCCCGACTCTCTCCACCGGTCTGTCCTGACCGGCCTGTGCATGTCTGCCCCACATCATGACACCTTGAAGCATCTGGGTCACTATGCCACTTGTGTCGTGGTTTTTGCGGATTTCAATCGTCTTGGTCTTTTACTGCCAGCGTATCGCCACCCATCTGGCAAACCTTCCTCCTTTTGTCCGGGCTTAGGACCGGCACAGAGAAGTTGCTGGTTCCCTGTGGCGGAGGATGGATGCAGTTTAACGTCGTGCCCAGGACTAAACTGCTAAAGACACATTTATAATTCCAATATTTTTTATTGACCCTTCATGGACTCCAATACTGTGGAATGGCCCTTTTTTAACCATTGGCATCTCCAGAAGATAGACTCAAGATTTCCAAATTGCCTTCTCTACTCTGATTCTTGACTTGGGTGTTAGGAATGACTCCTAGCTTGTCTGGGGTAGTACTATTTCTGCCCGTTGTGTTAAGACTTCTTTTTCTGGGGGTCATTTGCACTGAAAACGCCTCTGATTAGTTTGTACTGTTAGAGGCTCTTTGTAAATCCACAAATATAGCTTAGGGTGGTATCTTGATCTCTGACCCCTACTGCTACTGCCACTCTTGTCCACGCCTTTGTGGTCTCTCGCCTTGACTAATGTAATGCCCTATATGTCGGACAATCCGAATTGGGTGTCTTACTGGTCGCATCCTTTAATTTGATCAAGTCACAGAGTACATGCGGAAATTGCGGAATATCCTCCAATTCCACAGCGGATCACTTATACGGTTTCTACATTAGTCTCGCTCTGCATGGAGGGTATAGCTCCCATGTATCTACAGGAACTTTGCTGTCCCACCTCCAGCGGCAATCTTGACATCTGACAGGTCAGATGTCAAGATTGCCGCTGGTCTCTGATCAAGCTGAACTCTTGGCCCCTTGCTCTCGAACTGCTATATTGCAGCGGCGCCCTAGAACCTGGAATATGCTCCCTGCTGCACTCCGTCTTGTGAGAGGTCACACCCCTATGTTTCTTTCTCACTTAAAAACTGCTTTATTTAGCCATTGCTGAACTGGGAGCGCTTCTGAGTAGTTTACCTTGAAGGTGCGCTATATAAAAAGTTGATGTTAATAATAATGATGAAACATGGAACCTTTTCAGTAGTCTGTCTCTCATTCTCGAACAGGCTAACATTAAATTTATTTTCCATACTTCTATTTTACGAGGCTTCAAAGACGACTTGAGATGTCTGGATATGTCATGGGAGGAAGCCGAAGAACTGGCGATGGACAGGGACGAGTGGAGGAGATGCGTTGCCTGATGTGCAGACCTGCACGTGAAGGACTAAGTAACTAAGTTAGTAACTTCTATTTTGCAAACATTTTGATGCCTTTCTGTTCGGCTGCTCTTGTGTGATCTGGCAAGGAGCACCTCATCAGAGGCTTCTTGGAGAGGCCTCATCACTCTAAAAAAATTAGCATTTTCAATTGAGATGTCCGAATAATACAGTGACTGATGTATCTATTAGGATGGCCACAACTCAGGAAAACTCAGGAATTTTCTTAATTCTGGTAAAATCAGGGAATCTGGTTTACAGAACCAGAAAGTAGACCAAAAGTTGAACAAAATTAAAAAATTGGAACTCTATGTGCAATTGTGCATTTATTACTGAGATACGGGCCCCTGAACTAGGCACAACGTTTAAACAAGTCACGGTTGCATAACGCCCCTCTACACCCGTCAGGGAAAAATACAGATGCTTGGTGATAGGCTTCTAAATTTTTTAATATACTGTAAAAATATAAAAATTACAAAATAGTAAAATTACATGAAATCTGAGATGATCAGTTTTCAAGGTACTACACATACATGATGATTCACATGGACAGTTTCTGATTTGCAGTCCAATTACTGCATTTGTATATGACTTTTAAATGAGTTGACATTTTTTTGTTTTCGTCTAGTTTGATAAGATGATGGGAGTACCACACAAATATTTATTCTTTTTTCTTATATTATTTCGTAGTATTTTGAACCAAGAGCTAACTGTAACTCGGCATATAAACCTGCTATGTCGAAACTGTTACTACCAGTTGTGCCTGCTTAAGGTGTTCTCCCGCTCTCTGACTTTTGGTGCTGACTCTGCTCTTGTTCACTCTTTCGTAGTTGCCGCCTTGACTACTGCAGCACCTTCTACCATGGTCCTGTCGGCTGACCGGATTGGCTGTCTGGAATGGTTCTCCACTCAACGGCACGACTTGTTGATCATATATCCCAAAATTTGGGGATGTCTCATCTTATATGAGGGATGTTTCACATTATGTTCCTTCTCCACAGCGGATTGCATGCAGGGTCTATGCATTGGCTAGGCGGTGCATTAAGGGATGGTTCCACTGTATCTTTGAGAACTCTGTTGTTCCACCTTGTGTGTTAAGCGTCAATCCATCTTTCGATTGGCGATCCAAGCTGAGCTTCTGGTTCCTTGCTCACAGACTGCTATCCGACAGCGTAGTTCATTCTCTGTCACTTGTCCTACAACCTGGAATGGCCTCCATGTTACATTGCGCTTAGTTGCCAGGGGTCACTCCACTCTGTGCCTTAAGAACATCAACTGTCTTATTTAGCCGTGGTGGGGCTGGGAGCGCTTCTGAGCAGTCTACCTTAAAGAGATGATAAAGAAAGTGATTAAAACGTACTCTTAAAATGTTAGAAATTGCCTCTAGAAAACTCGTTGGATTCTTAAGTCATATTTGAGTGGCCACCCTGTATATTTATTTAGTATCAGTGTATATTTTGGTGGCACATTGGATAACACTTTGGTGTGAAGATCAGCGATGCTGAGTTCGATTCTCAAAGTATCCAGAGGATAGATGTGCTGTGTAAGATGCTATTAGTACCATTGCTGGCTGTCTGTTCTGTTAGTATTTAAGATTGATGTTTATTAGGATTGTTTCATGCAATCATACTGCGTTTGCCAGTATGAATTCAATAAAGAAAATATTATTATTTTTTGGCCACCCTGCACAGTGTGTATGTATGTATGTATCTAAAAGCTTACTACATGGTAACATTTGAGCACCATGAAAGTGTTGTTGTGATTAGGCTAGTATAGGTATAGGAGCACTTTTTGTGGAATAATAATTACATTGCTCATTTTTACCCAAAGAAAGGCTAAATTGTTTTAACTTACTTGCTTTGTCATTACCGCTGTAGATGCTGTTCACACGAATGAACCAGCCGCCTCTGCAAATTACACGGCAGTGGAAGAAATCGTGGTTTTGAAGGACAAGACATAGAGCGTTTGGAAGGAAAAGACGTTATGAACTGTCGGTGTTGCAGCGGTCATTGGTTGGTGATGGTTTCTCACTTCCATTGAACAGCGAGGATCTCTACCCGAGGATGTCCGAGCTGCAGGAGAGGAGCGTTGAATTCCTATCACCACATGGAGTGGCATTATCTTCCAACCTTGGACAAAACGCACCGGCTATTCCCTCCATTCCAAAGTCCTTGACAGTGCAAATTGACTGATGCGCAAGGAAGCTATTGCTATAATTCTCTCTTGCGTTGGTATTACTAGAACAGCTAGAAAGCTGGGGGTGCTACAGGGTGGAACTTTATTATCTGTTTAGTGAAATTATAATTTTATCTAGTTGCATTCTAATAATGTGTTGCATTATTGTATATTATCGTATCATATTGCCGTGTTTATTTTAATTTTCAAATATTTTAATTGTGTATAGATAGATGTATTTTGTTGTTTCATATACAATTATACATGTATATGTGTATATCATATATACTATACATATTTCGCTAATTGATTAAATTCTCTTGTTGTTATGACACTTAACATCACTTCGGCTTGTTAGCACAGAGTGCCTCTGAGTAGTTTCTTGAAGACATGCTATATAAATACTCGGAATGGAATGAATATGTATATATTTGTTTAATATAATGGGGTAATGGTGGAACTCTGGCACAAAGAGCGCATGGCCGCGGTTTTGTTCCCCTTTACTCTCTCCAAGGTCCACTTCAGCAGATGATGTAATTAAACGAGCAGTAAGACGTGATGGAAGCTTTGCATGGCTGTCGTTAGCTCAATTCGACTCCTGCAATGACTTGTTACTTCATGAGTCCTTCATTCCCTGAATTGTGATCACAATGCAGCTTGAAATTAAACGAAGATATTAGATATTTTATTATTTCAACTGATGCCACAGTTTGATTGAAGTTAGTGTCATTTGAAATAATGATCACAAGGTAAAGGATTCAAATTTAAGTGGCAGTCATGCAAGGCTCGATTACCTGCATGGCCTGCTCGTTTTACCAGTGCATCTGCCCAATATAAGGCTGAGCCAACACTTGGGTGGGTATTGGGGAGCTATACTCTGTTCGTGCACTCTACATGTATATACCAGAGTTTTTCTCTTAGATACTCTAAAAAAACCTTAAATTGTGTTATTTGTTATATGATTTAATATTTCATAAAGAACCAGGTTTTTCATTTTTTATGAAATTGGTGCGAAAGTTTCTCAGCATGTGATGTCTACGGCTCTACGCATTGCGGTTATATAAAATTATGAATACGTTTTCACAGGATTAATATTGTTAAGGTTGCCACTTCTCTTTTTTTATCCAGTTACTGTTATGTTTCTGTGGTTACTCATTTAATTTTAGATGGACACGTATTTGTTATGTTAGTGTTGTTGCTGATATTTGTGTTATACTAGATATGCTATCTGCTCAGAGTGCAAAGGCACATTTCTGAATAAAATTGTCTATTGCTACCCATGCATGTAATGCTTAAATGTGCAGAAATTATATTGTCTGAGTGTAAATAATAGCACAGCAGCTATTTGATTATTTGAGCGCTATTTCCAATGCCCTAGCTTATCTTTTAATTGTGCAACGTACGGTTCTAATGACACATGCTTTGCGTTTCAGCAAATATGACTGTTTGTACATGCAATGATTGTCAATGGGCGGTGTCCTGAAGACTTGCTGAAATTGTATTCAGAGGCAATTTTTATTTTTCTTGCAATCAATATGATGTTGCTTTAATCTTAATTATTATTCGTAATATGCTGGTGTGTTTAAGTTAGGGTATTGTGATAACTAGAAATAATATTCAATCTAATATCTTGTTATGGACAAAAATGCATATTTAAGAGTGGTTTGCTATGACGTCAATGTTTTAATTTATTATTAGTACTAAAAACTGTAAAATAGAGTTAAAATATAGCCCTAATTTAACTAGCCATGAGGATACTATTTCGGGCTGCATTATCTAATTTGTGAGGTTATAAACAGAAGGCGAGTAAGCTTTTTGTGGAACACATTTGTTTTGTGTGTGTCATTTCTCGAAAACATAATATTCAACGTTCTCATTTTTAGGTAGATTCATTCATTAAGTTTTTCAAGTAAATACATGCAAAATAAATTCAATTTTTACATGAGTCATTATTTTCATTGAATGTTTTATAATAATTATAAAAAATGGTTGTTTCCTGCATTTTATCAAATGCATATGTGTTTTATGTTTTGGTTGCATTTTATTGCTTCTGAGATGAACTATATTGCCCTAATTTACCTGAGCTTCAATCTCTTGGATAAGCTTTTGTTTTACGAGAATCTACAATTTTCTCTGAGTGCATTTTTTTCATTTCAAGGTCTCTGGATAAATGATTGATATTTTGACAGTTCATCAGTCTTAGTGTTTTAATAGTTGAACTTACATGTACATTATAAATTTAGCTGTAGAATGTTCCTTTTGCAATTTGTGTGGATTTAATTGTTTTGAAAATTTAATGTATGCATTATTGTCAAAAAATGGTTTTTATTTCTAATACAATGAATGATGTGAACTTTGTTAAAAATTATTTTCTTTGGAGCTTGTGTTTTTCTATTTCATGTAAGAGGTATATTTGGACTCCTGAATCGAATCTCAGAAGTCTACATTCTAGTGGGATTAATTTTGTGATTGGAAATTGCAGATATGCAGAAATTCAGCTGAGATTCCGTTACAGCCACATTTGTAGGTCTACAACGGGTCCTCATATTGCCATTAGAGGCATTGTGAGGGCAGACTGTAGGCAGAATGGATGGTTACACATAGTCTCAAGTACATCAAACCTCGTTGCGCCCACATCGGCCAATCATTTACCAATAGCGGCCCTCTAAAGGCCATTAGATGCAGTGTAGTGGCAGACTGGGGAACAATAGGCGGTCCCTTACTAACGCAAGCGTCGAGCCCACAGCTAGCGATGAATAGCCAACAGCGGGCCTACAATCGCCAATAGAGGCAATGTGACGGTTGACTGTGAACAATAGGCAGGCCCTTCCAAGCACCAATGCCGAGCCGACGGCTAGCGATGAATTGACACCAGCGGACCCACAGACGTCGACGCCAGTAACAATGAATAGAAGCCCGCACTTATATGCCGCTGGTCCTGCGGATAAATTCATAGGCGCACCCTGTGCACCCCGCGGCGTTTAGTGAGGCGAAGAATATACGTCGGCCCTGTTGTGGCAAGATCATCCGTTCTTCTTCGGGGCCACAGAATTGGGCCGAAAAAGGCAGGATGGGCACTCCCATAACAGCGCCTAGTCGGCGGCCACCAGTTTGCCGCTGTGGTCTAGCAATGTTGGCATGGTACGGGCCCTGCGAATCCTGGCTGTCTGGGTAACTTGAAACCGGTTTCAGATTACCCCCGGAAACTAGATTTGCATCAATCATCGCATTTATTGCACTTAAAAAATCAGAAAAATCATCCCGCTTCTTGTTTTGGTCTGAAGAATATGATCCGTCATCCCACTTCGTGTTTTGTTATCAATATTTTGATCCGAAAAAAAATAATAGCCTCGAAGCCATTTTCTCCATTGTAACTTCAGCGGCGATTAGTATTTTAGTTACAGATGAAAATATTGATAACAAACCACGAAGTGGGATGACGGATGAAAATCTTCAGACCAAAACAAGAAGCGGGATGATTTTTTCGATTTTATTAGTGCAATAAATGCGATGATTGATGCAATTTACAGTCTGCAGGGGGGGTAATGTTTAGGAGGGGGTAATCTGAAACCTTTACACCGGTAATGTCTGACGTGGTTTTGAGCCGATCTGATAAATTAGCCCGTTAATGACCGTGCCCTTTCAAAAGGACATCTTTATTTACTTTCCAATTTTAATACCAGGTCATGTACGCCTAAATACCACAGTATAAACTAATATCTTTGGTATAAAATTTAATAACAATAACATAAATAAATTACATTTTATACTGTGACAATACTGTCCTGATTTTATACCATCCTGCCGATGCTGGTGAACAACATATGTAGGCCTAAGCTTGCATAGGCCAACATGTAAATTTGTAAAAGTTTTTTTAAATTTTACTTGGTTTACTTGATTTTAGTTGCGCAACTTCCAGTTTCAATAACACAAGTTTTTTATATTAATTTTACTGGTGTTATTAATCGATTAGAGCCCAAGCGTTCTTCAACGGCCAATCTTTATAATAGGGATACGTGGATATAACATAATTTTTTATACTAATGTAAAGTCCAGAGAATTAATTATCCTCAAAATGTCCAAGATTATATTTGCTATATGATTGCTATTTGTTTGATTAATCGGCTGGCTCACTTAATTTAATTTCCCAGCTAATTTTCTCATTGCACCACTGTAGGCCTACGTGTAAGTCATATGTATGTTTTTTTACTTAGGCCTACTATGTGATCATAATTTCTTGTACGTTTTATGCTGATGATGGGATCAATAAAAAACTTGACTTGATTAATTATTGAGATCCTACTCAATATTCGCCATTACAGAGTTTAACTCTTCGGAGGTGAGGTGACGCATATGTCATACCCCACCTCACCTCTGACGTAACGTCAGAGGTGAGGTGAAGTATGACATTCGTATTCATATTTCTCACTTGCAGGTCGCGAAATCAAGTGGACAACATTAAGTTGAGTCAAACTATTCTTTTATGCATAATTATTATCAACTAAACAAGCGATTATTATGAACAAATCTGTGTTTTCAATCCTCAATAAATGGCCAGAAGGTGAACCTATCCAATGTGTACTTAGCCCATGCAGTTTTGAGTCCTCATACTGAACATTATCAAATGCACGAAGTCATATTTATTTCTAGTACTGTCTAGATAAAACGTTTTAGTCATCATTTTCGCCAGCCTTCTCAACGCCAGGCATCAACACAATATTGGCGTGTTCAAAACACGCTCGCATGTTACACGTAGGCCCTTACGAATGGCACATAAAATCAATATGACCTATAGTGTGTAGGCCTATACGAAAAACCCGCAATTTTCTTTAATTGTGCAACAAAATATATTAAAAAAACTGTTCGTTCAAAGTTTCTGAAGTTGTGGTAAGGCACGTACGTGCCCGTATTTCATATCCAAAAAGGTAGAAAAAAATCCAATCTGGCTCAACGTTTTCCACAAAAAGTTTAAGGTAGAATAGCACTGGGGTGTGTCATACCCAACCTCGCCTCCAAAGGGTTAAAAGACAATCAGGTAGCCCTAATTGCGCAGTTTAACGTCCGAAATTATGTTCATCATCCCAAATTATTTTAACTATTTCTTTCCATTACTTTTTTTTGAGAAATGGATGTTGAATAAAAGTCTTCCACAGGTGAAATGGAGGCTGGGTTGATGAAAACATGCAAGAGGAATGGAAGCTGGATGAAGGTTCTTTTACTGGTGAAATAGAAGCTCGATTGAATAAAAGACGCTTAATAAATGGAAGCTGGATGAAAGTATTTATAGATCTGAAATAGAAACTGGATGCATGTTGAAATTTAAGTCACCCCTAATAGGGACTTTTTGAGGTTTTCATGCACACATTTTATGATTTCGTCAAATAAATGTACGTGTACTTGTATATTTCTTTTTTATTATTGCATAGAAATAGTGAAAACAATTTGGGACGCTAAACTGCACAATTAAAATAATATGGGACGCTGTACTGTACAATTAGCCTACCGACAATCAACAAATAGGTCACACGTGGGCCTGTGACACGAAACGGAGTTTCCCACCTGAAAGCTATCCGGGGGGATGAATTAATCTAGGTTCAACGACAACTAGTCTACGTCCGGGTTCCACGACAACTGGTCTACAGTAACTGACAATTCGTCTACCGACAACTCCATCGTCTCCGGACAATTGATCTAACGACAACTGGTCTATTTACGAATAGTATTGATGAAATAGAAGCTGGATTTACGAAAATGTTTTTTTTAGCTTAAATGGCAGCTGGATTGATGAATTTATTCATGTATTTCGACATGCTCCCAGCTTCTACTTCAGATCTAAAAATACCTTCATCCAGCTTCTATTTCTCACCCGTTTTTTTCGTCAATCCGGTTTTTATTTCAGATGTAAAAATACCCTCATCCAGCTTTCATTAATTAAGCGTTTTTTCATCAATCCAGCTTCTATTTTAGATCAAGAAATACTTTCATCCAGCTTTTATTTCTCAAACGTTATTTTCGTCAATCCAGCTTCTATTTCACCTGTAAAAGATGCATCATCCAGATTCCATTTCTCTTGCGCTTTTTCATCAATCCAACCTCCATTTCACCTGTAAAAACTTTTAGCCAGCTTCCATTTCTCAAGCGCTGGATCAGTTATCTGTAGACCAGTTGTCATAGACTAATTGTCCGGGGACCACTTGTCGTTAGACGAGTTGTCGGTAGACGAGTTGTCGTGACACCATTAATCTATTCCGCCGGATGGAATTAACCGGTCTATACTGTACTGGGGGATAAACCATTCTATGCCGTTTTTAAAAATGTGCATAATAAAAAATTATGCTATAATCAAAATTTAAAGTGACTATAATTGTTTTAAGTGTCCTAAGCAATGCTCAGATAAAGACAACTCGAATTTATTTAGCGACTCTGAGTGTTCTTAAGTGCTATAAATGTTTTAAGTGCTCTAAAAACAAGGCAAAACAAATTATCTAGTTGGAATAAACATGCCTGTTAGTGTCATTGCTCAAAACAAAGCAGAAAAAAAATTAATTTGACAAAAAATAAACGCGGAAGCGGTTTTATCGACTTTTTTAATTTGGGGGGATACGGATTAATACGGTGCAAACTCTATTTCGTGACACCTGCACTATTCACTACGGCAGCTAATCCTGCGAGCAACTTTACTAGTAAACGATGAATTTTGATAAAAGGAAAAGAACTTAAGTCTCATATCATATCATATTATCATATCTGACCATTTGTAAAGCGCTTCTTGCAGCAAGAGCCTTTCAGAAGCGCTCCCAGTGCGTTCAACTCCGAGAGAAAAGGCAGGTCTTTAGACAAGAGAAAGATGACGAAAGACTACCAGAGAGGATGGCAGAGCGAACAGATGGGAGAAGACCATAGATGTAAAAAACGATGGAAACGGAATAAAAAACGGAAAAAAAACGTCGTTTTTTTCGAAAAAATAAAAAACGACAAAAAAACGAAAAAAACGGAAACGGTAAATAATTTGACTTTTCTACATCTAAAACCGCATTTTAACCTTGAAAACATTTATTAGGAACCTACTACACGCAGGCTATCTCTTAAATGATCATGTTAAAGGATGAAATAATGACTTTAGTTAGCTGAATTCTTGAGAGTTGGCGGAAAGCATAAGGACTATCAGAAAAAATTAAAATTAAGGAAATAATAGCCGAAAGTAAATGAATAAATAAAGTTAAAGAAAAAATAAAAAACGATAAAAAACGATTGGAAATATAAAAAAACGAAAAAAATACGTTTTTTGGGAGAGAATAAAAAACGGAAAAAAACGTTTTTTACATCTATGGAGAAGACCATTCCATAGGGAGGGACCTATGCAGGCAAATGATCTGGATTGAGCCATGGCGGTCCTGACGCGAGGAACAAAGAGGTCATGCCGATCTGAGGACCTAAGAGGACGCAGCGAAGTGGCCGAAATGGGGCGAAGTATGAGATCACAAAGATACGTCGGAGCAAGGCCTCGTTGAAGCTGACGCACTGGCGTATGCACACGATAAACGCAACGCACCAGTAAAGTCTCGCACCCAATCCTTGAAATTATCACACCTACCCAGCGCCAAGCCTGCACAGAAGATGCAGCGACCATAGCGAGACCATGCATAATTATATAGATATTCGTTTAATTCGTGAAAAACGTCCAGGTTAACTGGTTACATGGTAACATTAAGAGAGACAAACCTCATAAAATGAAATTAAAACGTCTTTCTAAATAGATCATTGTTAATGAGATTGAATGATTAATGGTTGTAAGCGTTCTTGTAGAAGGTTCCACGACAACTGGTCAACCGACAACTCGTCTACCGACAACTCGTCTCTGGACAATTGGTCTAACGACAACTGGTCTACAGACGAATAGTATTGATGAAATAGAAGCTGGATTTATGAAAAGGGTTTCTTAGCCTAAATGGAAGCTGGATTGATTATTTTATTTGTGTATTTCGACATGCTTCCAGCTTCTACTTCAGATCTAAAAATACCTTCATCCAGCTTCTATCTCTCACCCGTTATTTTCATCAATCCAGCTTCCATTTCAGACATATAAAATACTCTCACCCAGCTTCCATTACATAAGCGTTTTCAATCAATCCAGCTTTTATTTCAGATCAAGAAATACTTTCATCCAGCTTTTATTTCTCATACGCTATTTTGTCAATCCAGCTTCTATTTCACCTGTAAAAGAGCCATCATCCAGATTCCATTTCTCTTGCGTTTTTTCATCAATCCAACCTCCATTTCACCTGTAAAAACTTTCAGCCAGCTTCCATTTCTCAAGCGCTGGATCGGTTATCTGTAGACGAGTTGTCGGTAGACGAGTTGTCGTGACACCCTTGTAGAGGACTCTGGAAATAAAGTTTATGTTGTCCTTGTGCGGGATCCGGAAATTTTGACGTCGGGCTCGAAGGTTGTACACCGTACTGGTCATTTGAACCCTCGGCGCCTCAAAAATGGCTGATAATAATATTCTAATAATTATTTGCAGTACATTAAAGTGTATTCGCTAGATGGCAGGACGTTGCAAACTCATTTTTCAGTCGTTCGACGAAAAGACTCTCACCGTTCGCCATTTTGTGTTCAGGCGTGATGACTAAACCAATTCTGTTAAAATCTTTGATACAAACATGATAGACTTGAACGGCATACTTTCGAACGAGTGGCGCATAGGAAAATTTCATTTTGCGCTCAAGAAATCCGCTCATTCAAGTGACTCACGGTATGATAAAATTGACAACTGTAAATTAACAACCAGGTTATGGAGGAAATTCGGGTAATTGGGTAGTTTAGCGTCCCAAATTATTCAGATTATTACCGAGGTTTTGAATTTCTCGCCAATCCAGCTGCTATTTAGGTAATCTACCCTTTTAGCGTCGGTAATTATTCGCTAGTTGCAGCATTGCTATTTTCAATCAATCCAACTTCTAGTTTGGTGAAAATCCTTTTCATCGATCCAGCTTCTGTTTAGGCAATAATTAGTCTGATCAATCCCGCTTCTATTTCGTCAGCAAATACTTTTCATCAATATAACTTTTATTTAATTCAAAATTATTGTTCATCAATCCAGCTTCAATTTCAGCAGGATTTTTTTATTAATCTCGCTTCTATTTCATACAAATTATGTTCATCAATCCGACTTCTATTTATCAATAATTATTTTCCTCCAACCGACTTGTGTTCGGCCAACGCTAAAACCCATGCAATGGCGAATAATTACCGACGCTAAAAGGGTAGATTACCGCTATTTAATCAATTCTGCAACCTTCATCTGGCTTCCATTTATTTATCGTTCTTTTAATAAATCCAGCTTCTATCTCAGAAAACATTCATCCAGCTTCCATTTCTATTTTGTTGTATTCGTGAATCCAGCTTCTATTTGATATCTATAAAAACTTATCCAGCTTCCAGCCTCTTTTTCAACTACTATTACAGAGCCTTGATCCAGCTTCCATCTCTGAAGCGTTCTTTTCATCAATCCAGCTACCGTTTTAGCCATAAGAAATCCTCATCCAGCTTCCATTTCTGAAGCATTTCTCACTGGCTTACGTGAGAGTTACTCCGTTTGGGATTTCCTTGAGGTTTTCAAGCACACTTTATGATTTTCTCAATTAAATATGTGTTATTGTATATATCTTTCAGTTATTATTGCAAAGAAATGGTCAAAATAATTTTTGGGACGATAAACTACCCAATTACCGAAATTCGGTTCTTGTTTTTTTTTATTTGACCACCAAAATTTATAAATTCGATTAAAAATATGTCTTGACGAAATATAAGAGGAATTTATCGGGTGAGGGTCGGTTAGGGTTAGTTTTAGGGTTAGTGCAGTCATTCTGTTGAAATTGAAGCTGGGTCGATGAACAATAATTTTTAATGAAAAATTGATGAAAAATATTTGCTGACGAAATAAAAGCGGGATTTATAAATTCTTGGGTAGCGTTCTATAATGACTCGGTAAGAGTTCTACAATGACTCGGTAGACTACGTTGCAGCGTTGTTATCTTTAATAAATCCAACTTCTAGTTTGCCGAGAATCCTTTTAATCGATCCAGCTTCTCTTTAGGCAAGAGTTTGTTCGATAAATCCCTCTTCTATTTCGACAGCAAATATTTTTCATTCATTTTTCATTGAAAATTATTGTTCATCAATCCAGCTTAAATTTCAGCAGAATGACTGCACTAACTCTAAAGCTAACCCTAACCGACCCTCACGACGCCTAACCTGAGCCCTAACCGACCCTCACGCGCTAAATTCCGCTTCTATTTCGTGAGGAATTATTTTTCATGAAATTTTTTAAAAAGTTACTTGCTACCGAGTCATTATAGAACGCTACCAATTCTTGTCTAGACAGAAGCTGGGTCGATTAAAAGGATTCTCGACAAACTGAAAGTTGGATTTATTAAAGATAACAATGCTGCAACGTTAGTTCTTGGTGTCTTGGTGGTCGGATAAAAAAAAATAAAAGTAGCGGAAATTCTATTAAAAATTACTCACAAACTTGGTTTTTGTTTGGGTTAAACAGTAGTTTAGGCTGATAAATTATTTCCGTTGTCGATATCCCGTAGTTTAGGCTGATAAATTAAGAAACACCACCAATCATGAATATAGCGCGCCATACAACGCGCTATTCCAATTTCCGAGCATTCACAACCGGAAGTAGGAATATAAACTGAAAACGCGAGAAGAAAAATTGTAGTATATAAATGGAAGCTGGATTGACGAAAAAACGTTTAAGTAAAGTATATGTGAAATAGAAGCTGGATTGACGAAAAAACGTTTAAGCAACGGAAGCTGGATGAAGACCTTTTACAGGTGAAATAGAAGCTGGATTGATGAAAAAACGCTTGAGAAATAGGAGCTGGATGAAGACCTTCTACATGTGAAATAGGAGCTGGATTGACGAAAAACGCAAGAGAAATGGAAGCTGGATAAAGGCATTTTTATAGTTGAAATGAAAGCTGGATAAAGGCATTTTTATGGTTGAAATGGAAGCTGGATTGAACCTGGTGATCCAGAAATTACTTGTATATACATTTTGCAGCCTCGGATAATGTCCAAATAATTTTCAGCCTAAAATATGGTGCAAAGAATTTATCAGCCTAAACTACGGTTTAACCTTTGTTTGTATTATTTAGTGGATAAATATGCCTCAGTGAATCGTTAATGCATGTTTTTTGCTCGAGCACGGTCATTACCTCTGACACCCCTCACCCAGACACAACTCATCCGGACATAGCCCTCCGGATAAACTCCAGGGTAGGACATCATCCTGGGTAGGGCATAAATTGTGTATAAGTGGTAATCCTCCGAACTGTGGTCCTACATTCAAAATACACTTGTAATTAAGTTCGTCGTACATAAGTTGGATTGCTGAAAAAATTCTCACTAAATAGAGGTCGGATCGATACAAATCAGTTTACTTAAATGGAAGCTCGATTGATGGAAATATATTCTTGACTATTTTGGAGCTGGATTGATGAAAATATTCTTGCTTAGATTGAAGCTTGATTGATAATGGAAATGTTCTTACTTAAATTGGAGCTGGTTTGATTAAATATAATCGTTATTTAGCTAGAAGTTGTTGATTAAAACAATTGTTGATATGTAAATAGTAGCTGGACTGATGAAACGATTTTTTGCCTGAACGGAAGCTGGATTGATGAACAATATATTTTTGTCTGACCAAACAAACAATACAATTATGGCAGTGAACATAATACTTTAACATAATTTGGTTAAGAAGGGGAGACCCAGAAAGGATGGACAATCCCATCAATAGGCCCGCATATACCCGAATCCCAAGCCTTATAGCATCGTAAAATTATTTAAAACATGTTTTAGTCATTTTTTCATTGCTCATCCAACTTCTAATTCTACTATATCACAGTTCCGTTATTCATCCAACTTCTCCTTCAACTAAAAATATTTTGATCGTTCATCCAGCCTCTAGTTTCACGGTTACAATTTAGCATAAAACAATAATTTCGTCGCTCATCCAACTTCTACTTCTGGTAATTAATATGCTCATACAGCTTCTAATGATACTGCAATACGTCAGCAGTAATATCATGTTTTCCTCGTTCATCCAACTTCCAGTTTACGGAAATAAAATATCGCTGAAGTGCTATAAGGCTTGGGATTCGGGTATATGCAATAGGCCCTCCCATTAATCATGCAAAATATAAAGAAACTTAATTGCACATGACAGCACATTCAATTGCAGGAATACAAAGATCATTAAGGAAAGAAATATATATATATATATATATATATATATATATATATATATATATATATATATATATATATATATGCAATCAACAAATAAAGTACAATGCAGCTAAACCAGCAGGAAAAACAAGAACTCTTTAACTAATGACTTACATGTAACTAAGAGGTGGAAATCACTGAGTAGATACCATAACTATGAAATATCAGAAAGTGTTTCATGTAGATATAGGCGAAGTTTATGCTTAAATAATCTAGTGTTAGGTTGGGAAATGAAGGTAATAATATGTAGGAAGAGAGTTCCAACATTGGGAACCAGTATGTATTGTATAGAGAATAGACGAGTGTTAGTTCATGCGTAGGGAGGGTCATAAACAGTTAATTTTCTAGCTGGATAGAATTGGCGATCAGATGTAAGGTTAAAGAAATCATTCGATGCAAGTGGCAAGTGATAAAAGGCCATGGTTATAGCGGTACATAAATTCTCTTATTTGCAAGTGCATAATTTGATCGATTTTTAATAATCCAAATTCCTGGAAATACAGAGCGGTGTAGGTTCGGCAAGGAATATTGGCTATAATTCGGATTGCATATTTTTGAAGGGTGACTAGCCTCACAAGATTAAATTTGCAAGTAGACGTCCAAATTAAATTAGAGTAGGTTAAATAAGGATAAATTTATAAGAGAATACTTATGCATAGACCGCACAGTTATAGGAATTAGTTATCTAACTAGAAGTTGGATTGATAACAAGAATTGTTGCTATTTGAAGAGAAGATGGATTTATGAATCACATTTTTAAAGGCATTTGGTCCATCTGTATGGAATAGTCTTCAATTGGAGATGTGCCTGCTACCTAGGATTGACTCATCAGCGTTTTGCAGGCTTCTTAAAAACGTTTTTCTTTCACGATGGTTGGTCTGGGAGCGCTTCTGAGTGGATTTCTTGAAGGGGCGCTGTATAAATTCTTCAAATAAATTAATGAATTTTATCAATTAACTGCAGAAATAGGTCATTTAAACAGTGGGGAGTTTGTCCGGAGGGATTTTATTCTAGGCT
Source organism: Lumbricus terrestris (assembly GCA_949752735.1). Classification (NCBI taxonomy): domain Eukaryota; kingdom Metazoa; phylum Annelida; class Clitellata; order Crassiclitellata; family Lumbricidae; genus Lumbricus; species Lumbricus terrestris. Next base: position 4,308,919 of record OX457048.1, on the reverse strand, counting down.
GAATGTTGGGAGGGGGTTGTTTTGGGGAGGGGTCGCCCACGGGTGTTTAATGTCCTACATTCGTTTTTTGATAATGTTTATGCTTCATATTTATTCCCCCATAGACTCGATTAGTGGATGGTAGTGATAATACTGAATATTAGATCATCGGATATCCTTGGATGTTGTTCTGTGTCATGTATCATTCTTTATAATTAATACTCAGACGTGCACTTTGCCAAGGTAAATTATTAGCTTGTTATAGAATTTTTTTAATCAATCCATCTTACAGTTTTGCAATAATCATTCTGTTCGATAATGCGTCTGTCTTGGCAAGAATCTGTTCAATCAATTCCGTTTTTATTTAGGCAGCATTTGTATTTCTTTACTATAATTTCTATTTCATTCATACAAGAATTCATACAAGAATTTTTTTGGATCCTCCTCAAATAACTATATACCCAGAAGAAAACTATTTCCTTAAAGAACTTCTTGTTTAGCCATTGTTTTGCTTCATCCAACTTCAATTAAAACAAAATTTCCTTTGCATATTCATCCTTTATTTGAAAATAATTGTTTCAATTGATCCAGCTTATATTCAAGGAAATTACAAGCGAAATTTTGTTACGCTGTTTGACAGAAGACAGTTTTGATTTGTATGTTTTATGACACAATTAATTGTCAATTAAATAATTTGCCAAATCCTATATGTGCAGGTTTTCCAACCACTATGAAGCCCTGAGATTTAAAATTGTCATTATTTCAGCTTACTTCCATGAAATAGAGGCCTTCTTAGTCCAGAGTCAGTGCAATCTGTTTTTATACAAATATGGAACAGCTGTGACACAGTGAATTTAGGCGACCAACTATTCATGAGGCAAAAAGGTCAGTTAAAACAAGCTGGAACAGAGTCTTTCCATTGTTGCTAACTGCTCTCTCGACGAACTTAACAATGAACTGAAAACACTCATGTGGTTGTCATGACTTTATTATGAGCAGCAATATAAATTATGTTCTCATTGCACCACTCTATTTTTTTAACTATAAAAAATGAATTGTTACTTATTTTCTAAAGAAATAGTCTGTGTCAAAGCTTCAGATTTCAGTTGAAACAGTAATCTCCATCAAGAACTGTATATTTTGTGTTTCTGTTTAGAAATTTTATCAGAGTCAACTTATTCGTCTGACAAAAAATCATGCAGAATAATTACGCTACGGTTTACTGGTATATGATGGCTCAATTGCTTCAGTATTTCATCATGACATACCTATCTATAAGCCGAATGGAGTCATCATTAATTTGAGAAACTGAACATTTTTGCTGCAGTTGGAAAGGTCATAACCTAAACAGTTTTGGTATGTCAATTCAATGTCTGCGTCACAGAGTCGTCACAACGTTGTCTTTAAAATGACGGTTGGAGAATCTCAGGCTACACAAAATAGATTAATTGAGTACTGGAAGAAACAGACATAGAATCAATTGTGTGGGTAGGCTACCATGATGGCACATGTACAATCAGATATGGAAGAAAAACAATGCAATTGCCAGATGTGTCAGAAATCATTTGCTGCTCACTGTGAGCTGAAAGTGCACATGAGTACCCATACTGGAGAAAAACGATACAGTTGTGAGCTCTGTCAGAAAGAATTTCTTAAGTGCAGTTATCTGAAAACACACATGAGAATTCATACAAGAGAGAAACCATACGCATGTCAGTTGTGTCAGAAATCATTTGTTTCACACAGTCATCTGAAAAGGCACACAAGAACACATACTGGAGAGAAACCGTACAAATGTTCTCTATGCCAGAAATCATTTGCTGCTCACTGTGAACTGAAAACGCACATGAGTACACATACGGGAGAAAAACCATACGTTTGTCAGTTATGCCAGAAATCATTTGCTTTGCACGGTCGCCTTAAAACGCACATGAGCACTCATACTGAGGAGAAACCATACAGGTGCAAATTATGTCAAAAATCATATGCTGAATGTAGTTATCTGAAAAAGCACATGAGAACCCATACTGGAGAGAAACTATATAAATGTTATCTATGCCAGAAATCATTTGCTACTAACTGGAATCTGAACATGCACAAGAGAATCCATTTGGGTGAAAAATTATACAGGTGCCATATATGCCCGAAATCTTTTATTGAAAGATCTACCCTGAAAAGGCACATGAGAACCCATACTGGTGAGAAACCATACATATGCCTGCTATGTCAAAAAGCATTTGCTCATAGCAGCACTCTGAAAGCGCACATGAGAACCCATACTGGAGAGAAACCATACAGTTGCCAATTATGTGATAAATCATTTAATCAAAGTAGTCACCGGAAATTTCACATGAGAACCCATACTTTAGAAAAACCACACATGTGCACGATATGTCAGATATCATTTTCCTGTCATGGTCAGCTTGAAATGCACATGAGAACACATAATGGAGAAAAACCAAATATATTTGAAAGATTCACAAAAGTTGGAAATGTCGAGATACACAAAAGAACTGATGAAACTGAGAGGCAAGACTCACATAATAAATCGATGACCACTGTGTGTTCTACAGCAGAGGAATTTGAGCTCCATGCAAGAACACAGCCACAGGATCTTTCAATTGGAAGAGAAGTTATGGCTAGCGTGCCTGATCGTTTCATTACATTTGATGGTTCATGTATTAATGAAGGTTTCTCAAAGAACAAATATCTGGATTCAAGTGGAAATTCAATTGAGTTGCAGAGAATCAGAGATGAAGAATGTCTGTGTATTTCCAAAGTAAAATCTTCTGTGGATGAAAAAGCATCTTCTTTGACATCTTTTAGTCGCCTGAAAACGCACATGAACACTCGTGCTGGGGAGAAACCACACCTGTGCAAAATATGTAAGAAATCATATACTCAAAGTAGTTCTCTGAAAATGCACATGAGAACACATACTGGAGAAAAACAATACAGTTGTGAGTTCTGTCAGAAAGCATTTCTTAACTGCAGTCATTTGAAAACGCACATGAGACTCCATACTGGAGAAAAACCACACGAGTGCCAGTCATGTGAGAAATCATTCAATAACAGTATTGATTTGAAAAGGCACATGAGAACCCATACTGGAGAGAAACCATACAAATGTTATCTATGCCAGAAAGCATTCGCTACTAACTGGCATCTGAAAATGCACAAGAAAATCCATGTGGGTGAAAAATTATACAGTTGCCATATATGCCAGAAATCATTTATTGACAGATCAACCCTGAAAAGGCACGTGAGAATACATACAGGAGAGAAACCATACATATGCCTGTTATGTCCAAAGGCATTTGCTGATAACAGCACTTTGAAAATGCACATGAGAACCCATACTGGAGAGAAACCATACAGTTGCCAATTATGTGATAAATCATTCAATCAAAGTAGTCACCGACAACGTCACATGAGAAATCATACTTTCGACAAACCACACATGTGCCTCATATGTCAGATGTCATTTTCCTACCACAGTCAGCTAGAAATGCACATGAGAACACATGCTGGAGAAAAGTCAAATATATATGAAGGATTCACAAAAGTTGGAAATGTCGAGATCCACAAAAGAACTGATGAAACTGAGAGGCAAGACTCACGTAATAAATCGATGACCAGTATGTGTTCTACAGCAGAGCAATTTGAGTTCCATGCAAGAACCCAGCAACAGGATCTTAAAATTGGAAGTGAAGTTATGGCTAGCGTGCCTGATCGTTTCATTACATTTGATGGTTCATGTATTAATGAATGTTTCTCAAAGAACAAATATCTGGATTCAAGTGGAAATGCAATTGAGTTGCAGAGAATCAGAGATGAAGAATGTCTGTGTATTACCAAAGTGAAATCTTCTGTGGATGAAAAGGCATCTTCGTTGACATCGTTTGGATGCGGTATTTGTGACGAATTACTTAAAACAGAGGAGGATTTTCTAGATCATTGTTCAAGCCATCAGTTTTCACCACCTCATGATTTATTCTGTGAAATGTTGTGAGTTATGATTGAACATACTGTTGTGAATTATGATTGAACATACTTACAGAAGAAAATATTTGTTATAAAAAGATGCTTCAGAAGGAGTTTTGGAATAGACACATTCTGTACTTACGTGAATATTTAGCTATTTTTTCCAATTGCATTTAAGAATAAATTATTCAGCGCCTATCGTAATCATAATCTCGAGACTTCTACAGCGCCCACAAAAGCCAAGTCGCGGGAACCAGCTTATTGACAGGCCCTCAATCAAAACAAAATCGATAGGCAGCGGGTCAAGTCCGGAGAGTCAGGCAGGCAGATAGATGGACGGCTAAGGTGGGTGATGTTTAGAGTTGAAATGGCGATGGTTGTGAGGAGATGAGGAAGAATCGGGATAGGATTTTTGAAAGAGCAATGTTTTCAGTTTTGAGTGAAAGACCTGTGGAGAGATAGCGAGAGGTGGAGTTTTGGTGAGTTCGTATGATGCGTGGGTTGGAAGTTTGCCGAAGTTCTGGCGGAAGTTTGTTCCAGAGAGGTGGAACGGCAATGGCTATGGAGCGGTTTGCGAATTTCAGTGATGAAGTGATAGGAGGGTGAAGCAGTATAATAGAGGATGTAATGGAGGATGAGGAGCGTGTTGAACGAGGTGGCTGGATGGTGAACAACTGACGAAGATAGAACGGCTGGGACGATTGAAGTGTATTGTAAGTGAGTGAGAGGACTTTGTATTCGATGCGTCCAGGTATTTTGAGCCAGTAAAGTGATTTCAGGACAGGAGTGATATTATGGTGACATTTGGGGTTTTTCGTCACTGCACGGGCGAGGGCATTCTGGATAGCTTGGAGGCGGTTAATTTGGGTTATATCAATGTTTAGGAAGAGAGAGTTGCAGTAATCAAGTTTCGCATGAACTATGGATGTGGATATTGTGCAGTTTTAAAGTCGAGCATAGGTCGGATTCTGTGGAGATCTCGTATGTGCATGAAACAAGTGCGGGAAAGTTGGGTCATGTGACTGTAGGTCAGATCTACAGTGATTTTTAAGCTACGTACATTATTTCTTACATGGCATTATTTAAATGTCAAGATTGGGTATTTTACGAATGAGACTGATAGTTATTGTCGAAATCCTGATTTTCCAGCTTCCATTACTTAATCCTGATTTTAATTTTTGCTACTAAGTTTATAAAACGTAATAATTTTTAACTAATGTTATTCAAAAACATGAAGAAATTTCTTGAGCATTGTTCTGGTCATCGACTTTCTTTGAATTGTCAAAAAACAGTGGGTGACCTCACGACAAGTGGTGTAACGTTTGTTGTGTTTGAAATATTTTGCTGAAATCTGACCATGTGTAAATATGAATTGTCTTTAGGACGGTAAAATTTCATTTCGAAATTCTTACTTTTGGCCAATATCCGATATTGGCAAAAAACCTAGGGGTCTTTTGTTTGGCGCACCCTGCATACAGGGTGGGCCAAAAAGATACTTTTAATAATAAATAGCCAACATGGATTAATTATGCTCAAAATGCCTACGATTAATTCAGTTCCTATATGTCTACTCAATATTCGACATTACAAAGTTAAAAAAGACAATCAGATAATTGTGCCGTTTAACGTCCCAAATAATATTTGCCATCCCAAATTATTTTAACTTTTTCCTTTACTTGCTTACCTATGAGAAATGCAGACTTGTTGTCCTCGAGACCAAAGTCTTGGTCTCGAGTGCGCTCGAGTTCGGTTTTAAAAGTCTTGGTCTTGGTCTTGGTCTTGAGAATAAAAGTCTTGGTCTTGGTCTTGAGAATAAAAGTCTTGATCTTGGTCTTGAGGTTCAAAGTCTTGGTCTTGGTTTTTCAAGACCAAAACCAAGACCTGCCTTCACAGCCCTTCAGTATTAACATTGAATAATCAGGGTGATTTTTAAGGTCGTGGGGCCGATGTAAAATTGTAATTCACCGCCACGAAAAAGGCCAAGCCTCTTCGCGTCCTACGACAAATATGGTCAGGAAATACCATCGGCAGCAGCAACAGTACTGTTATGATGTATCTGGAAGCCCTGCCAAGACTCGTATCAGAAGCCAGGCGGTCAGATACGCCATGGCAGGATTTTAAAAAAGACTCACGATTTCTAAATTTATATCCAGTGCTTGAAAAGATGCTGTGCGTGCCAGCAACTTCAGCACCTGTAGAACGTATTTTTTCGCATGGTGGAATTTTCATGAGGCCACACCGGGCACGCCTTGGTCAGAAAATTCTGAGTGAATTGGTTCTGTTAAAATGCAACAGCCATTTGCAATAACATTGCACATAATCACATTGAGGAGTTTTGTAGGCACGAACTGAACTCGGAATTCTCTGCAGTTTGGTTACAGAGTTGCTTTGCTTGAATAAAATACGTTTTCATTAAGATAGCAGAACTTGCATTTTCGCAAGGTCCTGTCTTGGTCTTGAGACCAAAAGTCTTGGTCTTGTCTTGGTCTTGAGTGCAAAAGTCTTGGTCTTGGTCTTGAAAATAAAAGTCTTGGTCTTGGGCTTGAGGTTCAAAGTCTTGGTCTTGAGGTTTGAGGTCTTGACAACAACACTGGAGAAATGGAAGCTGGATGAAAGTTTTTACAGGTGACATGGAGGCTGGGTTGATGAAAAAACGCAAGAGAAATGGAATCTGGATGATGGCTATTTTACAGGTGAAATAGAAGCTGGATTGACGAAAACAACATATAAAAAATAAAAGCTGGAAGAAAGTATTTCATGATCTAAAAAGAAGCTGGATTGATGAAAAAACGCTGAAGTAATGAAAGCTGGATGAGGGTATTTCTTACATCTGAAATAGAAACCGGATTGACGAAAATAACGGGTGAGAAATAGAAGCCGAATGAAGGTATTTTTAGATCTGGAGTAGACGCTGGAAGCATGTCGAAATACATGAATAAAATCATCAATCCAGCTTCCATTTAAGCTGAAAAATTTATAAATCCAGCTTCCATTTCATCAATACTATTCGTCTGTAGACCAGTTGTCGTTAGACCAATTGTCCGGAGACGGGTTGTCGGTAGACGACTGTTGTCGGTAGACCAGTTGTCGTGGAACCGCTAGGTGGGTTGTCCTACCCTGGGTTTTTCCGGGAGGGTTTGTCCAGGGGAAAATGTCCGTGAACCGGTAGAGCATGATTTCGACTCTATGATAACTCTTCTGTGACGTTATTCCAATTCTGATAGACTTGTTTCTAAATATCATTATTTTTTTAATTTTAGATTTCAGCAAACACTTTTTTGCTTATAATATTATTTCCGACTTCAGGTTAAGATGCATTCGCGAGATGGCAGAACACACACAGTGTGAAAACATCCAGCTTTAGTTGGATTAGTGCGACACACTTTGACGGTCGCCATTTTTGAGTCGATGACAGTGTGCAACCACATATAGTATATTACAGACATATGCGAAGCTCCTCCCATTTTCTGTAATTAGGTCAAGAAAGCGCCACCTTGCGGTCGTGGAGGTAGAAAGCTCGCATGGACAGCGTTATAGCACATGGTTATAGCCTCTGACCATTTGTTTTGGTGCATCGTAATCTACGAATCTCTAAAGCAGCACTCCAAGGCCAAACGTGGTGCACCAGCTTATTCACGAGTGCTCTGTCTAGTCAGAAGGGTTGTCAGATTAGCTCGATTACCAGACTGAGAGTATAGCTGCTAAGGTGGCCGTGCGTTATAGCCCTGACCGTTTGGTTTGGTGTATTGTAATTGTAACTACAAATCTCTAAGACTATAAAGCACCACTCGTAAGCCAAGCGCAGTGCACCAGCTTATTCACGAGTGCTGTGTCTAGTCAGAAGGGTTGTCAGGTTAGCGCGATTACCACAGGTGGCAGAGTAGCAATTGTAGGCCTAATCGTAACCTACAACTCTCTAAAGCACCACTCAAAAGCCAAGCGCAGTGCGCCAGCTTATTCACGAGTGCTGTGTCTGGCCAGAAGGGTTGTCCGTTTATTATTTCAAGTATTTATATAGCGCCTCTTCAAGAAGCTACTCAGAGGCGCTCTCTGCGCTAACTAGCCGAAATGATGTTAAGTGTCATAACAACAAGAAAATTTCATCAAATTAACAAAATAAGTCACAGTGAGCCAGAAAACAGTCATCAGTGGCGATCCCTCGCAGACACGTAGAATCATCCAACGGAATCCCGTCAACAGCTTTCAGATGGTGTGAATATTCAGTCTCTGGTACAGGTTGCGTCAATAGAGTAGAGCGGCGACAGGTGGTAGAAGATGACGCGCGCGTCCGGCCAATCGTCGGGCACAGTAGAAGGCATTTGTCACTTGTCGGGTGGTAGTTTTGAACGCCACCAGAGACAACATCCGATCGAGTTAACTCCATTGACCTGCGTGAACCGTCCTTTGGCGAGATGTAAACACCAGACAACAGCGGGTTGAGCTCGACCGTGTGCATCAAAAGGCGTCTAACGTCAACACGTTTAACGCAGTTACCAGAGGTTCAAAGGTAGCAGAGTATCTGCTAAGGTGAGCAGCGTGCGTTTAGGTCGAGAATATTATTGGAAGGTGAAATAGCAGGTCTTCAGATAATTCATTCGAGTATTTATATAGCGCCTCTTCAATGAAACTACTCAGAGGCACTCCCTACTCCAGTACGGACAAACAGAACAGTTTTTAAATTCTTATAGAATGTGTCAGAGAGTGATCTAGGGAACAGGCGCAGCTCAAGTGGGAGGGCATTCCATACCACTGGGCCAACCACAGAAAAAGCACGACTCTGCATGATGGAGGTACGAGCAAATGGGACAATTCCTCCTCTTCCTATTTTCCCCTCTTTCTGCAATCCTCGACCTCGTCATCCTCTCCTATTCCTCCTTCTTATTGCCATCCCTTATTCCCTTTTCCTCCTCCTTCTGCATGCCATTACATCTGCTTTCAATTTCCTTTTCCAGCACCTGCACTCTTCTTAGCCTCCTCACTTTCAGCCCTGATTTAACCTCATCTACATTGCTATTCCTAATTTTCTAACGTACAACAAACAGAACAGGTATTATGAATTGTATTCTAAGACATTGAAAAAATCAGTAACTGTCAAAAACATGACGAAAATTGATCAAAAGTGTTAATGAGTTGCCAAAAAATTCAAGAGTTCAGTTCGTAGCACGCCTATTCAGCACAAAAAAATACTAAGTACAGATAATCTGACACTGGCATACACGAGTTGATTACTGTGACGTAGAATAGATATATCAAGACCATTATCATTATCTTTAGTTTAGCTACTTTAGTATACAAGAACCAGGTCTATATGACCAGAATAGAAATCATTGTCCAAACCCAGGTCTGGTCACTAAAGAAAAGCCTTAAGAAGACGATAGAAACTATAGGGATGCTATTCCAAATAGCTGGACCAGTCACTGCATAGTTGTAGCAATTGTGACATCAATTTTACACATTTTACAGGATACAAAGCATAATCCAAGCTATGCAGGTTTGTTCAATGTAGCAACCAATATGACACTTTCAGAGCATTTAGACCATGTGCATATATCAAGTATGATCAGAGAAAGAAAACTGCCTGGCCTAATTACACAACATTGTCTTCAACTTCAATAACTCAAGACAATCCTACCAAAGTCATAAACTTAAGAGCAATTAAACTGAAGTCTGTGGTTCACAACTCTAAGACAATCCTACAAAAGCTGTAAACTTAAGTGCAATTAGAAAAGCTAAGAAATTCTGTGGTTCACAACTCAAGACAACCTTACAAAAGCTGTAAACTTAAGAACCATTAATAAAGCTATGTCATCTAGTAGATCAAGTTCACATGATTTCTGGTTCGAAGAGTTGATAACTGTAATGCTAAGTATAACTCAAGACAACCAGTAAAGTTGCTCAAGTGCAACTGTAACGCTAAGAAAGTCAGTGGTTCGTAACTCACGACAACCAGTAAAGTTGCTCAAGTGCAACTGTAACGCTAAGAAAGTCAGTGGTTCGTAACTTTCTTAGCTTTACGATTGCGCTTAAGTTTACGACTCTGATCAATCTGCTGCAGTTCACGATTTCGAATTCGAATGAAGTGATGAATACGAACACGAAGCAACAAATTCAACATGTAGTCTTGTTGCTGTGTCTGATGATTTTCGCAAACTGAATCGATATGGTAACTTGCAACATCAATGCAAGTCAAGACACACTGTTTCAAATTGTGCATAACATTTCGTCCAGATATCAATGATTCAATGTTCACCTGTACCACCTTCTCAATGTTTGCAGTAAATTCATAGAGTTCACGTGAAGGAGCCAGCAGACCATGCTTGGCCCAGTCAAACATTTTATTCTGTATAAATGCAAGACGTGGTTCCATTGATGTAGACAGTTCATCCCGAGATCGTGCAACAAATAATTCGTAGGCTGTGGAACAATTTTGACAGTCAAGTCGTTTGAAGCCTTTCGTCATTATATATCCTGCCAGATAAGACACTACACTTTCATCTGTCGGGTTAAGCCGGAATGTCAGTGACCAGTCAGTTAATCCCGTGAAACTGTCATCCATCACTTCAGTCAGCTCTTCGGCTACAACGGGAGAAGGTGTAGCATGGGATGAAGATGGCTGGAGTTCATCAACTGCGGATGTAACTAAACTCACACCAGAAACTGTCCCAGGTCTATCTGTCGACGACGATTCATCAGTTACAACTGGAGAAGGTGTCGCATGGGAGGAAGATGGCTGGAGTTCATCACCAGCAAATGGCACACTAGAATTACCTGTGCTCATTTGCTGCCTCTTGAAAGTTGACATCACACCAACAAAATAGTCAAAGTCTACTTCACAGTTGGAAGATTTGCTGGTAGCTGCCAGCATCCAATTCACGGATACTGCTCGTCCAGCTGACTCGTATTCCCAAGCCGTGCGTGAATCATTGTTCAGACCTTTCTGTCTGATGCATGAGAACCAGTTTTCCACAATATCTTGGTTAAATCGTGAAGTCAAAACAAACTGAAATTCGTGTTCATTCAACAGATCATGAACAATCTGGCGAATACCTCTTATTGTAAGTAGCAGCCCTTGTTGAAACGGCAACGTTGACTTAACGGTGTTTTTCGATACGTGTCTAAATCTCCATGATGAAATCCATTCACAGGCTGTATCCAGCAATTGAAATTGTTCTACGGATTTAGCAGTCAACGGCTTCTTCCACTTGTGATTCACCTTCACGACCCTCGAGTTCAAAACATCGAAAATCTTATCAATTCGTTCCACAAAACTAGCTGTTGACAGTGCAGTATCATCCAATTTCTTAAAATGGACGTAGGTACGTATAGCTGCTGCAACACTGTGGCTTAGCACCTGTGTGGCCAGGCTTACCTTCATCTTTCTGAATGGTTTCAGCTCAAGATGACCATCTGTCAACTTCGGACACAGGCGCAAACAATTTCCCTTCTCCAGTTCATACATCTGCCGAATCACGCCAAATGATGCAACCATCTCACCTGACTCAGTCATGATGTCATAGTTCAGAAGATTATTCCTCAGGTTCTTAATCAGATGAGGAACATCATACAGCGCATGAACTTTAGTGCTCCCTTCTGCAAGAAACCACGGTTGAGTCTCGGAAACACCGAGCACCTTGTACAGAAGGCGATGTGATGGTTCTTGGTCACATACCAAAGCCACTACGTTCAAACCAATGCTCTGCAATAGTGATATGATCTTAAAGATCATTTCTTTCAGTGTTGCTACCTGTATAGAATGTCCTCCAAAGAAATGTCCCACTGGCTGTTTCCATCTGCCTGAAATGCCACGAACCATAAATTGTACCGCCTGTTTTGCAATGTCTGAAGTCTTCTCATGAAATTCGTTTAAATCCACAAAGCCAGAAACCACGTCACTGGACTCAAAATAGTGCAACTTGCTCTTTAGCGCCATTCCATCAAAGGTAAGAATGCAGTATTTCTCAAAAGATGTCATCGACTCCATGCGCTTTTTTAAGGCTTCCAAGTAATCAGTTTTAAAACCACAGCCAATGTTAAATTTTGTTTTCAACGATAGATTTTTATTATCCCTGCGTAAACGATGTAATGAAACACGAGCACGATTTAAACTGATCTTTGTGAATTTCAATTTCCTCATCAATGCTGCCTTTTGTGGTGTCAGTTCTAAGGACCTAAGAGCAGGTAATGCTGTCTTTTGTGGTGTCAGTTCTGAAGATCTTAGAGAAGGTAATTCAATGGCTTCTGATGAGTTTATAGTCAACGACGAATTGTCAGCTTGTACATTTTCATCACCTGTCTTTACCTTTTTCGAAATGCTGATTCGCAAAGTTGGTGGCTTCCTTTTCTTTCGAGGTTCTGCTGCTGAAGACTGTGGGAAGTTGAAAACTGTAGGAACAGCATTATGCACCAGTGAGTTTCTATCTGTCACGTTCATAAACATGCGATCTTCAAAGTGTTCACCACAGACCAAGCAGTTCGCGTTCAGTTCAGCTGCTGTCTTTTTGTCGAGGTTTACTGTGCGACAGTTGACAGCCCACTGTTTGGATCTAAAGATAAAATCAACATTCACAGTCCGAATCAAAAAATTATTTAGGCATAAGACAACAAGTTACAGCTAACGAACACACTTGGCTTAATTGTGTGATAATTAACCTACACTCAAGCGAAGGCCTCAAATCGTAATCTCAAAATTTCTAAAGCGCTACTCGAAAGCCAAACGCAGGGCACCAGCTTAAACAGTGGCTCTCAAACTTCTGCAGGACACAGACCGGCAATAATTTTATTTGAAGCTCGCGAAACCGCTAATTTTTTATTTTATGCTTTATTTTATTTATTTTTTCCTGAACGAAAAAACAAACATAATACAATTATGGCAGTGAACATAATACTTTAACATAATTAAATGGCAACCTAACAAAAGCGACCCAAATAATAAAAAGATTGTTATAAGGCTATTTATAATTAGTGATTTGTTAAATATTGAAACATGTCAGTAAAAGCATTTAATTTCTTTCTCAATTTAATTCTCATTTAATTGCATTTAAAAAATTAAATACAAAGTTTCAAAATACATTAGTATTAAAAGTAACTTTGTACTTATAGGATAGCAAATGACACATTCCTAAGATTTGTGTCAATCACGACAACACTTGCTCGAGATAAAAACACAGAAATCAGGAAAAACACAAAAATATATGACAAATAACAGATCACCGTTAACTTTTCTACACGGACCCGTGACCAGCACTCCGCGGACCGGCACCACTGCCTTAAATTATACTCTTGTCACTCTTTTCATGTGGACACATCAATGGACATTTGGTTATCAAGTGGCTGCTGCTGACAATGAAAGCTCCCCGAAGTGAGACTGACGTTCATATTATTTTGGGACAAAATTCTTCTTCGGGTTCTCGGCCCCTAAACAGGTTCGAACGCAAAATGTCGCCACTCCATCTTCTAGCTTTAGCTTTTGGTAGCCGGCCTCCATCATCCAGTCCATGGCATGGCAGCATCATCTGCCTCAGTCGTCCTCTTGTTATTTTCACCCTCCATTTCCCCCTCAATCACTATCCTTAGCAAGGAATCTACTCTTAGTGTGTGTTCAATAAAATTAGATGCTTACAATTCCTCCAATTATTAGGTTGGTCAAAAAACCTGTCATGTCATATGTTAAACAGTTTGAAAAACAATAAATATTATCTAGTGGCTAGGAAATCTGCGGTCAAAACGCATCAATTAACAACAGATCTGCAATTATAGAAATAGAAGCTATAATACAGCCACTATATTATGCAATATAGTTTTTATGGAAGCTTAATAGACTGAACAAGTGGGGACAGCTTATGGGTATTGTCTTTGAGGATATAATTTTTTTATCTAGTAGGTCACCAGACGTAACGGCCAATAAATCTTCCTGAACATAATTCTTTACATGAAGTTCTCATTATCTCTAGGCAGGGCAAACGGACGAGGTCGACGGCGGAGATTGTATCGACTGTCTTGTCGTCCCTCAACATCCATCGAAGCACATGATTTGGATCTTTGATTACAGCCTGAATAGCACATCGTCAGCTTGGCTAGACAAAGTCAGACGTCGGGCCTGCGGTGGAAGGAACTCATACGCTTTGCTCACCGCACGAACCGTTCGATTCATTCTTGTTCCTCTGTGCTGAAAAATCCCCCACCATTCCGGGACGCAATATCATAAGTCTAGCCATCGTGTTAACGTTAATAGGACCCGTGCTGTGCCTCTCCAACCAGGCTGATCAACTAATCTACCGCAATCTCACATAAACACCTCACGGTGATTTGACAGTGCAATAGTTCTTACCTCTCTGGATCCTTCGGAAATCTGAAAAAACTCAACTTCTTCTTTTCTTTCACATTATAATAAGTATTGCTACAGCAAACGACCGAACAGCCCTTGCGATTAGACGCCATCTTTGTCTGTTTTTTCTGACGGTCGCTAGGTGGACTCATTACAGAATTTAACATGGGAAGTGGGAGGAGCTTCGCATATGTCTGTAATATAATATATGTGGTGCAACTGATTATGGAACTCATATTCTGCTTCTATCACAAACCTGGAAAGATTTTTTGCTAATGGTTCATGCGTCATATTTATTCCCCCTAGATTCGATTAGTGGATGGTGAGTATTAGATCGTCGAATATCCTTGTATGTTGTTCTGTGTCATGGGAACGGACATTTCCCCCTGGAAATTTCCCCCCGGACATTTCCCCCGGACATTTCCCCCTGGACGTTTCCCCCCTACCCTAGGACATTTCCCCCCGCCGTTTGCGGAAACCCCTTTCTTTTATCGTCTTAGAAAAACATTTTTTAACCAGAATATTTTCATCAATCCAGCTTCCATTTAAACATGACTATTTTCATCAATCCAGCTTCCATTTAAGCAAGAATATTTTCATCGGCAATCCTGGGAACGGCGGTCATAAATTATCAAATTCCGTAAATGGATAGTGCGGAAAATTGGATGGCCAAAAAGTGTGGGTTTTTCATCCAGCCTCCATTTCTTAAGCGCTTCTTCATCGATCCAGCTTCTATTTCAGATCTAGAAATACCTTCATCCAGCTTCTTTTTCTCATGCGTTATTTTCGTCAATTCAGCTTCTGTTTCACCTGCAGAAGAACCTTCATCCAGATTCCAATTCTTTTGCGTTTTTCATCAATCCAGCCTCCATTTCACATGTAAAAGGTCTTAATCCAGCTCCTATTTCACTTGCGTTTTTTCATCAATCCAGCCTCCATTTCACATGTAAAAGGTCTTAATCCAGCTTCTATTTCTCAAGCGTGGTTTCTATGCGCCCATCCTATACACCGCGCTATTACGACACGTCAGGTTGATTTATTTCCCAACGAAATGCCGTCAAAACAACGTAAACAATGACGTAAAAAGCCCGAGAAGCTCGTAAGTAAGTGAATAAGTAAAGAAAGAAGAAAATAAGTGAATAAATGCAGCCTTAACTGTAGTTGGCTCTTCCTCTGACGACAATACATGTTTCGGAATTTATGAGCTGGATGAAGGTTCTTCTGCAGGTGAAATGGAGGATAGATTTAAAAAAAAACGCAAGTGAAATAGGAGCTGGATGAAGACCTTTTACAGGTGAAATGGAGGCAGGATTGATGAAAAAACGCAAGTGAAATAGGAGCTGAATGAAGGTTCTTCTGCAGGTGAAATGGAGGCTGGATTGATGAAAAAACGCAAGTGAAATAGGAGCTTGATGAAGGTTCTTCTGCAGGTGAAATAGAAGCTGGATGAAGGTATTTCTAGATCTGAAATAGAAGCTGGATTGATGAAGAAACGCTTAAGAAATGGAGGCTGGATGAAAAACCCACACTTTTTGCCCATCCAATACTCCGCACTATCGATTTATGGAATTTTATAATTTGGGACCGCCGTTCCCAGGTATGCCAGCATTTGTATATCTTCAATATAATTTCTATTTCATTCATTCAATAATTCATGCAATAATTTTTGGAGCCTCCTTATATGACTATACTCAGAAGAAAACTATTTCGTTAAAAGAACTTCTTGTTTTGCCATTGTCTTGCTTCATCCAACTTCAATTAAAACAAAATTTCATTTGCATATGAATTCATCCTATTTTTGAAAATTCATTCTTTCAATTACTCTAGCTTCTATTTAAGGAAAATTATTATTTCAGTCAATTCACACGCTATTTACAAAAGAAATTTTTAACCCTGTTTGGCAGAAGACAGTTTTGATTCTTATCTTTTATGACACATCATCTATAAAACAATTTGCCAAATCCTAGCTGTCATGGTTTTCAATCCACTATGAAGACCTGAGATTTAAAATTGTCATTATTTCAGCATACTTCCATGAAATAGAGTCCTTCTTAGTCTAGAGTCTGTTTATATATGCAAATATGGAATAGTTGGGACGGTGTCACGACTACAGACAGCTCGTCTAATGACAAGTGGTCTCCGCACAATTCGTCTATCAAGAACTGGTCTACAGACAACTGGTAAAGCGCTTGAAAAATGGAAGCTGGATGAAAGTTTTTTACAGGTGAAATCGATGTTGGATTGATGAAAAAACGCAAGAGAAATGGAATCTGGATGAAGGTTCTTTCACAGGTGAAATAGAAGCTGGATTGACGAAAATATCCCACGAGAAATAGAAGTTGGATGAAGGCATTTTTAGATCTGAAATAGAAGCTGGAATGACGAAAATAATGAGCGAGAAATAGAAGGTATTTTTATACCTGAAGTAGAAACTGGATGCATGTTGAAATACAAGAATGAAAATCATCAATCCAGCTTCCATTTAAGCTAGAAAACCATTTGATGCTTTTTTATAAATCCAGCTTCTATTTCATCGGGTGTCGGCCCGCTATTACGAGGGTCCACTATTTTGAAGGTCCACTATTCCGAATATCCGCTACATTTTGTTCGTTATCCTTGGTGGTTAGCCAGGTTAGGGTTACGGCGGGTTAGGGTTAGGGTTTGGTTAAGGTGGGTTAAGGTTAGGCTATTGGGTTAGGGTTATGGTTGGGTGTTTTAGGGTTAGGTTTTGGGTTAGGGTTGGGGTTAGGTTTGGGGCGGGTTAGGGTTATGTTTTGGGTTATGTTTAGGGTTGTGGTTAGGGTTATGGTTAGGGTTGGGGAGTTAGGGTTAGGATTATGGTTAGATTTAGGGTTAGGTTTAGGGTTAGGGTTAGGAATAGTGGACCTTCGGAATAGTAGACCCTCGGAATAGTGGACCCAAACCATTTCATCGATATGAGTTGTCTGTAGACCAGTTGTCATTTGACCTATTGTCTGGAGACCACTTATCGTTAGACGAGTTGTCGTTGGCCAATTGTCATGGAACCAGTTGGGACACAGTGAGGGAACCAACTATTCATGATAGCAGAAAGTCAGTTAAAACAAGCTGGAACTGAGTCTTGCCATTGTTGCTAACTACTCTCTCAACGAACTTAACAATGAACTGAAAACACTCATGTGGTTGTTATGACTTTAATATGAGCAGCAATATAATTTATATTCTCATTGCACCACTCAATTTTTTAAACTGTAAAAAATGAATTGTTACTTATTTTCTAAAGAAATCGTTTGTGTCAAAGCTTCAGATTTCAGTTGAAACAGTAATCTCCATCAAGAACTGTATACTTTGTGTTTCTGTTTAGAATTTTCATCGCAGTCAACTTATTCGTCTGATAAAAAATCGTACTGAAAAATAACGCTACGGTTTACTGGTATACGATGACTTAATTGCATCAGTATATCATCATTACTTGTCTATCTATAAACAGGAAATGACAGATGAAGCAAGAATCCATCCTTGAAGCAAAAAAAATTCAAACTCGAATGGAGTCATCATTAATTTGAGAAACTGGAAATTTTTGCTGCAGTTCAAAAGGTCAAAAATTAAACAGTTTTGGTATGTCAAGTCAATTCCTGCGTCAAAGAGTCATCACAACGTTGTCTTGGAAATGTCGATCGGAGAAGCTCAGGCTACACAAATTCGATTCTTTTGAGTACTGGAAGAAACAGCGATCGAATCAATTGTGTGGGTAGGCTACCCTGATGGCACATGCACAATCAGATATGGGAGAAAAACAGTGCAATTGCTATATGTGTCTGAAATCATTTGCTGCTGACTGTGAACTGAAAACGCACACGAGTGTATTGAGTACGCATACGGGAGAAAAACCATACGTTTGTCAATTATGTCAGAAATCATTTGCTTTTCATGGTCGCCTGAAAACGCACATGAACACTCATGCTGAGGAGAAACCATACAGGTGCAAATTATGTCAGAAACCATATGCTCAAAGTGGTTCTCTGAAAATGCACATGAGAACACATACTGGAGAAAAACAATACAGTTGTGAGTTCTGTCAGAAAGAATTTCTTAAGTGCAGTCATCTGAAAACGCACATGAGACTCCATACTGGGGAAAAACCGCACAAGTGCCAGTCATGTGAGAAATTATTCAATCAAAGTATTGATTTGAAAATGCACATGAGAACCCATACTGGAGAGAAACCATACAAATGTTATCTATGTCAGAAATCATTCGCTACTAACGGGCATCTGAAAATGCACACGAAAATCCATTTGGGTGAAAAATTATACAGGTGCCATGTATGCCAGAAATCATTTATTGAAATATCTACCCTGAAAAGGCACATGAGAACACATACAGGAGAGAAACCATACATATGCCTGCTATGTCAAAAGGCATTTGCTCATAGCAGCACTCTGAAAGCGCACATGAGAACACATACTGGAGAGAAACCATACGTTTGTCAGTTATGTAAAAAATCATTTGCTTCACACAGTCAGCTGAGAGTGCACACGAGAACACATACTGGAGAAAAACAATACAGTTGTGATCTCTGTCAGAAAGAATTTCTTAAGTGCAGTCATCTGAAAACGCACATGAGACTCAATACTGGAGAGAAACCGTATAAGTGTCAGTCATGTGAGAAATCATTCAATCAAAGTAGTGATTTGAAAACGCACATGGGAACAAATACTGGAGAAAAACAATACAGTTGTGAGCTCTGTCAGAAAGAATTTCTTAAGTGCAGTTATCTGAAAACACACAAGAAAATCCATACAGGAGAAAAACAGTACACATGTCAGTTGTGTCAGAAATCGTTTGCTTCACACAGTCGTCTGAAAAGGCACACGAGAACACATACTGGAGAGAAACCGTACAAATGTTATCTATGCCAGAAATCATTTGCTGCTCACTGTGAACTGAAAATGCACATGAGTACGCATACGGGAGAGAAACCATACGTTTGTCAGTTATGTCAGAAATCATTTGCTTTGCATGGTCGCCTTAAAACGCACATGAGCACTCATACTGAGGAGAAACCACACATGTGCAAATTATGTAAGAAATCATATGCTCAAACTGGTTCTCTGAAAATGCACATGAGAACACATACTGCAGAAAAACCATACAGTTGTGAGCTCTGTCAGAAAGAATTTCTTAAGTGCAGTAATCTGAAAACGCACATGAGACTCCATACTGGGGAAAAACCGCATAAGTGCCACTCATGTGAGAAATCATTCAATCAAAGTAGTGATTTGAAAAAGCACATGAGAACCCATACTGGAGAGAAACCATACAAATGTTATTTTTGCCAGAAATCATTCGCTACTAAGTTTCATCTGAAAATGCACACAAGAATCCATTTGGGTGAAAAATTATACAGGTGCCATATATGCCAGAAATCATTTATTGAAAGATCTACCCTGAAAAGGCACACGAGAACACATACAGGAGAGAAGCCATACAGTTGCCCGATATGTCAGATATCATTTTCCTATCACGGTCAGGTAAAAATGCACATGAGAACACATGCTAGTGAAAATACATATATATTTGAAGGATTCAAAAAAATTGGAAATGTCGAGATACACAGAAGAAGTGATGAAACTGAGAGCCAACACTCACATAATAAATCGATTACCAGTGTGTGTTCTACAGCAGAGCAATTTGAGCTCCATGCAAGAACCCAGCCACAGGATCTTAAAATTGGAAGAGAAGTTATGGCTAGCATGTCTGATCGTTTCATTACATTCGGTAGTTCATGTATCAATGAAGGTTTCTCAAAGAAAAAATATCTGGATTCAAGTGGAAATACAATTGAGTTGCAGAGAATCAGAGATGAAGAATGTCTGTGGATTACAAAAGTAAAATCTTCTGTGGATGAAAAAGCATCTGTGTTGACATCGTTTGGATGCGGTATTTGTGACGAATTACTTGAAACAGAGGAGGATTTTCTAGATCATTGTTCAAGCCATCAGTTTTCACCACCTCATGATTTATTTTGTGAAATGTTGTGAGTTCTGATTGAACATACTTGTTGTGAATTTTGATTGAACGCACTTACAGAAGAAAATATTTGTTATAAAAAACCTCCAGAAGGACATTTGGAATAGACACATTCTGTACTTACGTGAATAGTTATTTTTTTTCTGATTGCATTTAAGATTAAATTATTCAGCGCCCATTACTAGTTCTGACCTACATTGATTTTTAAGCTATTATTTCTTTCATGGCATTATTTAACTGTCAACATTGGGTATTTTACGAATGAGACTGATATAATAATTAATAATAATAATAAAAATAATAATAATAATGGCGACAATTTCTATGGCGCCGTAACGCGGCCATGCTGCTACAAGGGCGCCTTGACAACGACAAACACACATTCAGAGACAAGCGATTGACGAACTCTATAGAGGCAGCCACATGCGGCGCCAAGAGAACGACACCTGTCCCACCACCATCACCACCCCCACAACCATGCAGCACACACATTATACCCATAACGCGCGTGCCTCTCCATGGACAGTTATAATCCAGTGCCTCTCCATAGGCAGAAATAATCCAGTGCCTCTCCATAGGCAGAAATAATCCAGTGCCTCTCCATAGGCAGAAATAATCCAGTGCCTCTCCATAGGCATAAATAATTCGGTGCCTCTCCATAGGCAGAAATAATCCAGTGCCTCTTCATAGGCAGAAATAATCCAGTGCCTCTCCATAGGCAAAAATAATCCAGTGCCTCTCCATAGGCAGAAGTAATCCAGTGCCTCTCCATAGGCAGAAATAATCCAGTGTTTTCCATAGGCAGATATTTATAACCCAGTGCCTCTCCGTAGGCAGATATAATCTACACAGAGCCTCTCCATAGGCAGATGTACCCTATATAAATCTTTCCTGACATTAGTTTCTCTTCCACGGTTCGTGACCTGGGTGTTACCCTCGACTGTGAACTCAATCTCAGCCAGCATGTCAACCTTGTTGCTCGAAGCTGTTACTACCAGCTTCGTCAACTTCGAGTGATTGCACGCTCTCTCTCTCTCTCTCTCTCTCTCTCTCTCTCTCTCTCTCTCTCTCTCTCTCTCTCTCTCTCTCTCTCTCTCTCTCTCTCTCTCTCTCTCTCTCTCTCTCTCTCTCTCTCTCTCTCTCTCTCTCTCTCTCTCTCTCTCTCATGATGCGCTAGTAGTTCTTGTTCATGCCTTCATAACCAGTCGAATCGACCATTGTTACTTAATCCTTGCGGCCTCCTCCTTGGCATAGGCGCAATCACGTCCTAAAAGTTGGAGGGGACCATAATGAATCACGTCCTAAAAGTTGGGGGACCATAATGATAAAGTCAATGGGACCACTCAAAAGTTGGGGGGGACGCGTCCCGTGGGTCCCATAGGGTGGTTGCGCCTATGCTCCTTGGGGTTCTGGGACGGTTAGATCGGGTTTTGCGCTCTGATGCCCGGCTCATTGGACAAATCCCTAAATTTTCCTCTGTTTTACCTACATGCGTGATGTGCTGTATTGGTTGCCAATAACCCAATGTCTCCATTATCGAATTGCTGCTCTGGTTTCTCGTATCCTTTGTTGTGCTCCATCCTACCTGCGCGTTCTCTGTCGTCCAGCCTCTGACATTGAAGCGCGTCGGGCCCTTCGCTCTGCTGCGAACGGACAACTGCTTGTTCCACAGGCTCGCTTAGCTACCAGACAGCGCCGAGCCTTTTCTGTTGTGGGGCCGTCAATCTGGAACGACCTCCCCCTTAACCTCCATTTCCACCTGACTAGTCAATCCTTATTGCTTAAGTTCCTTAAAAAATTTTGCCGTGGCTGGGCTGGGAGCGCCTCTGAGTAGTTTCTCGAAGGGGCGCTATATAAATGCTAATAATGAATGAATGATAGTTATTGCTGGAATCCTGATTTTTCCAACATCCATTATTTAATCCTGAGTTTTATTTTTGCTACTAAAGTTTATCAAACGTAATAGTTTTGTTACTGATGTTATTCAAAAACATGTACTAACTATCTTGTCTATAAGTTTTAAGCAGCCATACTGTTCATTTTTTTAATGTAAACCTACAGCGTTCTGTCTGAATTCAACGAATATACATAATATATAATTTATTCCCTAGATGACAGGAAATACGTTCATAAACTCCAGCATTCGTTATGTGTCATTACAAGTAAACAAGGAATAGGTTGCCATTTTGTTTTGAAGACAGCATTAATCTGATCACAGGGAAATTCCTCTTTAACTCAAACCTAGTTAGATTCCATTATTCTGCGCATTTCGGTACTATAATTTTAATTCACCCTTTTTTCGATTAATGAAATAGAAATTCGATGAAAAATATTTCCTCTCGAGGTAGAAGCGGGATTTAGCGCGTGAGGGTCGGTTAGGGCTCAGGTTAGGCGTCGTGAGGGTCGGTTAGGGTTAGTTTTAGGGTTAGTGCAGTCATTCTGCTGAAATTGAAGCTGGATTGATGAATAATTTTCAATGTAAAATTGATGAAAAATATTTACTGACAAAATAGAAACGGGATTTATCGAACAAATTCTTGTCTAAGCAGAAGCTGGATCGATTAAAAGGGTTCTGGACAAACTAGAAGTTGGATTTATTAGCTGTATTACGTCACGGAAATAAATTCGAAATTAAATCGAAAAAAAGGTGAATTAAAATTATAGTACCCGCATTTCATTTAGTGGATAAGCACGTTTAATGGGAAACGTGTAGTTTACCGTCGTAAATTATTTTCATGCTTTTCTGATAGCGTACATTTCACCAACTGACGTAACAGCAGCGTAAAATTTGGTAAGGATAAGAATATTGACAGAAAATATGTTTTAAAAATGTCACATTCCCCATGCGAAATCGTCGTTCGAATCGCCATTGAACCACAACATTTGCCCTGAAGTTGGGTTACGCGCACAAACCATCGACGTATATTGGTCCATGCACGCCCTCAAGTGTTTTATCATTAATCCGGCTTCCATTTCAAATATAGTAGGAGTTGGATTGATGAAAATGTCGTTGATTAAATTGGAAATGGATTGATGAAAGTGTTCTTGGTTAAATTGGAGCTGGATGGATGAAAACGTTCTTGCTTATCTTGCAGTTAGATGGATGGAAATCTTTTTGCTTAAACTGGAGCTGGATTAGTGAAAACATTCTTGCTTAAAATTGGAGCCTGGTTTATGAAAATGTTTTGCGTTTATTGATGCTGGATTGATGAAAATAACTGTTGGTTGAACAGGGGCTGGATTTATGAAAATATCGCTTGATAAATGGAAGCTGGATTCTGGTTTTTTACATGTTAAAAAAACACTTTATTAATGATAAAATGCTTGAGAAATGGAAGCTGGAGTAAAATATTTTTATATCTAGCAGAAGCTGAATGAAGGTGTTTTAATATCTGAAATGGAAACTGGAATGAGTTTTTTTATATGTGAAATGGAAGCTGGATCAAGGTCAATGTTCCTAATTTGAACAGTTCTTTTCGACGTCAATGTCAAATGTGCACAGCAAATCTATTAAATTTGCGATGTAACCGAAAGGTGAATTAATTTCTGCACGTAAAATTGCATATAATGGATTGCAGTTCCTAAAGGTGAATTAACCGACAATTACATATTTTTATTATTTTGCGTATGTATTTACGTATTTCGTTGATGAAATCGTTATAACAGTTCATATTTATATTGAAAAGTTACAAGTAGACAAAATTGAGTGATATTGAAAGTTGGATTGATGAAAAACTATTTTTTTCGAGATTTGGCCGGATGACTAAAAAAAAAAAGGTCATCAACTTTTTTGGCGGCGAAAATATTTTTCGAGTTGTCGCCGGTCGTCAGGAATTTTTCGGAAAATCTCGCGTCTTTCCGTCCTCCCCAATTCTCGGCCCAGGTCTCCGCCTATGATTTCTTGAAGGGGTGCTGTATAGTTTCTTCAAATAAATGAATGAATTCTATCAATTAACCACAGAAATAGGCCATTTGAACAGTGGAGGGTTTGTCAGGAGGGTTTTTTATGATTTTATCCTATAGACTGAATAGGGGCTGTCCATGGGTTTTCTTGTGGGAGTAGTCCCCACGGGTGTTTAATGTCCTACCCTTGTTTTTTGCTAATGGTTTATGCGTCATATTTATTCCCCCATTGACTGGATTAGTGGATGGTAAGTCATAACACTGAATATTAGATCATCGTATATCCTTGGATGTTGTTCTGTGTCATGCATCATTCTGTGTAATTAATACTCAAACATGCACTTTGCCATGGTAAATAATTCGCCTGTTGCAACATATTTTTCCCAGTCAATCCAACTTACAGTTTTTGCAATAATCCTTCTCTTCGATACTGCGTCTGTCTAGGCAAGAATCTGTTCAATCAATTCCGTTTCTATTTAGGCAGCATTTGTATTTCTTCAATATAATTTCAATTTCATTCATTCAAAAATTGAAATCATTTGTTGGAGCCTCTTCAAATGACTATACTCAGAAGAAAAATATTTCGTTAAAAGAACTTCTTGTTTTACCATTGTTTTGCTTCGTACAACTTCAATAAAAACAAAATTTCCTTTGCTTATTCATCCTATATTTCAGGAAAATTATTTCAGTCAATTCACATGCTGATTACAAAATAAATTTTTTATGCTCTTTGACAGAAGAGAGTTTTGATTCGTATCTTTTGTGACACAATTAATTATCTGTAAAACAATTTGCCAAATCCTAGCTGTGCAGGTTTTCAAACCACCATGAACACCTGAGATTTAAAATTGTCATTATTTCAGCTTACTTCCATGAAATAGAGTAATTCTTAGTCCAGAGTCAGTGCAATCTGTTTATATGCAAATATGGAACAGTTGGAATACAGTAAGTTTAGACAATCAACTATTCATGGAATCAAAAAGCCAGTTAAAACAAGCTGGAACTGAGTCTTGCCTCTGTTGCTAACTACTCTATAAACGAACTTAACAATGGACTGAAAACACTCCTCTGGTTGTTATGACTTTAATATAAGCAGCAATATAAATTATGTTCTCATTGCACCACTCTATTTTTTAAACTATAAAAATGAATTGTTTACTGATTTTTTTAAAAAAGAAATCGTTTGTGTCAAAGCTTCATATTTAAGTTGAAACAGTAATCTTCATCAAGAACAATATACTTTGTGTTTCTGTTTAGAAATTTTATCAGAGTCAACTTATTCGTCTGTTAAAAAATCGTACTGAAGAATAACGCTATGGATTACCGGTATACGATGTCTGAATTGCTTCAGCATTTCATCATGACTTACCTATCTATAGACGGAAAAAGACTAATACTAACAGATGAAGAAAGAATCCATCTTTAAAGCAACCTAAATTCAAACTTGAATGAAGTCATCATTAATTTAAGAAACTCCACATTTTTGATGCAGTTGGAAAGTCATAAACTAAACAGTTTTGGTATGTCAATTCAATGTCTGTGTCACACAGTTGGCACGACGTTGTCTTGAAAATGTTGATCGTAGAAGCTCAGGCTATACACAGTCGATTCTTTTGAGTACTGGAAGAAGCAGCGATAGAATCAATTGCGTGGGTTGGCTACCGTGATGGCGCATGCACAATCAGATATGGGAGAAAAACAATGCAATTGCCAGATGTGTCAGAAATCATTTACATCTCACTGTGAACTGAAAACGCACATGAGTACGCATACAGGAGAGAAAACATACACATGTCAGTTGTGTCAGAAATCATTTGCTTCACACAGTCATCTGAAAATACACATGAGAACCCATACTGGAGAGAAACCATACAGGTGCAAATTATGTAAGAAATCATTTGCTCGAAGTGACTGTCTGAAAATACACATGAGTACGCATACAGGAAAGAAACCATACACATGTCAGTTGTGCCAGAAATCATTTGCTTCACACAGTCATCTGAAAAGGCACACGAGAACACATACTGGAGAGAAACCATACAAATGTTATCTATGCCAGAAATCATTTGCTACTCACTGTGAACTGAAAACGCACATGAGTACGCATACGGGAGAGAAACCATACGTTTGTCAGTTATGTCAGAAATCATTTGCTTCACACAGTCGCCTGAAAAGGCACATGAACACTCATACTGAGAAGAAACCATACAGGTGCAAATTATGTCAGAAATCATATGCTGAAAGTAGTTATCTGAAAATGCACATGAGCACACATATTGGGGTAAAACCATACAGTTGTGAGCTCTGTCAGAAAGGATTTATTAAGTGCAGTCATCTGAAAACGCACATGAGGGTCCATACTGGGGAAAAACCGCACAAGTGCCAGTCATGTGAGAAATCATTCAGTCAAAGTAGTGATTTGAAAAAGCACATGAGAACCCACACTGGAGAGAAGCCATACAAATGTTATCTATGCCAAAAATCATTCGCTAAGAACGAGCATCTGAAAATGCACACGAGAATCCATTTGGGTGAAAAATTATACAGGTGCCATATATGCCAAAAATCATTTATTGAAAGATCTACCCTGAAAAGGCACATGAGAACCCATACTGGTGAGAAACCATACATATGCCTGCTATGTCAAAAAGCATTTGCCTATAGTAGCACTCTGAAAGAGCACATGAGAACCCATACTGGAGAGAAACCATACAGTTGCCAATTATGTGAGAGATCATTTGCTAAAAATAGTAATTTAAAGTCCACATGAAAGTACATCACGGTAAAAAACCATGTAGGTGCCAGATATGTTGGAAATCATTTGCTGATGGCAGTGTATGCTTGTTATGTCAAAGAGTATTTGCTAATCACAGCACTTTGAAAGTGCACATGAGAACCCATACTGAAGAGAAACCATACAGTTGCCAATTATTTGATAAATCATTTAATCAAAGTAGTCACCTGCAACGTCAAATGAGAACCCATACTTTAGAAAGACCACACATGTGCTCCATATGTCAGATATCATTTTCCTATCATGGTCAGGTAGAAATGCACATGAGAACACATGCTGGAGAAAAGCCATATATATTTGATGGATTCACAAAAGTTGGAAATGTCGAGATACACAGAGGAACTGATGAAACTGAGAGACAACACTCGCATAATAAATCGACTACCTGTGTGTGTTCTACAGCGGAGCAATTTGAGCTCCATGCAAGAACCCAGCCACAGGATCTTACAATTGGAAGAGAAGTTATGGCTAGCATGTCTGATCGTTTCATTACATTTGGCAGTTCATGTATCAATGAAGGTTTCTCAAAGAACAAATATCTGGATTCAAGTGGAAATGCAATTGAGTTGCAGAGAATCAGAGATGAAGAATGTCTGTGTATTACCAAAGTAAAATCTTCTGTGGATGAAAAGGCATCTTTGTTGACATCTTTTGGATGTGGTATTTGTGACGAATTACTTAAAACAGAGGAGGATTTTCTAGATCATTGTTCAAGCCATCAGTTTTCACCACCTCATGATTTATTTTGTGAAATGTTGTGAGTTATGATTGAACATACCGTTGTGAATTTTTATTGAACGCACTTACAGAAGAAAATATTTGTTATAAAAAGATGCTTCAGAAGGAATTTTGGAATAGACACATTCTGTACTTAAATGAATAGTTTTTTCTGATTGCACTTAACCCTCGTAGTATGTCCCTAAGCTAGTCACACTTAGGGCGTTGGGGTCCATATGGACCCCAATGTTAATATCAACTGCTTTTTGATAAAGAGTTGTGCAGAAACAATTACACAAGCGGCCGTGGGCTCCCGGACAATTCGGAGCCGATCAATTTGGAACCGGACAATTCGGAGCTGGATAATTCGGAGCTGGACATTTGGGAAGGCACAATTAATCCGTAGCGGCCAATTCGAATAGGTCATTTCGAGCAAAATTCTGGCGCGGACAATTTGAACCAGGACAATTCGGAGTGGACTATTCGGAGTGGACAATTTGTAGCGGAAATTCGGAGCTGTACAATTCGAAGCCGGATAATTCGGATCTGGTCATTTCGGAAGGTACAACTCGTAGTGGCCAATTTGAAGACAATCATTTCGGGTAAAATTCTGGCGTGGACAATTTGGACCTGGACAATTCGGAGTGTGCAATTCGGAGCGGAAATTCGGAGCTGGACAATTTGGTGCTGGATAATTCGGATCTGGACATTTCGGAACGTACAATTCGTAGCGGCCAATTCGAACACGGTCATTTCGGATAAAATTCGGGCGCAGACAATTTGGACTTGGACAATATTATTCATAGTGGTCAATTCGGATAGCACAATTCGTAGCTCCCAAAATTGGTGATGGGATTGCACTTTTAAGCCAAATTTTCATACCCATCTCCATCACCCAGATGTACAATTATGTTGAATTATCCGGCTCCGAATTGTCCGGCCACCCGGACAGAGATTGTTGCTTTGCTTTCTAACAAAAAATCACAATTCCTGTGGCTTTGTTGAATGTTACAATGAGGTGAAAATTTTATTGTCCTTACTATTCCTACAAACATCAATTTCTTCCACAGTAGGCCTAATTGTCGAGCCACCAACTAGAGGGACTGATGTGAAGAAGTTGTCAGAAATCACATTATACGCCCCGGATATATGACATCAACTATATCGCGGATAATTCTTTCACCCTGTTTTTTCTGGTTGATTGCAAACTTTACCAGTGTAGTTTATACTTGAATATTGAGTAATAACTTGTAGATGAGTCACAAGGCACCCACACTTTCAACCCATAGGCTACCTGGCAGGTCTAGACTTCATATTCTGACGAAATGAGCATCGTCCTCTAAAAACAACCAACTGCTCATCGACTGTAACGTCTTGGTGTTGCATAAAGCGTCGAGTGCCACCGATATAGTCTTTGAATCCATTTGGTCCCAGACGTCATGAATTGGTGCTATAATGTGTTTTTACAGTGCGTGCATTCTTGTCATCAAAGCAATGATTTCAAGAATTTATATAATTATTGCGAGAGAAAACGATTCAATAAGCCGTAATGAGTGTTGTCATTACGTGCAGCAATAATCCAATTGGACCAGCAAGCTATTTCAGCACATTTTGAAAGCCCTGTCTTCCCATAGCATACCAATACGTACATAATTATGCATACAATTGACAATAATAAAACAATATATTCGGAGCTTAAAGTGTGGGAAAATAAGTGCTTGGACGCCTCTTACCTTTCGAAAAGGAGTGCCTGGACGACCCTTACATTTCCAGACTGTGCACGCTGACCAATAAGCGCCAGGACAAGGCTCAGATTTTGAAATAAGTGCATGGACGCCGTCCATGACCGTCCAGGCACACTTTAAGCCCTGAATATAGTCTTATAAAACATGACATAAATTGAACCAACGACACTGCAATGTAAAATATCACGAATTAAGTTGCAAAATAGAACTTTGCGCAGTATCCAATTGCATTATTACCATTGGGGTCCATATGGACCCCAACCCCCCCTATGTGTATAATTGCCTCACATCTGGCCCCACAAGTGGTGTGGAAATTAATTATTTGCAGGAATTACTACTCGCCATAAATGATGAAAAGTCATAAAATTTCAGTTTTTTAAGTGCATGTCATCACCGATTTTTATTCAATTGAAAACACGCTTGGGATCGATCCATATTGACCCCAACATACTACGAGGGTTAATAAAGATTTTTGTTGTATTTGGAGTGTTTTATTTAAATTTTATGATTCTTTGGAGAGCAGGCCTATTGGGTTGTCAAGCTACTGTTGCCATCTAGCGACCTATTGCAGTGGCGTAGCCAGGAATTTGTAATGGGGGTTTATGGCCAGATACCCTGTTTTTTGCTATTTTTTCTTACTTAAATGGATAAATAACATTTAAACAACCTTTTTCCGGAGACAATGGGGGTTTAACCCAGAAACCCCTCTTGCCTACGCCACTGACATATTGGATCCATTGTTGTCAACTTGCAAGATTTTCGTAATCGCAATCTCAAGATTTCTACAGCGCCAATAAAAGCGAATCAATTATGTATTTTGGATAGAAACGCAGTCATAGGCAGCAGATACGTCAAATGGAGCAATTGCTGTCACCTTAATTTTGACTACTGACAGAACGGGCAGCCTGCAATATGCGACGCTAATAGCAACCTACATTCGTCAATCCAGCTTCCATTTAAGTGTAAATACCACTTATGCGCAATAATGTTATACCCCCTAGGTTGGTTGTCCTGCCATGGGGTTTCCCGGGAGGGTTTGTCCAGGGTAAAATGTCCGTGCACCGGTGTAAAGGTTTCAAATTGCCCCCTCCTAAACATTACCCCCCCCCCGGTAACTTGAAACCGGTTTCAGACTACACCCCCCCCCCCCCCCAAAACTAGATTTGCATCAATCATCGCATTTATTACACTAAAAAATCAGAAAAATCATCCCGCTTCTTGTTTTGGCCTGCAAATTTTCATCCGTCATCCCACCTCGAGGTTTGCTATCAATATTTTGATCCGAAAAAATAATAGCCTTGAAGTCATTTTCTCCATGTAAACTTCAGCGGCGAATAGTATTTTAGTGGCAGTTGAAAATATTGATAAAAAACCACGAAGTGGAATGACGGATGAAAATATTCAGACTAAAACAAGAAGCGGGATGAATTTTTTGATATTTTTAGTGCAATAAATGCGACGATTGATGCAATTTACAGTTTGCAGAGGTAATGTTTGTGAGAGGGTAATCTGAAACCTTTACACCGGTAGAGCATGATTTCGACTCTATGATAACTCTTATGTGACGTTATTACAACTCTGATAGACTTGTTTCTAAATATAATTATTTTTGTAAATTTGTATTTCAGCAAATACTTTTTTGCCTAATTATTTCCAACTTCAGCTTAAGATGCATTCGCCAGATGGCAGAACACACACAGTGTCAAAACATCCAGCTTTAGTTGTATTAGTGCGACACAATTTGACCGTCGCCATTTTTGAGTCATGACAGTGTGCAACTGATTATGGAACTCATATTCTGCTTTTATCACAAACCTCGATAGACTTTTGTGCTGTGTGTGTGTGTATTCGTTTAATAAGCAAAAACAGTTTGGCAAACCGCAACCTGCTAATGGTTCATGCGTCATATTTATTCCTCCTAGACTCGATTAGTGGATGGTGAGTCATAACATTGAATATTAGATCGTCGAATATCATTGTATGTTGTTCTGTGTCATCCATATTTCTTTATCATTAATATTCAAACATGCTCTTTGCCATGGTAAATAATTATTCGCTTGTTACAGCATTTTTTAAATCAATCCAACTTACAGTTTTGCAATAATCCTACCCTTCGATACTGCGTCTGTCTGGTCATGAATCAGTTCAATCAATTCCGTTTTTGTTTAGACTGCATTTGCGTTTCTTCAATTTAATTTCTTATTAATTCATTCAAGAATTCATGGTTAATTTTTTGGATCCTCTTCAAATGACTAAACTCAGAAGAAAACTATTTCGTTAAAGAACTTCTTGTTTAGCCATTGTTTTGCTTCATCCAACTTCAATTAAAACAAAATTTCCTTTGCATATTCTTCCTATATTTGAAAAGCATTCTTTCAATTAATCCAGCTTCTATTCAAGGAAAATTATTTCAGTCAATTCACACGCTATTTACAAGAGAAATTTTGTTACGCTGTTTGGCAGAAGGCAGTTTTGATTCGTATGTTTTATGACACAATTAATTGTCTATAAACTAATTTGCCAAATCCTATGTGTGCAGGATTTCAAACCAACATGAAGACCTGAGATTTAAAATAGTCATTATTTCAGCTTACTTCCATGAGATAGAGTCCTTCTTAGTCCAGAGTCAGTGTAATCTGTTTATGTACAAATATGGAACAGTTGGGACACAGTGAATTTAGGCAACCAACTATTCATGAAAGCAAAAGTCAATTAAAACAAGCTTGAACTGAGTCTGGCCATTGTTGCTAATTACTCTCACAACGAACTTAACAATGAACTGAAAACACTCATGTTGTTGTCATGACTTTAATATGCGCAACAATCCAATTTATGTTCTAATTGCACCACTATATTTTTAAACTATAAAAAATGAATTGTTATTGATTTTTGTAAAGAAATTGTCTGTGTCAAAGCTCTTCTGATTTCAGTTGAAACAGTAATCTTCGCCAATAGCAATATTCTTTGTGTTTCTGTTTAGAAATTTTTTCTGAGTCAACTTATTCGTCTGATAAAAAATCGTACCGAGTAATAACACTACGGTTTACTGGTATACGATGGCTGAATTGCATCAGTATTTCATCATGACATGCCTATCTTTAGACGGAAAATGACTAATATTATCAGATGAAGCAAGAATCCATCTTTAATCAACTTCAGACTCGAATGGAGTCATCATCAATTTGAGAAACTTGGACATTTTTGCTGCAGTTGGAAAGGTCATTATCTAAACAGTTTTGGTATTTCAAGTCAATGTCTGCGTCACAGAGTCATCATGGCGTTGTCTTGAAAATGTTGATCGTAGAATCTCAGGCTACACAAAGTCGATTTTTTTGAGTACTGGAAGAAATCTTGAGCGATAAAACAGTTGTGTGGGTAGGTTACCATGATGGCGCATGCAAGATCAGATATGGGGGGGAAACAATGCAATTGCCAGATGTGTCAGAAATCATTTGTTACTCACTTTGAACTGAAAACGCACATGAGTACTCATACAGGAGAGAAACCATACACATGTCAGTTGTGTCAGAAATCATTTGCTTCACACAGTCGCCTGAAAAGGCACATGAACACTCATACTGAGAAGAAACCATACAGGTGCAAATTATGTCAAAAATCATATGCTGAATGTAGTTATCTGAAAATGCACATGAGCACACATACTGGGGTAAAACCATACAGTTGTGAACTCTGTCAGAAAGGATTTATTAAGTGCAGTCATCTGAAAACGCACATGAGACTCCATACTGGAGAAAAACCGCATAAGTGCCAGTCATGTGAGAAATCATTCATTCAAAGTATTAATTTGAAAACGCACATGAGAACCCATACTGGAGAGAAACCATACAAATGTTATCTATGCCAGAAATCATTCGCTACTAACGGGCATCTGAAAATGCACACGAGAATCCATTTGGGTGAAAAATTATACAGGTGCGATATATGCCAGAAATCATTTATTGAAAGATCTACCCTGAAAAGGCACATGAGAACACATACAGGAGAGAAACCATACATATGCCTGCTATGTCAAAAGGCATTTACTAATCACAGCACTTTGAAAGTGCACATGAGAACCCATACTGGAGAGAAACCATACAGTTGCCCGATATGTCAGATATCATTTTCCTATCACGGTCAGGTAAAAATGCACATGAGAACACATGCTGGAGAAAATCCATATATATTTAAGGGTTTCAAAAAAATTGGAAATGTCAAGATACACAGAAGAAGTGATGAAACTGAGAGCCAGCACTCACATAATGAATCGATAACCAGTATGTGTTCTACAGCAGAACAATTTGAGCTCCATGCAAGAACACAGCCACAGGATCTTACAATTGGACGAGAAGTTATGGCTAGCATGTCTGATCGTTTCATTGCATTTGGTAGTTCATGTATCAATGAAGGTTTTTCAAAGAACAAATATCTGGATTCACGTGGAAATGCAATTGAGTTGCAGAGAAACAGAGATGAAGAATGTCTGAGACTCCATACTAGGGAAAAACCGCATAAGTGCCAATCATGTGAGAAATCATTCAGTCAAAGTAGTGGTTTGAAAAAGCACATGAGAACCCATACTGGAGAGAAACCATACAAATGTTATTTTTGCCAGAAATCATTCGCTACTAACTTTCATCTGAAAATGCACACGAGAATCCATTTGGGTGAAAAATTATACAGGTGCCATATATGCCAGAAATCATTTATTGAAAGATCTACCCTGAAAAGGCACATGAGAACACACACAGGAGAGAAACCATACATATGCCTGCTATGTCAAAAGGCATTTACTAATCACAGCACTTTGAAAGGGCACATGAGAACCCATACTGGAGAGAAACCATACAGTTGCCCGATATGTCAGATATCATTTTCCTATCACGGTCAGGTAAAAATGCACATGAGAACACATGCTGGAGAAAATCCATATATATTTGAAAGATTCACAAAAGTTGGAAATGTCGGGATACACAGAGGAACTGATGAAACTGAGAGCCAACACTCACATAATAAATCGATAACCAGTATGTGTTCTACAGCAGAACAATTTCAACTCCATGCAAGAACACAGCCACAGGATCTTACAATTGGAAGAGAAGTTATGGCTAGCATGTCTGATCGTTTCATTACATTTGTCAGTTCATGTATTAATGAAGGTTTCTCAAAGGAAAAATATCTGGATTCAAGTGGAAATGCAATTGAGTTGCAGAGAATCAGAGATGACGAATGTCTGTGTATTACCAAAGTAAAATCTTCTGTGGATGAAAAGGCATCTTCGTTGACATCTTTTGGATGTGGTATTTGTGACAAATTACTTAAAACAGAGGAGGATTTTCTCGATCATTGTTCAAGCCATCAGTTTTCACCACCTCATGATTTATTTTGTGAAATGTTGTGAGTTATGATTGAACATACTGTTGTGAATTTTGATTGAACGCACTTGCAGAAGAAAATAGAAGGAGATTTTAAATAGACACATTCTGTACTTACGTGAATAGTTTTTTTCTGATTGCATTTAAGAATAAATTGTTCTGCGCCCATGTCTGTGGATCGGACCTACAGTGATTTTTTAAGCTACAATATTTCTTACATGGCATTATTTAAATGTCATGATTGGGTATTTTACGAATGAGACTGATAGCTCAAATCTTCCCTGACATTAGTTTCTCTTCCACAATTCATGACCTGGGTGTTACCCTCGACTGTGCACTCAGTCTCAGCCAGCATGTCAACCCCCTTTTCTCGAAGCTGTTACTACCAGCTTCGTCAACTTTGAGTGATTGCACGCACTCTCTCTCTCTCGCTCATGATATGCTAGTAGTTCTTGTTCATGCCTTCATAACCAGTCGAATCGACCATTTTTACTCAGTGGGACGTTTAGATCGGGTTCTGCGCTCTGCTGCCCGGCTCATTGGACAAATCCCTAAATTTTCCTCTGTTTCTACAGTCTACATGTGTGATGTGCTGTATTGGTTGCCAATGACCCAATGCATCCTTTATCGAATTGCTGCCCTGGTTTCTCATATCCTTGGTTGTGCTCCATCCTACATGCGCGTTCTCTGTCGTCCAGTCTCTGACAATGAAGCGCGTTGGGCCCTTCGCTCTGCTGCGAACGGACAACTGCCTGTTCCACAGGCTCGCTTAGCGACCAGACAGCGCCGAGAGTTCTCGGTTGTGGGGCCGTCAATCTGGAATGACCTCCCCCTAACTTCCATTTCCACCTGACCAGTCAATCCTTATTCCTTAAGTCCCTTAAATCTTTTTTCTTTTGCCGTAGCTGGGCTGGGAGCGCCTCTGAGTAGTTTCTGGAAGGGGCGCTATATAAATGCTAATAATGAATGACTGATAGTTATTGTCGGAATCCTGATTTTTGCAGCTTCCATTACTTAATCCTCAGTTTTATTTTTGCTACTAAAGTTTATCAAACGTAATAGTTTTGTTACTGATGTTATTCAAAAACATGTATTATTATTATTATTATTATTATTACATAAATTTATTACGCGCGCAAGGTCACACCAAAGTGTACTAACTATCTTGACTATAAGTTTTAAGCAGCCATACTGTTCATTTTGTTAATGTAACCCTACAGCGTTCTGTCTGAATTCAACGAATATACATATATAATTTATTCGCTAGATGACAGGAAATACGTTCACAAACTCCAGCATTCGTTATGTGTCATTACAAGTAAACATGTAATAGGTCGCCATTTTGTTTTGAAGACAGCATTAATCTGATCTTAGGGAAATTCCTCTTTAACTCAAACCTAGTTAGATTCCATTATTCTTCGTATTTCATTTAGTGGATAAGCACGTTTAATGGGAAACGTGTGGTTTAGCGTCGTAAGTTATTTTCACGCTTTTAATAACACAAAAATCGCCGCAAATTATTTCTGATAGCGTACATTTCACCAACTGATGTAACGGGGCGCGGACATTTCCTCCCTGGACAAAACCCCCCCGGACAATAACCCCCCCGGACAATTCCCCCTGATTTAGCCTAGGACATTAACCCCCGGACAATTCCCCCCTTTGCTTCCAATTCAGTAAAAATGCGTTTAATCCAACTTCTATTTAAATAACAATTATTTTGATCCATCCAGCTCCAATTTAAGCAAGAATATTTTCATCAATCCAGCTTCCATTTAAGCAAGAATACTTTCATCAATCCAGCTCCAATTTAAGCAAGAATATTTTCATCAATCCAGCTTCCATTTAAGCAAGAATATTTTAATCAATCCAGCTCCAATTTAAGCAAGAATATTTTAATCAATTCAGCTCCAATTTAAGCAAGAATATTTTCATCAATCCAGCTCCAATTTAAGCAAGAATATTTTCATCAATCCAGCTCCAATTCAAGCAAGAATATTTTCATCAATCCAGCTTCCATTTAAGTAAAAATTATTTTGTATCAATCCGGCTTCTATTTAGCAAGATATCCTTTCACCAATCCAACTTAGGACCGCCGTTTTATAGTAATACCACTTACACGCAATATGTTCGACAGGGGGGGAATTGTCCTACCCGGGGGGGGGGGAATTGTCCGGGAGGGTTTTGTCCGGAGGGGGGGTTTGTCCGGGGGGGGGTTTGTCCAGGGGGGGGAAATGTCCTACACTCACTACGTCAGCCATTAGATACCTTAATCCACATTCCATTTCTCAAGTGTTTTTTCATCAATTCAGCTTCTATTTCATCCATAAGTTTTCATCAATCCAGCTTCCAATATCACTCAATTTTGTCTGTTTGTCACGTTATAACGATTTCATCAACGAAATGTGTAAATACATACGCTAAATAATAAAATACGCTAAAATACATGATATCGATTTTGAGATAATAAAATACGCTAATATACAATTTTACCAGTTAGGCAATAGGACGTTGGCAGAAATATTTCAAGGCGCTTTTTGTGCCATTATAAGCGTGAAAATAATTTACGACGCTAAAATACACGTTTACCCGTTTAAGTACAAGATCGCCCTCAAGTGTTTTATCATTAATCCGGCTTCCATTTCAAATATAGTAGGAGTTGGATTGATGAAAATGTTCTTGCTTAAATTGGAACTGGATTGATGAAAGTGTTCTTGGTTAAATTGGAGCTGGATCGATGAAAACGTTCTTGCTTAACTTGCAGTTAGATGGATGAAAATGTTTTTGCTTAAACTGGAGCTGGATTAGTGAAAACATTCTTGCTTAAAATTGGAGCTGGTTTATGAAAATGTTTTGCGTATATTGATGCTGGATTGATGAAAATAACTGTTGGTTGAACAGGGGCTGGATTTATGAAAATATCGCTTGATAAATGGAAGCTGGATTCTGGTTTTTACATGTTAAAAAGAAACTTTATTAATGATAAAACGCTTGAGAAATGGAAGCTGGAGTAAAATATTTATATATCAAGCAGAAGCAGAGTTTTTTTATGTGAAATGGAAGCTGGATCAAGGTCTGTTTTCCTACTTTGAACAGTTCTTTTAATGTCCTACACTCGTTTTGTTTGCAAATGGTTCATGCATCATATTTATACCCCCGTGGACTCGATTAGTGAATGTTAAGTCATAACACTGAATATTAGATCGTCGGATATCCTTGGATGTTGTTCTGTGCCATGCGTCATTCTTTAGAATTAATACTCAAACGTGCATTTTGCCATGGTAAATTATTCGCTTGTTACAGCATTTTTTAAAATCAATCCAACTTACAGTTTTGCAATAATCCTTCTCTTCGATACTGCGTCTGTCTGGTCATGAATCTGTTCAATCAATTCCGTTTTTGTTTAGACAGCATTTGCGTTTCTTCAATATAATTTCTTATTAATTCATTCAAGAATTAATGGTATAATTTTTTGAATCCTCTTCAAATGACTATACTCAGAAGAAAACTATTTCATTAAAAAAACACTTGTTTAGCCAAAAAAAGAGCAAAATTTCCTTTGCATATTCGTCCTCTATTTGAAAAGCATTCTTTCAATTAATCCAGCTTCTATTTAAGGAAATTTATTTCAGTCAATTCACACGCTATTTACAAGAGAAATTTTGTTACGCTGTTTGACAGAAGACAGTTTTGATTCATATCTTTTATGACACAATTAATTGTCTATAAAACAATTTGCCAAATCCTATGTGTGCAGGATTTCAAACCAACATGAAGACCTGAGATTTAAAATAGTCATTATCTCAGCTTACTTCCATGAAATAGAGTCTTTCTTAGTCCAGAGTCAGTGTAATCTGTTTATGTACAAATATGGAACAGTTGGAACACAGTGAATTTAGGCAACCAACTATTCATGAAAACAAAAGTCAATTAAAACAAGCTTGAACTGAATCTGGCCATTGTTGCTAACCACTCTCTCAACGAACTTAACAATGAACTGAAAACACTCATGTGGTTGTCATGACTTTATTATGAGCAGCAATATAAATTATGTTCTCATTGCACCACTCTATTTTTTAAACTATAAAAAATGAATTGTTACTTATTTTCTAAATAAATCGTTTGTGTCAAAGCTTCATATTTCAGTTGTGTCATGAGTTATCTTTAATGGTGAGTTAGGCCCTAGCCTATTACGGACCAGGGTGTTTAAGACTAATACGAAGTACTAGACTATAGAACAAAGCACAGAACTCGTTTAGAAATTATTAAGGTAAAAAGACAACTGAAATTAAACTGAAAGACATAATACATATAGAGCAAAATAATATCGTCGATAGCTTAAATCTATAGCGCCCTAATCGATGGTCGTGCCCTCCCCCAGACCCCACCCAACAACTGGTCGATGACTCACGTTACCGTTCGCGTGGCGACAGTTTCTGTAGGTGTGAAGAAGTCCTACGGATTTCACAGCGAAGGGCTTCTGTCGGCTCACTGGTCTGGTTCGGTTGCTCCGTTCTGAAGTCGACTTCGTCCGTTTCCTCGTTCCAGGATGGAAGAAGAACCCAGCGTCCAGAGTTGCAGTCCTGCTGGCGTTCCAGTCACGACCGCTGACCGCGTCTTGTAGAGGAGTGCCTTCCGGCACCGCCCACCTCCTGTCGTAGAAGTGGCGGAGAAGTTTCCGCTCTCGGACACCGCCCACCTCCTGTCGTAGACGTGGCGGAGAAGATGACTCCGTCCTCGTCTGATAGCACCGTAGCACCGTTGTGCTTCGTATTCTCCTGGCAGCACGGTTGTGCCCCGTAAACCCGCCTGGTAGCACCGTTGTGCCCCGTAAACCCGCCTGGTAGCACCGTTGTGCTCCGTATTCGCCTTCCGACCACTGGACTCCGACGGTTGACTTCCGACGATTGACTTCCGACGATTGACTTCTGACGACTCACGACGATTGACGACGATTGATCCCGATTGACCCCCAGACAGTCTGTACTCGCTTATATAGCCTATCCGCCTCCAGACAGATGACCTTTACCCCCGGCACACCTTCTTGGACCCAACGACCATCGACGACCATCGATATATTAATATATATATATATATATATAGCTATGTGGCACTAAGTATATATTATAATATTGTCACAATGTTCCTTTAAGCATATAATAATTATATAGGCCTAAGACATAGCCCAACATAGATACAATTATATAAGCATACAATAACGGCCTAATGATATTTACAAGGGCAACTCGTGACAATGGCCCCACACTTAAGAGAAAACTAACTTAGCTTTTCTTTACAACTAAATTTAAAAACGATTGCCCTGTCAATATCTAGGTTTACTTATCCTAGTTCCTTTTAAGACCTACAGATGGCGGCTTAAGAAATCGGCTCCCACATTTTCAGACCCTTTTATGGAGCGTATAGTAAAACAATAAGGCTGCAAAATTAAAGCCCAGCGCATTAATCTCCCATTCACTATATTAGCTCCTCGAAGATAGATTAAAGGATGATGATCTATCCCACTTACTCACTAGCAACATAGTAGAGACCTATGCTGCTTTTGAAGGCTCAATAAGGCCTAACCTGATCATGTCATCTATTTCATTGTCCACCTCTTGCCTCATTGCAGAAGGCACAGGATATGGTCTCTTCCGCACTGGAACATTCGACGTAAGCTGTATCCGATGTCGGACTAGGTTGGTTCGTCCTGGCACATCACTGAAGATGTCTTGGAATTCTTCCAAGAGATTTTCGACCTCCTTCTTCTGATCTGCTGACAGATCATGGCCTATCTCCACATCTTTGTAAGTTTCTCTTTGCAGGTTGTTAAAGAGTGGCAGATTTCCTTCCCCTGTCATCCTCATCTCTGCATCAGATAATTCTTCCACGACAACAGCTGCTCCTACAGCTTGAGTTTCGTCGTTCACGGCTTCCTCGCTCGATCTATTCTCGCTCTCTGTTTGACGCTCATAATAGCGTTTCAGCATGTTCGCATGGAACGTCTTTGTTCGGTGAGGAAACTGGATTACATAGTCAGCTTCTCCAAACCGTTTCAGTACTTGAAATGGACCTTTCCATTGCATCTGCAGTTTGTTGCTTTCTGTAGGCAAAAGTAGCAGTACTTTATCACCTGGATCAAACTTTCGAGGCTTTGCATGCTTGTCAAAATTTCGCTTATACTTATCAGCGGCTCTTTGCAGATTTTCTTGCGCCAAATGACAAGTCTCTTGAAGACGATTCCTCAGATCGACAACATACTCATAAGTCGTTTTCGCCTCTGGTTCTGCAATGTCTTTAGTCCACAGTTCTTTCAAGATATCCATGG
Organism: Lumbricus terrestris; assembly: GCA_949752735.1. Taxonomy (NCBI): domain Eukaryota; kingdom Metazoa; phylum Annelida; class Clitellata; order Crassiclitellata; family Lumbricidae; genus Lumbricus; species Lumbricus terrestris. The sequence goes on along the minus strand of OX457048.1, from coordinate 4,267,761 downwards.
ACCCTCGCACATGCCTTCCGTAAATCATCTCAAATGGACTGAATCCCGTACTTTCATTACTGACCTCACGATATGCGAACATCAAAGGATCTAAGTACCGATCCCAATCTTTCACTTTCTCTGCACACATCTTCCGAAGCATTTGTTTAATGACTCCGTTATATCGTTCAACCAATCCACAGTTCTGACTGTGATATGGAGTGCTGAATAGTTGCTTTATCGACAGAAGTCGACCTACTTCTTTCATCATTGCTCCTGTGAACTGTGATCCATTATCACTCAGCAACTCCAATGGAGCACCCATTCTTGAAAAGATGCTAAGCAATGCTTCTGCAACAGAACAGGTGTCAATTTGCTTAAGTGCGATACACTCAGGATAGCGGCTTGCACAATCCACCAATGTTAAGATGTACCGGTGTCCTCGCTCCGAGCATGGAAGTGGTCCAATCAAGTCGACCACGCATCTCTTAAAGACCGTGTCGATTATCGGCATTTTAATCAACGGCACTTTCTGAACTCGCCCCTTCGGCAAGGTTCTTTGACAAATGTCGCAGGATCGACAGTACCTTCCAATATCACTGTAGCATCCTGGCCAAAAGAATTGCGATAGAATTCTCTCTTGAGTTTTGTGAATGCCCAAGTGTCCTCCAAGAATTGAGCTATGGGCTATTTCCATTACTCTGGTTCTCAACTTGGATGGAATTACCAGCTGCTTCACTTCATCGCCGAAGTTATGATGTGGTGATCGAAACTTGCGGTACAGCAACCCTCGTTCCACATCAAAGCGTACGACGCGATCAACATCGTTCTTGACAGGTGTTTCTTTCTGTGCTGAATACTCCCAGCATTTCTTCAACGAACTGTCTTCAGCCTGCTCCTTCTTCAGCGTTTCCAATGTGACTTCATTCTGAAATTCTGGGACTCTTAACTGCTTTGGCAATGATTTCGCTTTCTCTTTCATATTTCGAGTCTCCACGGCTGACGTCACATTTAACTGCTCTTCGGCACTCATCTCATCTTTCCCTGCGTCAATTAACAAGTCTTGTTCATGCACTTCAGTGCTCTTGTCAAAGGATCTGGGCCGTAGTTCCGCTCCAGATATATTTCCAATTACGAGGTCGTATAGTGTTTCCTTCATGCAGAGCGCTTTCACTTTCCCTGTGAAGTAGTCCGTTCTGACTTCAATGATAGCGGTTGGCACTTTCCTTATAGTTTTGTCAATCAGAATGCACAATTCATGCTTCCCCGTCATCTGATTCTTTTTCACCAGCTTCCTGGCTACAACAACTGACGAACATCCGGTGTCTCGAAGCACTTCGACCTGCTGATCACCTACATAACCTATCGTCGTTTTCATATCAGTTCCGTATTTTCCCGGTCTACTTGCTTCAGCTATGACGTGCGCTTTACAACCACATCTCAGTTCGACATCTTCACCATCCGAAAGATTTTTCAACGCCTGACCAGCGTTTTCATCACATCCTTCCTTGACCAGCGTCCTTTCTGGATCAGTAGAAGTTGCTGTCGTTCTATGCGTTTTCTTATCAACTGCAGAAGATGTTGGTTTATCCATGTTCTCAGCTTTTTGTTTCTGTGCATTTCTAGGCTTCCAGGAAGTCTGCATTCCTGCTGCTTTCTGTGAAGTAGGCCTATTCATTCTAAATCGGCAAGAATTATAGGAATGTCCTGGCCGATTGCAGAAAAAACAAAGCCTATCAGTAGCCCCATTACGACTTTGGTCTTTCCGTCCAGTCCTCTCATTTTCCTTAGTGAAGTCTGGCTTGAGAAATTTTCTCTCTGTTCTTATTTCTTTTTCTGCGAAGTTCGACTGGTATGGCTGCTTTAGCCTTCCGTCGTGTGCCTCCGTGTAGGTCTCCGCTAATTTAGCTAGTTCCTGAAGATCTTTTGGCGCTCTTTCTCTCAAGAAAAGCGACAATTCTTTGCTCACAACCGAAAGATACTGCTCCTTTACCAGCAAACTCTTCAGTCCTTCAAAGTCTTGAGTGACTTTGGCGAGCTCAATCCATCTCATCATGTAGCTTTCTAACCTAGTGATGAACTGTTGAGGCGATTCACCTGTTTCCGGTCTACTAGTATTAAACCGTTTGTGAAAGCCTTCCTCCGTCATTTGATATCTTTTCAGAAGAGCATCTTTCAATGCGTCATAATCGTCGTATTGTTCAGGCGGCATACGCGCATACACTTCTAAAGCGCGTCCCTTCAAAAGCGCGGCTAAATAAACTGCCCATTCTTGCCTTTTCCATTTTCGAATAGACGCATATTTCTCAAATCTTCTCAGATAAGCGTCCATATTATCTTTGCCATCCTCGAATGGAGGCAGCTTTGGTCCTTTCCTCGCATTGACTGTCCAATCCGAGGTCCGCTCCTCTTCCTCATCCTCTTCACCATCCTCCTCCGATGCTGCGTTTTCACTCACGCTTCTGATGCTAGCCGACCGTACAGCTTTCCCTTCGAGCTTAGCTTTTTCCAAAGCCATGGATTGCTCATGCTGCTCCTTTTGCATTTCCAAGGCCTGCTCGTGCGCCTCTGTCTTCATCTTTCTTTCTAATTCTAATTTTCTCATTGCGCATTCATCGGCTTCGGCTTTTGATTGTCTTTCCAACTCTATGGCTTCGGCTTTGGCTCGTCTTTCCAAATCGAAGGCTTCGGCTTTTGCCTGTCTTTCCAAATCAAACTTCTGTCGCTCCATCTCAAACTTTTTGAGTGCGTTTTCTTCGGCTACGGCTTTAGCCTGTTGCTCCATATCCAACTTCTTGAGTGCGTTTTGTTCTGCTTCTGCTTTAGCCTGACGCTCCATCTCAAACTTGCGCAACTCTCTGTCAGCTGCTCGCTCTTCTCGCTCAAGAATCCGTTTCTGTCGCGCTTCCTCATCAGCTGTGTGCTTTTCCACAAACTGAAGAAGCTCAGGCCCTTTCAAGCCACTCCTTTCGGCAAGTGCTATCAATTGCTCCATGTCGAGAAATAATTAGCAGACTGGGCTAAACTGAAACAGAATATCCCCTCAGCCACAAATGCTAGTCTATTCAGTCTAGATAATTATCTTAGACCCCACTATAGGCGACGCTAAAAGAAGTATGTCTTTAAACAATCCCTCTGGCCTATTTTATGCAGCGTACAACACCTACCCTATCCTAGCATAAACAATCTTTAGCAATGCTTCAATGCGTTTAGCTAAAATGTCTAGCAGTGCCTAAATCCCCGTCTAATTCTAACGAGACAATGAAAGCTATGTTATACTAATACCCCGACACTAGCCTAAACAAACTCAACCATCCCACCGCTGCCACCACATTGTCATGAGTTATCTTTAATGGTGAGTTAGGCCCTAGCCTATTACGGACCAGGGTGTTTAAGACTAATACGAAGTACTAGACTATAGAACAAAGCACAGAACTCGTTTAGAAATTATTAAGGTAAAAAGACAACTGAAATTAAACTGAAAGACATAATACATATAGAGCAAAATAATATCGTCGATAGCTTAAATCTATAGCGCCCTAATCGATGGTCGTGCCCTCCCCCAGACCCCACCCAACAACTGGTCGATGACTCACGTTACCGTTCGCGTGGCGACAGTTTCTGTAGGTGTGAAGAAGTCCTACGGATTTCACAGCGAAGGGCTTCTGTCGGCTCACTGGTCTGGTTCGGTTGCTCCGTTCTGAAGTCGACTTCGTCCGTTTCCTCGTTCCAGGATGGAAGAAGAACCCAGCGTCCAGAGTTGCAGTCCTGCTGGCGTTCCAGTCACGACCGCTGACCGCGTCTTGTAGAGGAGTGCCTTCCGGCACCGCCCACCTCCTGTCGTAGAAGTGGCGGAGAAGTTTCCGCTCTCGGACACCGCCCACCTCCTGTCGTAGACGTGGCGGAGAAGATGACTCCGTCCTCGTCTGATAGCACCGTAGCACCGTTGTGCTTCGTATTCTCCTGGCAGCACGGTTGTGCCCCGTAAACCCGCCTGGTAGCACCGTTGTGCCCCGTAAACCCGCCTGGTAGCACCGTTGTGCTCCGTATTCGCCTTCCGACCACTGGACTCCGACGGTTGACTTCCGACGATTGACTTCCGACGATTGACTTCTGACGACTCACGACGATTGACGACGATTGATCCCGATTGACCCCCAGACAGTCTGTACTCGCTTATATAGCCTATCCGCCTCCAGACAGATGACCTTTACCCCCGGCACACCTTCTTGGACCCAACGACCATCGACGACCATCGATATATTAATATATATATATATATAGCTATGTGGCACTAAGTATATATTATAATATTGTCACAATGTTCCTTTAAGCATATAATAATTATATAGGCCTAAGACATAGCCCAACATAGATACAATTATATAAGCATACAATAACGGCCTAATGATATTTACAAGGGCAACTCGTGACAAGTTGAAACAGTAATCTTCATCAAGAACAATATACTTTGTGTTTCTGTTTAGAAATTTCATCAGAGTCAACTTATTCGTCTGATAAAAAATCATACGGAATAATAACGCTACGGTTTACTGGTATACGATGGCTGAATTGCATTGATCAGTATTTCATCATGACATACCGATCTATAGGCGGAAAATGACTTATATTAACAGATGATGCAAGAAACCATCCTTAAAGCTACTAAAATTCAAACTCGAATGGAGTCATCATTAATGTGAGAAACTGGAATTTTTACTTCAGTTGAAAAGGTCATCACCTAAACAGTTTTGGTATTTCAATTCAATTCCTCTGTCACAGAGTCATCACAACGTTGTCTTGAAAATGTTGACCGGAGAAGCTCAGGCTACACAAAGTCGATTATTTGAGTACTGGAAGAAATAGCGACAGAATCAATTGTGTGGGTAGGCTACCCTGATGGCGCACGCACGATCAGATATGGGAGAAAAACAATGCAATTGCCAGATGTGTCAGAAATCATTTGCTGCTCTCTGTGAACTGAAAAGGCACATGAGTGCTCATACAGGAGAGAAACCATACACATGTCAGTTGTGCCAGAAATCATTTGCTTCACACAGTCATCTAAAAAGGCACACAAGAACACATACTGGAGAGAAACCGTACAAATGTTCTCTATGCCAGAAATCATTTGCTGCTCTCTGTGAACTGAAAACGCACATGAATACGCATACAGGAAAGAAACCATACACCTGTCAGTTGTGCCAGAAATCATTTGCTTCACACAGTCATCTGAAAATACACCTGAGAACCCATACTGGAGAGAAACCATACAGGTGCAAATTATGTAAGAAATCATATGCTCGAAGTGGTTGTCTGAAAATACACATGAGAACACATACTGGAGAAAAACCATACAGTTGTGAGTTCTGTCAGAAAGCATTTCTTGACTGCAGTCATCTGAAAACGCACATGAGAGTCCATACTGGGGAAAAACCGCACAAGTGCCAGTCATGTGAGAAATCATTCAATCAAAACATTGATTTGAAAAGGCACATGAGAACCCATACCGGAGAGAAACCATATACATGTTATCTATGCCAGAAATCATTTGCTACTAACTGGACTCTGAAAATGCACAAGAGAATCCATTTGGGTGAAAAATTATACAGGTGCCATATATGCCAGAAATCATTTAGTGAAAGATCTACCCTGAAAAGGCACACGAGAACACATACAGGAGAGAAACCATACATATGCCTGCTATGTCAAAAGGCATTTGCTAATCACAGCACTTTGAAAGCGCACATGAGAACTCATACTGGAGAGAAACCATACAGTTGCCCGATATGTCAGATATCATTTTCCTATCACTGTCAGGTAAAAATGCACATGAGAACACATGCTGGAGAAAATCCATATATATTTAAGGGTTTCAAAAAAATTGGAAATGTCAAGATACACAGAAGAAGTGATGAAACTGAGAGCCAACACTCACATAATAAATCGATAACCAGTGTGTGTTCTACAGCGAAGGAATTTGAGCTCCATGTAAGAACCCATCCACAGGATCTTAAAATTGGAAGTGAAGTTATGGCTAAAATGTCTGATCGTTTCATTAGATTTGGCAGTTCATGTATCAATGAAAGTTTCTCAAAGAAAAAATATCTGGATTCAAGTGGAAATGCAATTGAGTTGCAGGGATTCAGAGATGAAGAATGTCTGTGGATTACCAGAGTGAAATCTTCTGTGGATGAAAAGGCATCTTCGTTGACATCTTTTGGATGTGGTATTTGTGACGAATTACTTAAAACAGAGGAGGATTTTCTAGATCATTGTTCAAACCATCAGTTTTCACCACCTCATGATTTATTTTGTGAAGTTTTGTGAATTATGATTGAACGCATTTACAGAAGAAAATATTTGTTATAAAAAGATGCTTCAAAAGGAGTTTTGGAACTGACACATTCTGTACTAAGGTGAATAGCTATTTTTTCCTATTGAATTTAAGAATAAATAATTCAGCGCTCATGACTGTAGGTCAGACCTACAGTGATTTTTAAGCTGCATTATTTCTTACTTGGAATTATTTATCTGTCAAGATTGGAGATTTTACGAATGAGACTGATAGTTATTGTCGGAATCCTGATTTTTCCAGCTTCCATTTCTTAATCCTGATTTTTTTTTGCTACTAAGTTTATATAACGTAATAATTTTGTTGCTAATGTTATTCAAAAACATGTGCTAACTATCTTCACTATAAGCTTTAAGCACCCATACTGTTAATTTTGCTAATGTAAACCTACAGCGTTCTGTCTGATGTCTGGTAATCTATCGTTTTAGCGAAATAAATTGTTCGCCATTGCATGGGATTTAGCGTTTATGGTATCCACCCCTCTGGTACCTTGGGTATATCGGGTATAACTTGTGAACGGTAGGGGCATCATCCAAAATTTTAGCTCCAAATGTGTGCCAATGATCCCTCTACAGATTCCTAAAACGTCAAAATTTTATTCCAAATGAAATAAGTATGATTTGGGAAAAACCTTGGTAGCCCGAAGGTTGAATTGGAGCTGAGTTGACTCAGACTAATTGTGATTTAATGAGACGCTTTATTGATAGAAAAAATGTTGCTCAGAAAAAAACTTGATTGATGAAAAGCAACGTTGACATAAATTGGAAACACACAAAACTGCAAGTGTTGGAAGACAATGACAAAAACAATTGCAGAAACTTTGTTTGCGGGCTAGTACTTTGCAGTTAGCACCAGAACTCATGCCACCCAAAGTCATCTTCAAAATTTTATTATGATCTATTGATTAGAGAGGTGCGTACAGTTCAAAAACCGATCTGTCAATTATTTCAGAAACCCACTGATAATAAAGTTGATCATCTGAGAGCTCTCAAGAGAATCTACGCAGGATAAAGCTGTGAAATAGTCGATTAAGTTGTTGGCATAGTGGCGAATACGAGAAAAAAGGATATGGGAGAAAAACAATGCAACTGCAAGAGATATGGGAAATCGTTTACTTGTCAGTCATCTAGAAACACATAAGAGAATTCATACGGGCGAGAAACCATACAAGTGCGTGGTATGCCAGAAACGATTTAGTCAAAGTAGTCGGCCGAAACCTCATATGAGAACCCATGCTGGCGAAAAACCATACAAGTGTCAGTTATGTATAAAATCATTTACTGATCATTGTCATCTGAACTCGCACATGAGAACCCATACTGGAGAGAAACCTTGCACATGTGAGCTATGCCAGAAATGATTTGCTCAGTGTTGTCAGTTGAAGAATCATTTGAAAACCCATACTGACGAAAGGCCATATAGGTGCCAGCTATGTCATAAATCCTTTGCTCTTAATAATTCCCTTATGATACACACAAGAACCCACACGGGTGAAAAGCCATTCATATGTATGGTTTGTAATAAAGGATTCATACATTGTGGAAGCCTGAAGCAACACAGAAGCACTCAAGCTACCGAGAACCAACACACCGGCAATGAATCTCATACCAGGAGCTCTTCCTCAGCGAATCAGTGTGCACTGCGCTCAAGAACACAGCCACGGGATCATATAATTGGAAACAAAATTATTGCTAACCAGCCTGAGCGTTTTGTGACATTAAGTAGTGCACATGTTATTGACAAACCAACATATTATATCCAGATTCAAGTGGAATTCATAATCCTGTACAGAAATTTAAAGATGAAGAATGTCTGCTTATTAGCAATGTCAAACCTCCCGTGGATACAACGATGTCTCTGTCAAACTCCTATGGATGTGGAATATGTGACTTGCATGGAAAAGAGAAGGAATTTCTAGAGCATTGTTCTGGTCATCGACCTTCTACGCCTGCCAATGTACTTGCTGACTTGCATTGAATTACAATCACACGTTATTGCAGTAGAGAAAATTTCTAATGTGCAACGGTGTTTAGAATCTGACGGGCGCTATATAAATTATTATCAATTTATACGGAAGATATGCTATCCAAAGAACACTGGGGCACATATGTACAAGCATGAACAGGTACTTTTTTGGGAAATTTATACAGCATGCAATCTGAAGTGAACCAAGAGGAACTACATGTTATCGTTCTCATGCACTTTAAGATGTTATGAATGGAATTGTAATTGTAATTTTAAGGTTGGAATTTCTGAAGTCTATCTGAACAATTATATGCTATTGTTACTGAAGAGTTTATGAGGGGTGACCGCACAAAATGGTAGCGGATAAAATGGTACGGACAAAATGGTACGGATGAAATGAAAGCTGGATTAGTGAATTTTTATATATGAAATAGAAGCTGGATTAATTAAAAGACGCATGTGAAATGGAAGCTGGATGAAGGCTCTGCATATTTATTTTTGTATATATGAAATGGAAGGTGGATTGATGAAAAAAAACGCTTTGGATATAGAAGCTGTATCATGGTATTTTCATAGATGAAATAGAAGCTGGATTAATGAAAGATGCGTTAAAAATGGAGGATGATTTGAGGAATCTTGTGGCTGAAATTAAAGCTGGATACATCATGAAACGCATGAATGAAAGACATCAATTCAGCTTCCATTTCTCAAGCATTTTTTTCGCCAATCCAGCCTCCTTTTCTCAAGCTTTTTTCTTCACTAGAGCTCTACTTCAGCCACGAAAAAGCCATCCACCCTCTATTTGAGCAATAAAATACCCTCATCCAGCTTCCATTTAAACATACCATTTTCTCCGTACCATTTTGTCCGCTACTATTTTGTCTTAGAACCGTTTATGAATTTCACTACCTGACAGCTATTGTTAGTTGTTAAATCAGAAATTTAGAGCTGTATAAACACTTCTTCTAGACTAGACATTTTACAGATGATCGTGCTAGATGTGCATAATTTTTCATACTATGAAGAGTAATCACTTATTATTTTGGTGTTGCATTCATGATATACTCAATTTTAAACTAAATCAGTAATTCATTATGATTAAGTTTTGGAGGTTATTTGGTCATTAAGAAAGATAGATGTTCCAGTTTTATTAAACGACGCACGTGATTTTTTTTTTCTTTGAGGAGTATTTTATTTACATTTTAGGTACATGTTTTTTATACGACCACCAAGACACCAAGAACTAACGTTGCAGCGTTGTTATCTTTCATAAATCCAACTTCTAGTTTGCCGAGAATCCTTTTAATCGATCCAGCTTCTGTTTACAGGCAAGAATTTGTTCGATAAATCCCGTTTCTATTTCGTCAGCAAATATTTTCATCAGTTTTTCATTGAAAATTATTTTTCATCAATCCAGCTTCAATTTCAGCAGAATATGACTGCACTAACCCTAAAACTAACCCTAACCGACCCTCACGCGCTAAATCCCGCTTCTATTTCGTGAAGAAATATTTTTCATCGAATTTATAAATTTTTGGTGGTCGTATAAAAAACAAGTACCACATTTTATGCTTCTTTGATAGCCGGTGTAAAGGTTTAAAATTACCGCCTCGTAAACATTACCCCCCGGTAACTTGAAACCGGTTTAAGATTACCCCCGGAAACTAGATTTGCATCAATCATCACATTAATTTATTGCACTGAAAAATCAGAAAAATGATCCCGCTTCTTGTTTTGGTCTGAAGATTTTCACCCCTCATCCTACTTTGTGGTATGTTATCAATTTTTTTATCGAAATAAGTAATAGCCTCGAAGCCATTTCTCCATTGTAACTTCAGCGGCGATTGGTATTTTAGTTACAGATGAAAATATTGATAACAGACCACGAAGTGGGATGACGGATAACAAACCACGAAGTAGGATGATGGATGAAAATCTTTAGAAAAAATGAAGCGGGATGATTTTTCAGATATTTTTAGTGCAATGGAACACAATGCTAATAATGCAACGCTAATAGCGGCCTACATTCATTAATCCAGCTTCCATTTAAGTGAAAATACCACTTAAACTCAATAATGCTATTCACAAATATGTAACTATTTTTGACCATAAGCTTTAAGCAGCCATATATATACTGTTAATTTTGCTAATGTAAACATACAGCGTTCTGTCTGCTCTTTCAAAAATCCTATCCTGATTCTTCCTCTTCTCCTCACATCCCCCGCCACTTCAATTCTAAACATCACCCACCTTAGCCGTCCATCTATCTGCCTGCCTGACTCTCCGGACTTGACCCGCTGCCTATCGATTTTGTTTTGATTGAGCGCCTGTGAATAAGCTGGTTCCCGCGACTTGGCTTTTGTGGGCGCTGTAGAAGTCTCGAGATTACGATTACGATTTATTGAATTAAACGAATATACATATATGTGGAGCGAGGTGGTGTAGTGGTGGCGTCGTTGCCTTGAAGCCGGAAGTTTCGAGGTTCGAATCCACCTCACGTCGCCGCGTAGAGACCTTGGGCAAGTCCTTCACTCGCAATTGCTCAGCGCTTCGGCGTGAAACTCCGATGCAGTGTCCGCTCTGTAGTCGGGAGCGCCTCTGAGTAGAAAGATATAACAAGTGCGCATACAAACAAACAAACAAAAAAACAATGTTCAACCAGGTGAGTTATCCTACCCTAGGGGTTTTCCGGGAGGTTTGGCCATGGGAAAATGGCCGTACACTGATAGAGCATTACGTCGTCTCTATGATAACACTCTTCTGTGACGTTTGTTTGTTTGTTTGTTTGTTTGTATGCGCACTTGTTATAGCGCCTCTTCAAGCTTTCGCTACTCAGAGGCGCTCCCGAATGCAGAGCGGACACTGCATCGGTGTTTCACGCCGAAGCGCAGAGCAATTGTGAGTGAAGGACTTGCCCAAGGTCCTTACGCGGCGAGGTGGATTCGAACCTCGAACCTTCCGGCTTCAAGGCAATGACGCCACCACTACACCACCTCGCGTTATTCCAACCATGATAGACTTGTTTCTGAATATTTTTTTATCATTATTTGTTGTAATTTTATATTTCAGCAAATACTATTTGCATATTTCCAACTTCAGGTTAAGATGCATTCGCCAGATGGCAGAATACACAGTGTCAAAACATCCAGCTTTAGTTGGATTAGTGCGACACAATTTGAACGGTCGCCATTTTTGAGTCAACTGATGACAGTGTGCAACTGAATATGGATCTCTTATTCTGCTTTTATCACAGACCTGGATAGATTGTTAAAAAAAATAGATTGTACAAAATTTGCTGTGCGTTTTATTGGTTTATTTCACGTAGATACTGGCTTGAAAGGCATTTTGCCAAACAGAAATCCGCAAGATGTCGTTGAACGCGGCTCTTTGTCTTTCAGTTCTTTTGTTATAACTCGTTAGTGACGTTATTCTAAATAGCATAATGCCTGTGTAAAATCTGGTGTCACGACAACTGATTCACCGACAACTGGTTCAACGACGGTAATCTATCGTTTTAGCGTCGGTAATTATTCGCCATTGCATGGGTTTTAGCGTTGGCCGAACGCAAGTCGGGTTGAGGAAAATAATTATTGATAAATAGAAGTCGGATTGATGAAAATAATTTGTATGAAATAGAAGCGAGATTAATAAAAACATTCTTGCTGAAATTGAAGCTGGATTGATGAACAATAATTTTGAATTAAATAAAAGTTATATTGATGAAAAGTATTTGCTGACGAAATAGAAGCGGGATTGATCAGACTAATTCTAGCCTAAACAGAAGCTGGATCGATGAAAAGAATTTTCGCCAAACTAGAAGTTGGATTGATTAAAAGTAACAATGCTGCAACTAGCGAATAATTACCGACGCTAAAACGATATATTACCTCAACGACAACTGGTACACGGACAATTCGTTCACCGACAACTGGTTCACGACAATTGGCACACGATAATATTGTTGGCTCAACGGAAAATGGTGAATGGAAGCTGGATGAAGGTTTCTTATAGGTGAAATAGAAGCTGGATTGACAAAATAACGCTTGAGAAATGGAAGCCGGATTAGCGATAAAGCGCTTCGGAAATGGAAGCTGGATGGATGTTGAAATACACGAATTAAAATCATCAATCCGACTTCCATTAATCAAGCATTCTATTAATTAATCCTGCTTCTATTCCAGATGTAAAAATACCATTATCCAGCATCCATTTCACGAGCGTTTTTCATCAATCCAGTTCCAATTTAAGCAAGAACATTTTCATCATTTCAGCTCCAGTTAAATCAAGAACAATTTCACAAATTCAGCTGCAATTTAAGCAAGAATATTTTCATCAATCCAGCTCAAGTTTGAGAAAGAATATTTCCATCAATCCAGCTCCAATAATATTGTCGTGTAACAATTGTTGTGAACCAGCTGTCGGTGAACGAATTGTCAGTGAACCAGTTGTCGTGGAACCGTAAAATCTGCTTTTAGCATCGGTAAACGTGTATTTTAGCGTCATAAATTATTCATAGTTGCATGAGTTTCAGCATTGGTCATTATTTTTAATTTATTTTTGATTTCCAATAGTGTACTTCAGCATCCAGGGTCAAGACAGGCAGTTTGGGCAACCAAACATGACACATGAAAGCAGAAAATTAGATAAAACTGGATATTTATCTTACTGGTTGTTACCAACTAGTTGCTGAAGTAACCAGACTACAAATTGACAGCATTCATGTCATTTAGCCAGTTCTAAGAAAGTTATGCTCTATATTTTTTTTAAATTTAAAATTGAATTTTTATTGACTGTTTTAGAAAGTCCATGAGAAAGTAAAGAATATCGTTTCAGAGTCTTGAGTTCCATTGGAACATTAATCTTCCTCAAGGACATTATACCGGATGGTTCTGTATACAACTTTTATGAAGCTCATATAATGAGAGATAAACAATACAATTGCTATAATTATATACATGTAGAAAATTATGTTATCTTGGTAGTAGTCTAACAAAGGCAATTGATAACCCATGCTGTTGAAAAACCACACATTTGCCATATTTGTCAGAAATAATTTGATCAGGGCAATTATCTGAATGTTGAGAAAGTTGTTATATACAATTGATCTTGAACACTGAACAACCTAATGGCGAATTCGAGAACAGATATTGGAGAAAAACAGTTCAGCTGCCAGACATGTCGGAAATCATTTGTCAATAGCAGTCTTCTGAAAAGACACATGAGAATACATACTGGGGAGAAGCCATTCAGATGTCAGCTATGTCAGAAATCATTCAGTAGGGATTGTAATCTGAAAGTGCACATGAGAACGCATACTGGAGAGAAGCCATACTGGTGCCAGGTATGTTGGAAATCATTTGCTAATCACAGTCAGCTGAAAAGGCACATGGGAATGCATACTGGGGAGAAGCGATACCTGTGTCAATTATGTGAGAAATCATTTAATCGAGATTGCTATCTGAAAATGCACATGAAAATCCATACTGGAGAAAAGCCATACATGTGCTACCTATGTCAGAAATCATTTAATGCAGATGGTGCCCTGAAAAGGCACATACGAACGCATACTGGAGAAAGGCCATACACGTGCCAGTCATGTCAGAAACCATTTGCTGATCCTAGTAGTCTGAAAAGGCACATGAGAATACATACTGTGGAGAAGCCACAAATGTGTCAATTATGTGAGAAATCATTTAATCGAGACAGTTATCTGAAAAGGCACATGAAAATCCATGCTGAAGAAAAACCATACATGTGCTACCTATGTCAGAAATCATTTAATGTTGGTGATGCCCTGAGAAGGCACGTAAGAACACATACTGGAGAAAGACCATACATGTGCCAGTTATGTCAGAAACCATTTTCTGATCGTAGTAGTCTGAAAAGGCACATGAGAGTACATTCTGTTGAAAAACCATACACATGTAAGACATTTTGAAGGATTCACAAGAGGTGAATATGTAAAGAAACGCAAAAGACATCAGGCAACTGAGAAGCAAAACTCAAACAGACAATTATCCAATGACCAAAAACTGTTCTACAGCGGAGCAATTGGAACTCCATTCAAGAATCCAGCCACAGGATTTTACAATCGGAAATTAAATTTTTTCCTGATGTGTCTGATTGTTTCGTCACAGTTAGTAGCACAGGTGTTCTTGACAAGACACGTGAAGGTTTCTCAAAGAACAAATGTCCTGAATCACGTGTAGATGCAGGTCAGCTGCAGAGAATTAAAGATGAAGAATGTTCAGTCAAATCGTCCGTGGATGCAAAAGCGTCTTTGTCGACATCTTTTGGATATGGTATTATGCGACGCATTGCATGTAACAGAGAAGGATTCCTGAAGCATTGCTTTAGCCATCAGTTTTCTCCATCTGACGACTTAACTGCTGACATCTGCTGAACTACGATTGCACATACTTACAGATAACAATATTTGTTTTTTGATTTAAGGTGATCTAGTATGTGTTATCTAATGCATGTATATTCTGTACTAACATGGTGTTACTTTATTTTGCGTTCATTTAGACAGTGTTTAGACAGTGTATGTGCTGATGTGCTGGGCGGACAAAAATAATCCACTAAAATTGTGTGCCATTATCTTGGCCAGAAGTAAATAAACATTTTTAAATACCATTTTACAGGCTTGAAGGGAATTCATATTTACCACATAACATGAAACAGATCATAATTATCACTTGCGTGTTTTGTTATCAATATTTTCATCTATAGCTAAAATACTAATCCCTGTTAAAGTTACATGAAGAAACGGCTTCAAGGCTAATATTTTTCAGATCAAAATATTGATAAAAAATCACGAAGTGGGACGATGGATGAAAATTTTCAGAACAAAACAAGAAGCCGGATTTTTTTTAAATTTTTAGCGCAATAAAGGCGATGAATGATGCAAATCTAGTGTTCAGAGGTAATCTGAAACTGGTGTAAAGGTTTCAAATTACCCCCTCCTAAACATTACCCCCCCCTGCAAACTAATTTTCATCAATCATTGCATTTATTGCTCTAAAAAAATCATCCTGCTCCTTGTTTTAGTCTGAAGATTTTCATCCATCATCCCACTTCGTGGTTTGTTATCAATATTTTCATATGTAACTAAAATACCAATCGCCGCTGAAGTTACAGTGGAGAAATGGCTTTGAGGCTATTATTTTTCTTTCGCTCCAAAAATTGATAACAAACCACGAAGTGGGATGAGGGATGAAAATTTTCAGACCAAAACAAGAAGCGGGATGACTTTTCTGATTTTTAATCTGAAAGCGGTTTCAAGTTACGGGGGGGGAGTAATGTTTAGGAGGGGGTGATTTGAAACCTTTTACACTGGGCCCTGTAGCACTTCAGAGATATTTTATTTCTGTGAGCTGGAAGTTGGGTGCAGTGCCAGATTAACCATGGCGCACTTGCGCCAGGCCTTCTTTCGGGAATAAAAATTTAAAAAAACATTGAGAAATCCGATTATCCGATCGAATTTGTTTATATAAGTCACAGTCCGGCTTATTTAAAATGTTTAATGGTTATTGTTACTGACGTCTCGGTAGGAAGTAAACAGTATGGCGGTCGCAGATACACGCAGAATAGAGCGGTCTCAACTCTGGCGATCGATAGCCCAATGTTTCCGCTTAATAGTCAATGGTCAAAAGACACGGTAAGTGTGCAATAAGACAGAAGGAAAAAATAAGTAAGTAAGTAAAAGTCCAGCTTTTTCAATTGCATCAGCTGTTTTATGAATCCAACTTCTGTTTCAATAATGATTATTTTTCATCAATCCAGCTCCAATTTAATCGGAAACATTTTAATCAATCCAGCTCCTATTTAATTAAGAAAATCCTTATCCATCCAGCTCTAATTTAATAAACAACATTTTCATCAATCCTGCTCCAATCGAAGCTATAATATTTTTATTAACCCAGCTTCTGTTTCTCGCCTGTTATTTTCGTCAGCCCAGCTTCTATTTCAAATATAAGAATATCATCATCCAGCTTCCATTACTTAAGCGTTTTTTCATCAATCCGACTTCTATTTCAGATCTAGAAAAACCTTCATCACTTACTTACTTACTTCACACAACATCACTGACTGAAGCGGGACCCCAATGTTTCGCGCGGAAACATTGGGCTATCGATCGCCGGAGTTGAGGCCGCTCTATTCTGCGTGTATCTGCGACCGCCATACTGTTTACTTCCTACCGAGACGTCAGTAACAATAACCTGTTTAATTTCTAAAACAAGCATTGCATATAAAATTTGGTGGCATTATAAAAAACAGGCTTTCTACAGTACTACTACTATAATGATGACGTACTAATTAATTGTGTACTGTCATGATGACGTATGACGTAATCAATTTATGCGCGGATCGACCCCATCACCAAATAAAATATAGATATGCGTACGGTATTCTGGTTCCACGACAACTGGTCTACCGACAACTCGTCTACCGACAACTCGTCTCCGGACAATTGGTCTAACGACAACTGGTCTACAGACGAATAGTATTGATGAAATAGAAGCTGGATTTATGAAAATGGTTTCTTAGCTTAAATGGAAGCTGGATCGATGATTTTATTCATGTATTTCGACATGCATCCAGCTTCTACTTCAGATCCAACAATACCTTCATCCAGCTTCTATTTCACACCCGTTATTTTCGTAAATCCAGCTTCTATTTCAGATATAAAACAATACCCTTATCCAGCTTCCATTACTTAAGCGTTTTTCATCAATCCAGCTTCTATTTCAGATCGAGAAATACTTTCATCCAGCTTTTATTTCTCATGCGTTATTTTCGTCAATCTAGCTTCTATTTCACCTGTAAAAGAGCCATCATCCAGATTTCACTTCTCTTACTTTTTTTATCAATCCAACCTCCATTTCACCTGTAAAAACTTTCATCCAGCTTCCATTTCTCAAGCGCTGGATCAGTTGTCTGTAGACCAGTTGTCGTAGACGAATTGTCCGGAGACCACTTGTCGTTAGACGAGTTGTCGGTAGACGAGTTGTCGTGATACCACAGACGACACAGTGTATGTTCCATGTAATATTATTATCTACTATTTAGTGTTTATGTAGCTGCTTATTTTTGTTTAAATTTTTAAACAAATAAAATAAGTAGGCCTAAAGAAAATGAAGAAATTTGAGTCCGGTTGGCAGAAACGTCACAGAAAACGCGAACTTGAAGAGGTAGGCAAACAGCAACGTGGTAGTATTGATAAATTTCTGGCAGTAAAAACACGAGAAGTGCCGCAATTTATAGATGGTGTCGACTCAGCGTCAGAAGCTGGATGCAGTTCAGGTTTAGGCCGCTCAGCAGTGTCAGCACTAATGCCAACAACAGACACCCTTGATTTCAGCAATGATATCATTGATATACCTAAATCTGAAACTACCATAGATCTACCATTAAAACAAGAGAATCAATCTGTTAGAAACGTGCCACAAACAGATGCTGCTCTGTGGACTATAAATTAAGATTTGGTCAATTATTGGCTGCAGATGGGACCTGAACCATGTCGTAATCAAGATGGCATGTACTCTAAATCCATAAAACAACATGGAAATAAAGTAAAATTGAATAGTACCAAAA
This sequence comes from Lumbricus terrestris, assembly GCA_949752735.1. Taxonomy (NCBI): domain Eukaryota; kingdom Metazoa; phylum Annelida; class Clitellata; order Crassiclitellata; family Lumbricidae; genus Lumbricus; species Lumbricus terrestris. The sequence goes on along the minus strand of OX457048.1, from coordinate 4,249,865 downwards.
GAAAACTAAACGATTCTGCTTTTTCTACGATCACACCAAACGGGGAAAAAAGATCATCCAGTCATTTAAAACGCATAAAATCATCTTTGAGGTCAACAATGGGCCAGGACAGATTGGCAAATTTAACTCTTTTGAACATTGAGTCGGAAATCTTGACAGTACCCTTGAGGTGCTATAATTTTAATTCACCCTTTTTTCGATTTAATTTCGCCAACTTCTAGTTTGTCCAGAACCCTTTTAATCGATCCAGCTTCTGCTTAGACAAGAATTTGTTCGATAAATCCCGTTTCTATTTTGTCAGTATATATTTTTCATCAATTTTACATTGAAAATTATTCTTCATCAATCCAGCTTCAATTTCAGCAGAATGACTGCACTAACCCTTAAACTAACCCTAACCGACCCTCACGACGCCTAACCTGAGCCCTAACCGACCCTCACGCGCTAAATCCCGCTTCGGTACTATAATTTTAATTCACCTTTTTTTATTTTCCGCGTGTCGATGTAGGTTTCGTGTACGACCCACAGAAATAGAAATTGGATGACAAATATTTCCTCACGAAGTAGAAGCGGGATTTAGCGCGTGAGGGTCGGTTAGGGCTCAGGTTAGGCGTCGTGAGGGTCGGTTAGGGTTAGTTTTAGGGTTAGTGCAGTCATTCTGCTGGATTGATGAAGAATAATTTTCAATGTAAAATTGATGAAAAAGATATACTGACAAAATAGAAACGGGATTTATCGAACAAATTCTTGTCTAAGCAGAAGCTGGATCGATTAAAATGGTTCTGGACAAACTAGAAGTTGGCGAAATTAAATCGAAAAAAAGGTGAATTAAAATTATAGTACCTTGATTCTTTCTCTACTTTAAAAGCGCGAAGGAAAGACTTTTAAAAACTCGACGAACATTTTTGAACAGTTGAACTGTAACAAGTAAAATTAAAAAATCTCCTATGATCCTATCACAGCTTCATTTTGTGTTCATAAATTAGGTACTATAATTTTAATTCACCTTTTTTTCTCGATTTAATTTCGCCAACTTCTAGTTTGTCCAGAACCATTTTAATCGATCCAGCTTCTGCTTAGACAAGAATTTGTTCGATAAATCCCGTTTCTATTTTGTCAGTATATATTTTTCATCAATTTTACATTGAAAATTATTCTTCATCAATCCAGCTTCAATTTCAGCAGAATGACTGCACTAACCCTTAAACTAACCCTAACCGACCCTCACGACGCCTAACCTGAGCCCTAACCGACCCTCACGCGCTAAATCCCGCTTCGGTACTATAATTTTAATTCACCTTTTTTTATTTTCCGCGTGTCGATGTAGGTTTCGTGTACGACCCACAGAAATAGAAATTGGATGACAAATATTTCCTCACGAAGTAGAAGCGGGATTTAGCGCGTGAGGGTCGGTTAGGGCTCAGGTTAGGCGTCGTGAGGGTCGGTTAGGGTTAGTTTTAGGGTTAGTGCAGTCATTCTGCTGGATTGATGAAGAATAATTTTCAATGTAAAATTGATGAAAAAGATATACTGACAAAATAGAAACGGGATTTATCGAACAAATTCTTGTCTAAGCAGAAGCTGGATCGATTAAAATGGTTCTGGACAAACTAGAAGTTGGCGAAATTAAATCGAAAAAAAGGTGAATTAAAATTATAGTACCTTGATTCTTTCTCTACTTTAAAAGCGCGAAGGAAAGACTTTTAAAAACTCGACGAACATTTTTGAACAGTTGAACTGTAACAAGTAAAATTAAAAAATCTCCTATGATCCTATCACAGCTTCATTTTGTGTTCATAAATTAGGTACTATAATTTTAATTCACCTTTTTTTCTCGATTTAATTTCGCCAACTTCTAGTTTGTCCAGAACCATTTTAATCGATCCAGCTTCTGCTTAGACAAGAATTTGTTCGATAAATCCCGTTTCTATTTTGTCAGTATATCTTTTTCATCAGTTTTACATTGAAAATTATTCTTCATCAATCCAGCAGAATGACTGCACTAACCCTAAAACTAACCCTAACCGACCCTCACGACGCCTAACCTGAGCCCTAACCGACCCTCACGCGCTAAATCCCGCTTCTACTTCGTGAGGAAATATTTTTCATCGAATTTCTATTTCTGTGGGTCGTACACGAAACCTACATCGACACGCGGAAAATAAAAAAAAAGGTGAATTAAAATTATAGTACCATAAATTATTAAAGTATGTTTTTCTATATAATTAATTTTTCCCCCATTTTTTTAATAATTTGATTGGATAGAAGGCCTACTTTAGTTTTGTTGCATTGTTTGCGCCAGGCCTCTAAAAAGTTAATCCGGCACTGGTTAGGTGAACGATGAAAGCATGATATTACTGCTGACGTATTATTAGAAGTTGAATGAGCATGTTGATTAACCGAAGTAGAAGTTGCATGAGTGAGGAAATCGTGGCTTTATGCTAAATTGTCACCGTAAAACTAGAGACTGCATGAACGATCAAAATATATTTTCGCTGAAGTAAAAGTTGGATGATTAACGGAACTGTGTAATAGAAAGACTATACATTGGATGAGCGATAAAAAAAATGACTAAAACATGTTTTAAAATAATTTTACGATGCTATACGGCTTGGGATTTGGGTAAATGCATTTCTTACGGAGATCAACATGCATTCGGTAGATGACAGAGCACACTCGTAAGCTGCATCTTTGGTGCTTATAGACCAAAAGAATTTGATCAGTCGCCATTTTAAAGTTGATGGAATGAGTAATTCTACTTTAATCAGAAACTTGGTTTCATTCAATAAAATGGTTTTGTGGATATTATTTAGTGTATGAGCACGTTTAATCATTGATAGCTAGGTAAATGAGTGAGTTGCTTCCGTTAGTTTTTCTTTCCATGTAGACTATATTGCCTAGACTATCATGGCTTGAAAGTCACTGCGACGAACATTTAGATCGTCAGATGGGTAAAAGTGTATTTTAGCGTATTTTATTCAAGACAGGTTAGCTCAAAATAAACAGCGTATTTTATTAGGCATACCTGGGAACGGCGGTCCCAAATTCTGAAACATGTATTTTCGTCAGAGGAAGAGCCAACTACAGTTAAGGCTGCATTTATTCACTTATTTTCTTCATTCTTTACTTATTCACTTACTTACGAGCTTCTCGGGCTTTTTACGTCATTGTTTACGTTGTTTTGACGGCATTCCGTTGGGAAATAAATCAACCCGACGTCGTAATAGCGCGGTGTATAGGATGAGCGCATAGAAACCACGCTTGAGAAATAGAAGCTGGATGAAGACCTTTTACAGGTGAAATGGAGGCTGGATTGATGAAAAAGCGCAAGAGAATTGGAATCTGGATGAAGGTTCTTCTGCAGGTGAAATAGAAGCTGGATGGACGAAAATAACGCATGAGAAATAGAAGCTGGATGAAGCCATTTCTAGATCTGAAATAGAAGCTGGATTGGTGAAGAAACGCTTAAGAAATGGAGGCTGGATGAAAAACCCACACTTTTTGCCCATCCAATACTCCGCACTATCGATTTATGGAATTTTATAATTTGGGACCGCCGTTCCCAGGTGTGCCTTTTATTATTTGGATGCGCTTTCGAACTTCCGCAGGTATTTTCATCAATCCGACTTCTACCTTGGAATGTATCATTCGTTAATCCAGCTTCTGTTGCAGCAAGAATTATTTTTTCATCAATCCAAATTCTATTTAAATAACAAGTATTTCCCATCAATCAAGCTCTCATTTAATTAAGTATCGTTTCAGCAACCCGCTTCTATTGAAGGGAAATAATTTCAATCAATCCAACTTCTATTTCTGAAGCAATCTTTTCATCAATTCCGTTTCCATTTCTCGAGCGTTATTTTTGTCCATCCAGCTACGTCAGCCATTAGATACCTTAATCCACATTCCATTTCTCAAGTGTTTTTTCATCAATTCAGCTTCTATTTCATCCATAAATTTTCATCAATCCAGCTTCTAGTATCACTCAATTTTGTATGTTTGTCACGTTGTAACGATTTCATCAACAAAATGTGTAAATACATACGCTAAATAATAAACTACGCTAAAATACACCATATCGATTTTGAAATAATAAAATACGCTAAAATACACTTTTACCGTCAGATGTCGTTTGACCCAGTTTTTAAAGCATGTTCTCCATAATAACGCTTTGTAGGCGTTATTTCAAGTATTCTATTCTACTCTATTGTTGGATTTATAAAGCGCCTCTCACAGTACAATCTAATCATGTTAGATGATATCTATGCGGCTACTGATAAGGCTCAGGTTTCCCTTCCTGCACTATGTGTCGGCAGCCTTCGACATGGTCGATCAAAAATTTGTGTTCCAGCGCCTTGAATCATCCTATGGTATTAAAGGTGTCCCTCTTCTATGGCTTCAATCTTACTTGTCTGGTCACACCCAAATTGTATGCTCTGGCAATTCCAGATCTAACTGGGTGCCAGTATTTGTAGGAGTTCCACTGGCATCAGTCCTGGAACCCTTGCTTTTCATTCTGTACACGACTGATTTTTTTATAATCTTCGCTTTTAATGATTCAATCTGACAGACCGCTGATTGATTGCAGGTACAGGTTATACGAAATACGGCCCACTATAGCACGACACGCAGGTCGGCTTTACAGCAGTGGGTTCGGTAGCTTAACACTAGTGGCCTAAGTGCTGGATCATTCCTGGTTGGGCCAAGCCAAAGCTTAGCATGAGACTCAAGCCCTCTCAGCACAACCGCCCTGGGAAAGATAAATGCCTTTGGCCAACAGGTATATACACTAAGAGGAGCCCCATGCAACATGAGTTTAACCAGCAGAATTGGGAATGACCTTCCAAGCAGAGCGGCATAAATTACCATTTATGAACCCCAAATGGGCGGCCAAGCCGCCTCACATGGGCGGGTGGAGCTGGATTTGGGGACAAAAATTTTCCGGGCAACACTGGATACCCCGGCTAGTTACATATAAAAAAGAACTGAAGCTCAGTCTTTTGGTTGCTAGTAAAAAATACACGCAACCATGATTTCACAACAGTCTTGTACGTTAATAATCAGTTCTAATTAAAGTTATGTTCCTTTTTTAATTGAATTTTTACTGATCTGATTTGTAGAAATTGTCTCAGAAAGCAAAGAACATTGTGTGAAAGCTTCAAATTTCAATTGCAACATTGCAACATCGTTGCCTGACTAAAGTCTTTACTGGTTGCTTCTGTCTACGATAGATCAACTAATTCGTCTTCAATTAAATCATACTGAACAATTTAATGTGAAGGTGTGCTGGGATATAAAGCATGAATAGCTCAAGCATTTCGACAGAGCGTCTTTCAGTGTGAAAATTTTCTTCACTTTGCACGAAAAACAATGACTAGTAGTAAGCATCTGAAGTGCAAACAGAAATAGAGTCACCATTAATGTGATGAGCTGGACATTTCTGTTGTTGGTTAGTCTATGACATCAACAATTGCAGGACTTTATGGAAAGTCAATTCCATGCAGGGAACACAACAGCCTATGCTTCATAATGCCATGTTCCAACTTTGATTTCAATACATATGACAACTGGAGTAGGTAGTGTGAATCAAGGAAAACCCAAATGGATCTTAATTATTGCAGAAAGCATAATTATGGTAAAGGTTGTCATCTGAGATTTTTTCAGAGAAACTGCACTGGAGAAAGCTGTGACACAATTTAGGGCTTATGCTTATGGAGAATACAAGAGAAAAACATTACTTTTGCCAGATATGTTGGAAATCGTTTGCTTTTTGCAGTTCTCTGAAAAGGCACATGAGAACACATACTGGAGAGAAGCCATACAGTTGCCAGCAGTGTCAGAAATCATTTACTCAAAGTTCTTATCTCAAAAAGCACATGATAATCCATACTGGAGAGAAACCATATAGTTGCCAGCAGTGTCAGAAATCATTTACTCAAAGTTCTTATCTCAAAAAGCACATGATAATCCATACTGGAGAGAAACCATATAGTTGCCAGCAGTGTCAGAAATCATTTACTCAAAGTTCTGATTTGAAAACGCACATGAGAATCCATACTGGAGAGAAACCATATAGTTGCCAGCTATGTAGGAAGTCATTTAATCGAAGTTCTATTTTGAAAATGCACATCAGAACACATACTGGAGAGAAACCATATAGTTGCCAGCAATGTCAGAAATCATTTACTCAAAGTTCTGATTTGAAAACGCACATGAGAATTCATACTGGAGAGAAACTATACCGTTGCCAGCTATGTCAAAAATCATTTACTCAAAGTTCTAATTTCAAAAAGCACACGAGAATCCATACTGGAGAGAAACTATACAGTTGCCAGCTATGTCAAAAATCATTTACTCAAAGTTCTAATTTCAAAAAGCACATGAGTATCCATACCTGTGAAAAACCATACATTTGTCAGCTGTGTAAGAAGTCGTTTAATCAAACTGGACATTTGAAAACGCACATGAGAATCCATACTGGAGAGAAACCATACAGTTGCCAGCTATGTCAGAAATCATTTACACGAACTTATGATTTGAAAACGCACATGAGAATCCACACTGGAGAGAAACCATACTGTTGCCAGCTATGCCAGAAATCATTTGATTCTCAGTATCATCTCAAAACGCACATGAGAGCACATGCCCAAAGTAAACCATACAGCTGTGAGTTTTGTCATAAAGTGTTCACACAATGTGGACAGCTATCGAAACACAGACGAACCCATGCGACTGAGAAGCAACAGTCACTTGATAAATTGAGCTGTTCTACAGTTTCTGGTCGTTTCATCACATTCAGTAGTGTAGGTGTTATTGACAAGTCAATTGAAAGTTTCACAAAGATCGAATTTCCGTTTTCAGGTGGAGAAGCAAGTCAGTTGCATAGAATTAAAGATGAAGAATGTCTGTATGTGAACAAAACCAAATCTTCTGTTGAAATAAAGGCGCATTTTCCATTAGCTTTTGGATGTGGTATTTGTGATGAATTACTTGCAATAGAGAAGGAATTTCTAGACCATTGTTCTCACCATCAATTTTCTCCACCTGACGACTTTGCTGCTGACCTGTGCTGAATTATTATGATTGCACATGCTTGCAGTTGATACATACCACAAAAAGCTGGGTTGTATGGTCACCCTGCTCTTGTGCCATAAATTGAAACATGAAATCTTCAAAAACTGTACAAATGAGCTCACTCAAACGAGCCATGTCAACATTATTGATTATCCATAACAATGGATTTATAAATTGCAAATTAGCCATTAAAGAAGATTTTTTTAGTTTCATGTTTTTAGAGCATTGTTTCCCACCTTGAGGACAGCGACTCTAAATTGGGTTGCTACCCAAAAGTGTGTCTCAAGGCTGTGTTAATTGTTCATCACTGGGGCACATATCATTTTTTTAAAGTTAGTTAAGTTTTTTATTCATCTTTTGTGTTTTCCAATTTAACAGAATTATTGTCACCGCTAATGTTGGTATTTCCTTGTGTCTTTCACACTTAAAACTTCTGTCTCTTTAATTTTTAATTCTCCTCAGCTAAAATGCCTCCTCTTCATGGGGCTCAGTTTGGTGGGGGCAGTTGCTACCAATCTCTGAATGTGACATCTGCTGTGGTTGCTTCTTTCTTGGTAAATTTACTGGACCACCTTAATTTCTTAAAAATCTCCGTATTGCATTACTCAATGAGCCATGTATGCAAATGTAATTTGCTGTTATATTATGCGATCATAATTATTTTGTACACTGTTTTTATCAATAAATTTTGTTTGATCTGATTATTTTTCGGAATTTGTTTTCGTCATTTATTCGTAATTTCTAAACATTCGAGTTATAAACTTCGGAGCAACGACATTTGAATATGTTTCGGCTATGACCGGCTGTCACAGATCAATCCTCAGTCTATTTTTGTAGTGAGGCTATCAACGATCTGTTCGATTTATCACGAGTTGTTTTCATTAATCCAACTTCTCTTTTAGCGGCAATAATTATGGCGTAGATAATTTGCAGAATATATTTTGTCGTGAAGATGTGAACCAGTTGTCGCGACACCATCATACAATCTTCTGATGTTTAATGGCTTTATCGTTAAATATGAAAAATTTCCTGTTATAAGTTTCTAGCGGGGGTTTACTGTCAGTAGAGCGCACACAACACCGCACGCACAATACCGCGTTTTTCACTACCGCGCACAATCATAACCGCGCACGATCGTTACCGCGTTTGTTTGCGCATTTGTTGAATTTCGATATTTTATTGTACGAGGGGTTCGGTTCATCAATCCAGCTTCTATTTTAGACCTAGAAATGCCTTCATCCATCTTCTATTTCTCGCTCGTCATTTTCTTCAATCCAGCTTCTATTTCAGATATAAAATACCCTCATTCAGTTTCCAGTACTTAAGCGTTTTTTCATCAATCCAGCTTCTATTTCAGACCTAGAAATACCTTCATCCAGCTTTTATTTCTCATGCGTTATTTTCGTCAATCTGGCTTTTATTTGATCTGTAAAAACTATCATCCATATTCTATTTCTCTTGCGTTTTTTCATCAATCATTTTCATTTCACCTATAAAAAACTCATCCAGCTTCTATTTCTCAATGCGTCACAATCAGCGCGGTAACGTGCACGGTTATGACGGTGCGCGGTTGTGAAAAACGCCGTATTGCGTGCGCGGTAGGCTATTGTCTACGCGGTTTTGTGTGCGCGTTACTGACCGGATACCTCTATAGTGTGGGGGATGGTAGATAATTCACAGAGAATTCAGTTGTAATTTGTGAAAACTAGTTTACACCAATGATAATTGGAGTAATTTATCGCTTTACCGTTCTAAATTATTCAATCCAGCTTCGGTTTCAGCCAGATTGTTTTCATACATCCAACTTCTATTTAGGTAAAAATGATTTTTATCAATCCAGCGTCTTGTCTTGGTCTGTCTTGTCTTAACCATCCTCCGACCAAGGGTTGGTCGTTCCACTGGCCTGTTTGGTTCATCTCCACGTCTCCGTACGGGAAAATAAAGCTCCCTCCTGGCGTAGCCTACTTAGCGCCTTTGTTGATAACTCAGCATAGATTTCACCACCGATGGCATACACCATTCTGGCGCGAACCTACTTAGTTGTTGACCCCCTCGCCGCTTTGGGGTGTGTCCGAGTTTTTACGGGGTCCGACTCCTACTTATGACCCATAGCAAAATTCTTTTCGTCAATCCGACTTGTATTCGACCAACGATGACCTGTGCAATACACGCTTACCTGCTTCGAAACGGTTCAACCACTGCTTAACCATTTACCCGTTCATTTTTAAATTTTAAGCCCGTTTTCAGCGGATATTCTCGGAGCAAACAAGTAAAGGATTAACATGGATTTTTTTAAATTTGAAAGCGAAAATAGTGGTGTGACCTGTATCATGCGCAATGCGGAGGTCACCGTGTATTCGGCAGAGGGCAGAGCACACCCTTCGCTCCAGCTTCGGAGCGCAACAATCTGATTAGTCGCCATTTTAGAGTTGATGGAAACGGATAATTATTCCTGATTGAGATTGATCTACAACTATTAGACAGACATGGATAGACTGACTATTGAGATGATTTTGTGGTAAACGTGTGTAGTAAGCTTATTCTCTGTTAGCGTCCGACATTATTTCAATGTTTTCAATGGTAGCATGCGATACTCCGGGTTTAACTGATGGTTTCACTCTCAATATACGTCGATGGTTTCACTTTAGCGTCCGAAATTATTAATGTGAATCGCCGGTAATTGTGCAGTTTAACGTCCCAAATGATTATTATTTCACCATTTCTTTGCAGTAATAACTGAAAGACATATACAAGAAGACATATTTATATGAGGAAATCATAAAATGTGTGCATGAAAACCCCAAGGAAGTCCCTAAACGGTGTCACGACAACTCGTCTACCGAAAACTCGTCTAACGACAAGTGGTCTCCGGACAATTCGTCTACGACAACTGGTCTACAGACAACTGATCCAGAAGCTGGATGAAAGTTTTTACAGGTGTAATGGAGGTTGGATTGATGCAAAAACGCAGAAGAAATGGAATCTGGATGATGGCTCTTTTACAGGTGAAATGGAAGCTGGATTGATGAAAATAACGTATGAGAAATAAAAGCTGGATGAAAGTATTTCTTGATCTGAAATAGAAGCTGGATTGATGATAAAACGCTTAAGTAATGGAAGCTGGATGAGGGCATTTTTTGTATCTGAAATAGAAGCCTGGTTGACGAAAATAACGGGTGACAAATAGAAGCTGGATGAAGGTATTTTTAGATCTGAAGTAGAAACTGGATGCATATCGAAATACATGAATAAAATCATCGATCCAGTGTCCATTTAAGCTAAAAAAAAGTTCATAAATCCAGCTTCTATTTTATCAGTACTATTCGTCTGTAGACCAGCTGTTGTTAGACCAATTGTCCGGAGACGAGTTGTCAGTAGACGAGTTGTCGGTAGACCAGTTGTCGTGGAACCTCCCTAAACGGAGTAACTTTCAACATGCATAGAGTAACTATTATTTTTAGATCTAAAAGTACCTTCTATTTGTTATGTGTTATGTTCTACAATCCAGCTTCTATTTCACCTGCAAAATATTCTTCATCTAGCCTCCATTTCTCTTGCGTTTTTCATCAATCCAGCATCCATTTCATCTGCAAAAAACTTTCGTCAAGTTTCCATTTCTCATAAGTATGTAAGTAATGGAAAGAAAAAGTTAAATTAATTTGAGATGGTGAAAATAATTTGGGACGTTAAACTGCACAATTACCTCACTCAGTATTTGGCAAACAGTTGTGTATGGTCATATATAAAGTGATGTTCTTTTTGATTTATTTATATTTTTACTGATCTGTTTTCTAGAAATTGCATCAGAAGACAAAGAACACTGTATAAAAGCTTCAAATCTCAGTTACAACATTCCAACATGGTTGCGTGACTAAACTCTTCATCGGGAACATTATACTGGATGTTTCAGTTTACAACTTTTATGAAGGTCAACAAATCCGTCTTCAAAAGATTATACTGAACAATCAGTAAATCGTCAAAATCTCCACCTAACTCAATTCCAATTCAGCTAAATATTGCTTCTCTGAGTACATAAGTATTGCATTGTACTGCAGTGTGTTTAGTAAAATATCTTCAATTTAATAAGGCTATAGCAGCATGGCTCCTCTCATCGTCTAGCTTCAAGTGACTTTTCTTTGCACAAAAAGGACTACTATAAATCATCCGAAATGCAAACTAAAATAGTGTCATCATTAATGTGATAGACTGGACATATGATCTGTCATCAGGAAGGCTGTGACGTCAACGAATGCATAACTTTTTAGAATGCAAATTGCCTGCAGGGTTACACCTCAACTTTGAATTGATCATGACAATTCACGCAACACATGTGAATCAAGTAAAAACCAAATTATTGTTTATTATGTCAGAACTCGCATGCTAAAGGTTGTCATATGAGAGCTAATCAAAGCAAGTATACTGGAGAAAGCTGTGGCACAATCGTGAGCAAAAGCTTCACATATGGCGAATAAGATGGAAAAACCATTCAGTTGCCAGGTATGCCAGAAATCATTTTATGAAAATTATCGTATGAGAATACACATGAGAGTCCATTCTGGAGAGAAACCATATTGCTGCCAGCTATGTCCGAAGTCATTTAGTCAGAGTTCAACTCTGAAAGCGCATATGAGAACTCATACTGGAGAGAAACCATATAGTTGCCAGCTATGTCAGAAATCATTTGCTCGAGGTCCTACTCTGAAAATGCACATGAGAACACATTCTGGAGAAAGACCTTACGTATGTCAGATATGTGAGAAATCATTTGCTAATAACAGGGCTCTGAAATCGCATATGAGAACACATACTGGAGAGAAACCATATTGTTGCCAGCTATGTGAGAAATCATTTGCTCGACGTCCTAATCTGAAAATGCACATGAGAATCCATACTGGAGAGAAACCATATAATTGCCAATTATGCGAGAAATCATTTACTCAAGGTTTTTTCCTGGAAATGCACATGAGAACACATTCTGGGGAAAGACCTTACGTATGTCAGATATGTGAGAAATCATTTAATCGAAATCATAATATGAAATCGCACATAAGAACACATACTGGAGAGAAACCATTTAGTTGCAAGCTATGTCAGAAATCATTTAAACTCAATGGTGCTTTGAAAAGGCACATGGGAATCCATGTTGAAGAGAAACCATATAGTTGCAAGATATGTCTGAAATCATTTAATCAAAGTTCAAATCTGAAAACGCACATGATAATCCATAATAGTGAGAAACCATATAGTTGCAAGCTATGTCAGAAATCATTTAAACTACGTCTTACTTTGAAAAGGCACATGGGAATCCATGGTGAAGAGAAACCATATAGTTGCCAGATATGTCTGAAATCATTTACTCGAAGTTCACATCTGAAAACGCACATGAGAATCCATAATAAAAAGAAAGCATATAGTTGCCGATTATGTGAGAAATCATTTAATGAGGCGGGTTCTCTGAAGGTGCACATGAGAACACATTCTGGAGAAAAAACACACAGTTGCTTGCTCTGTCAGAAATCATATGCTAAGCACAGTGGTCTGAAAACGCACATGAAAACACATACCGGGGTTAAACCATACATACGTGAGTTTTGTGATAAAACATTCACACAATGTGGACATGTAATTAAACACCGGCGTATTCCTACAACTGAGAAGCAACTCTCATGCAATAAATCGATTGACAAGAGTTGTTCTACAATGGAGCAATTTAACAATGCATCAACCCAGCCACAGATCATTAAAATCGAAAGTGACGTTGTTGCCACGTTTACTGGTGTAGGTGTCATTGATGAGTCGACTGAAATTTTCACAGAGAACAAATGTTCTGTTTCAGTTGGAAATGAAAGTCAATTGCCTGGAATTAAAGATGAAGAATGTCTGTATGTTAGCAAAGCTAATTCTACTGTTGATATAAAGGCGTCTTTGTCAGCAGCTTTTGGATGTGGTATTTGCGACGAATTGCTTCAAACAGAGACAACATTTCTACAGCATTGTTCTATCCATCAGTTTTCTCCACCTGATGACTTATTTGCCAAACTGAGCTGAATTATGATTGCACATAATTACAGTTGGTATATACATGTACCATAAATAACCGGGACATGTCCAGGAAACCTGGGACGTATGATCACTCTACTCTAGTGCAACAAAATTATACACAAACTCTTCAAAGACTGGGCAAAGGAGCTTGCCTAAAGGAGCCATGTCAACACAAATAATATTGGCTATCCATAACATTGGATTTATAAATTACAAATTAACCTTTAATGATGCGTAAAGGGTGCGAGGTACACAAAGAACAATGCTGCTGGACTGGATGCAGACAGAGGAAGGAAACAGTGGACTGAAAATAGAAGCACAGAACAGAGAAAAATGACGTCATTGGACATGCAAACCTGCCTGAGGGCCAGTAACGTGAAGAAGAAGAACAAGCAGAAGAAGAAGAAGAAGAATAAGGCCCTTCAATAAAAATGGTTATTAATTTCAATTATTATTCAGAGCAGCATTTCCCAAACTGGGCAGTGACTCTAAATTTTGTATTCCTTATGTATTTTGCATTTAAAGCTGCTGCCATCTCCAATTTTCAATTCTTCTAAGCTTAATAAGACCCTGTTAGCGGGCTTTGTCCCTTTGGGGGCCTGTTGCTACCAACGTGCAACCACTCGATGTAACACCTTGCTGTGATTGCTTTTTACTTCGTTATTTACTGGTTCACGTGCACCTCGAATTATTTTTTAAAGTCATTATTGCTTTTCTGAATGAGCCATGTAAGTGTAACTTCCTAAATAAATATTATATGCTATCACACATTTCTTGTACATTGATGGGATAAAGAAACTTAATGTTGTTTGATAATGTTTCGGGAAATATTTATTTTTCGTCATTTGTTCGTAAATTCTATAAATTTGTGTTGTAAACATCAGAGCAGCAACATTTGAATATGTTCGGCCTTTGCAACTAACCTTATCAGTGCAATAAAAATTTGTTTTTATGAGCTTTTCACACATATGTACCAAAGAAATACACAAGAACAAAATTCAAAAGGTATTTAAAGATGGTAAGATATATGTTAAAAATTGAAAATATAATTAAAGTAAACATATTATAATATAGTGATATGTATATAAGAAATATATAAAGAATAAACATTTATATAAAAAATAAATGTAATAGTACTGCAATTGATCAGTTGCTAATTATAACAGATCTAATTACTTCAACAACTTATACATCCTTATTTACTGCAGATTTCAGTACTTATAACTCATAGAAATAGCAAGTTTTAAAAATGTACACCTAACAATGAAAAATGATCAGTGACATTATAACAGACAATAATTTGAATGCATTCTGGTAAGTCGCGAATTGGAAAATATAACTGATATTCAACAAAGCAATACTCCTGATTGCTTCTGAGTGCCAAGACAAGTTTTATATCATCAAAAAGCTTATTACATGCACTTTTCATAAATATGAAGTTATGATAAATTTAAGTTGTCCATTTTCCCAATATCGCCTGCTGAATTTGACCCCCGTTCGTTAGTTTGACAAAGATTAGCATGTTAGATTTGCTAGTATGAAAAATTGGCAATCAAAGACCACAACATCCAGTAGAAGCTAGTTACTTGCTAAATCAGAATAGGCCTATTAACAGATTGCACATTTCTTGCAAGTTGAGGTAAATTCCAGTTGTCCATTTTTCCAAAATCACATTGTGAAAAGTTGCCCCCCGTTCATCAGTTCGACAAAGATTAGCATGTCGGTATGAAAAAATTTGCAATCAAAGTACACAACAAAGTACATCCAGTAGGAGCCAATTACTTGCTAAATCAAAATATTAACAGATTGCACATTTCTTGCACATACATTTTCTGATAGCGGTCAGGCAAATTCAAGAAAATACAGTTTACGAGTTCTGAGATGGCATATTGGCAGCGGTCCCATGGAGTCTCTACTCAAGACACAGTCAGTATAATAGGCTCAGTAGGTTGGCACCAACTTGCTGAATACAGCAGTGAAAACCTTATGTCTCTACCTGCACTGGTTCACCAAATATTTCACGTTTAATATAGCGTCGGAGAAGATTTCGCGAAATCGGAGGCAAATTTTCGTCATATTTAACAGGGCGATACTCCTGAATGCTTCCTAGTGCCAATACAGTTTTTATATCATCAGAAAGCTTATGGCATGCACTTTTCATAAATATAAAGTTAAGGTAAATTCCAGTTGTCCATTTTTCCCAAATCACATGGTAAAGTTGCCCCCCGTTCATCAGTTCGACAAAGATTAGCATGTCGGTATGAAAAAAATTGCAATCAAAGTACACAACAAAGTACATCCAGTAGGAGGGAGAATAGATTAAACACTGGTTGCGCTCTCAGCTAGGTAAATGTGTGTTTGCGTCGTAAATAATTGGGGAGCCCAGATAACACGCTGGCCAAGAGTGCGAGAGGTAGTGAGTTCGAGCCCCCGATGTAAATGTAAAGCGCAGTGCATTTGCCGGCGTTGAAATAAAGAAAAAATATTAATATTAATATAATTTTTTATAATAATTATTATGGAACATGATAGTGCTGGCATTCCGAACGCTTATCAAGATGCATTCGGTAGAGGGCAGACCACACTCGAAAGCTGCATCTTTGGTGTTTATATTAGAGCGAAACAATTTGATCTGTCGCCATTTTAAGTTGATGGAAGTGAATAATTTTACTTTAATCACAAACTTGGTTTGATTTAATAAAATGTTTTGTTTATTTTATTGGATGAGAAAGTTTACTCATTGATAGCTAGGCAAATGAGTGAGTTGCTTCCGTTTAATGTTTTCTTTCCATGTAGATTGTAGACAATCATGGCTTGAAAGTCATTACAACGAACATTTAAAAATGTAATTTTTGCATGTTATCCTTAATAACGCTTTGTAGGCGCTATTTCAAGTAATATTCTGGATAAAAGTGCATTTTAGCGTATTTTATTCAAAACAGCTTAGCTCAAAATAAATAACGTATTTTACTATTTGGGTGCGTTTTCGAACTTCCGCATGTATTTTCATCAATCCGACTTCTACCTTGGCATGTATCATTAAGTATCTTTTCTGCAACCCGCTTCTATTTAAGGGAAATAATTTTATCAATCCAACTTCTATTTCTCAAGCAATCTTTTCATCAATTCCGTTTTCATTTCTCGAGCGTTATTTTTGTCCACCCAACAGCTACGGCAGCCATTAGATACCTTAATCCTCATTCCATTTCTCATGTATTTTTTCATCAATTCAGCTTCTATTTTATCAAGAAGTTTTCATCAATCCAGCTTCCAATATCACTCAATTTTGTCTGTTTGTCACGTTATAACGATTTCATCAACGAAATGTGTAAATACATACGCTAAATAATAAAATACGGTAAAATACATGATATCGATTTTGAGATAATAAAATACGCTAAAATACAGTTTTTCCTGTGGACGCCAAATAATAAAATACGCTAAAATGCACTTTTACTTTATTCGGTACATGTTTTTTATACGACCACCAAGACACCAAGAACTAACGTTGCAGCGTTGTTATCTTTCATAAATCCAACTTCTAGTTTGCCGAGAATCCTTTTAATCGATCCAGCTTCTGTTTACAGGCAAGAGTTTGTTCGATAAATCCCGTTTCTATTTCGTCAGCAAGTATTTTCATCAGTTTTTCATTGAAAATTATTTTTCATCAATCCAGCTTCAATTTCAGCAGAATATGACTGCACCAACCCTAAAACTAACCCTAACCGACCCTCACGACGCGTAACCTGAGCCCTAACCGACCCTCACGCGCTAAATCCCGCTTCTATTTCGTGAGAAAATATTTTTCATCGAATTTATAAATTTTTGGTGGTCGTATAAAAAACAAGTACCCTTTATTCTGCTCTAGTTCGGAATTTACAAAGTGCCTCTCATAGTAAAAGCTAATCGGAGGCGCTCCCAGTGGTGAATAACTCATGGAAAAGGAAAGTCTTAAGACAACGTCATAAACTCTTGAAGACCCTGCCACAACTCCAGTCTGTAGTTCACAATATTTGACCGACTTGAATACATGTGCATTTCTCAGAGCTCTTGTACATAAGACATTATCAAATTATGCTTGCGTTGTATTTATTGTATAACTTTAGCTATGAGTATACGCTAATTGCAATGCTGTTTGATTACTAGTTTACAGCTTGGAGTAACCTATTTAACACGTTTTGCAGGCGGAGAAGAATAATAATTGATTGCCTGTTAATAAAGGACACAGTCCTAGGCGTTTCTCTAAACCACATGCAAGCAGATTGGATATTAAAATAATTGGAACTCAGTATTTCCTAAACATTCACTCAACTACGAAAAGCAAACAGTCTTGTACGGTAATAAGCAGATATAAAGTTGTGTTCTATTTGGTTTATTAAAAAATTTCGGATCTGTTTTGTAGAAACTGCATCAGAAGGCAAAGAACACTGTATAAAAGCTTCAAATCTCAGTTACAACATTCCAACATGGTTGCTTGACTAAACTCTTCATCAGGAACATTATACTGGATGCTTCAGTCTACAACTTTTATAAAGGTCAACAAATTCGTGTTCAATTAAGATCATACTGAACAATCAGTAAATCGTCAAAATCTTCACCTAACTCAATTCCCATTCAGCTAAACATTGCTTCTCTGAGTACATAAGTATTGCATTGTACTGCCTTGAGTATTTAGTAAAATATCTTCAATTTAATAAACATGGCTCCTCTCATCGTCTAGCTTCAAGTGACTTTTCTTTGCACAAAAAGGACTACTATAAAGCATCTGAAGTGCAAACTGAAATAGTGTCATCATTAATGTGATAGACTGGACATATAATCTGTTGTCGGGAAGGCTATGACGTCAACGAATGCAGAACTTTTTTTAGAATGCAAGTTGCCTGCAGAGAACACCACAACTTATGATTCACAAAGTTACACTTCAACTTTGAATTGACCATGACAATTCGCATAACACATGTGAATCAAGCAAAAACCAAAATAATGTTTGTTGTGTCAGAACTCGCATGCTAAAGGTTGTCATCTGAGAGCTTTTCAAAGCAACTGTACTAGAGAAAGCTGTGGCACAATCGTGCGCAAAAGCTTATGGCGAATACGATGGGAAAACCATTCAATTGCCAGGTATGCCAGAAATCATTTTATCAAAATTATCGT
The DNA here is from genome assembly GCA_949752735.1 of Lumbricus terrestris. NCBI lineage: Eukaryota > Metazoa > Annelida > Clitellata > Crassiclitellata > Lumbricidae > Lumbricus > Lumbricus terrestris. The sequence continues at coordinate 4,231,595 of OX457048.1, read as the reverse complement.
ATGAAAATACACATGAGAGTCCATTCTGGAGAGAAACCATATTGTTGTCAGCTATGTCCGAAGTCATTTAGTCAGAGTTCAACTCTGAAAGCGCACATGAGGATTCATACTGGAGAGAAACCATATAGTTGCCTGCTATGTCAGAAATCATTTGCTCGAGGTTCTAATCTGAATATGCACCTGAAAATCCATTCTGGAGAGAAACCATTTAGTTGCCAATTATGCGAGAAATCATTTACTCAAGTTTTTTTCCTGAAAATGCACATGAGAACACATTCTGGAGAAAGACCTTACCGTTGTCAGGTATGTGAGAAATCATTTGCTAATCCCAGTGGTCTGAAATTGCATATGAGAACACATACTGGAGATAAACCATATAGTTGCCAGATATGTCAGAAATCATTTAATCAAAATTGCCATCTGCAAGCGCACATGAGAATCCATACCGGAGAGAAACCATATAGTTGCAAGCTATGTCAGAAATCATTTAAACGAAGTTATGCTTTGGAAAGGCACATGGGAATCCATGATGAAAAGAAACCATATAGTTGCAAGATATGTCTGAAATCATTTACTCAAAGTTCAAATCTGAAAACCCACATGACAATCCATAATAAAGAGAAACCATATAGTTGCCGACTATGTGAGAAATCATTTAATAAAGCTGGTTCTCTGAAAATGCACATGAGAACACATTCGGGGAAAAAAACACAGTTGCCTGCTCCGTCAGAAATCATTTGCTAAGCACAGTAATCTGAAAACGCACATGAAAACACATACTGGAGTTAAACCATACATACGTGAGTTTTGTGATAAAACATTCACAGAGTGTGGACATGTAATTAAACACAGGCACCTTCATACAACTGAGAAGCAACTCTCATGCAATGAATCGATTGACAAGAGGAGTTCTACAATGGAGCAATTTAAATTCTATGCAACAACCCAGACACAGATCATTAAAATTGAAAGTGACGTTGTTGCCATATTCACTGGTGTAGGTGTCATTGATGAGTCGACTGAAGTTTTCACAGAGAACAAATGTTCAGATTCAAGTGGAAATGCAAGTCAGTTGCAAGGAATTAAAGATGAAGAATGTCTGTATATATACTTCGTTTATTCAAGAAAAACTAAGTTGACACACCGCAACTTATTACATGAAACAAACATGATAGCAAAGCTAATTCTACTGTTGATATAAAGGCGTTTTTGTCAGCAGCTTTTGGATGTGGTATTTGCGACGAATTGCTTGAAACAGAGACATCATTTCTAGAGCATTGTTCTAGCCATAAGTTTTCTCCACCTGATGACTTATTTGCCAACCTGTGCTGAATTATGATTGCACATAATTACAGTTGGCATATATACACCGTGATTCAAAAAAAAGTAAGCCAAAATGTTTTTCAAATATCTCCAATGCCTGATAACATATCATGCTAAAATTTTCCAAATATTTAGAGAATTGGACCAAGAATATGATTCCAAAATTTCATGAGATAAAGTTGAACAGATAAAAAGATATGTATCTTTCAACTTCGTATGCCGAAATTTCAGTTTACAAGGAATTTTCTGTTAGATTCAATAAAATGTAAGCCAAACTGCTTTTCTTATATCTCTAATGCCTGATGACTAATCATGCTAAAATTGTCCAGATATGTAGAGAATTGAATAACAACATGATTCCCACAGTTTGGTTTGATTATATAATTAAATAAGATGCTCAAAATGTCCTCCTCCTGCTTGCCACCAAGACTGGAGGCGCTGGCGCCATTGGGCAACAGCATCGTCGATTATCCGCTGGTCCAGGTCATCCCACACTTCCATCAAGTGCTACTTCATTCAGATCGTTTATACCATGGATTGTTGTCTACTCGGTCTTGCATCAAGCTCCACACTTTATGGTCGACAGGATTCAAATCTGGGCTGTTCGGAGGCCATAATGTGGGAGAAATGAAGTCTGCCGTCTCTCTTGTCAGCATTTCAATGGTTTCCTTGACTCTGAGGGCTGGGGCACTGTCCTGTTGAAAAAAACAGCCTTCTGGGGGGCTAGATTTCTGATTACAGATAGAGGATGTTGTGACAGCAGAACCTCGCGATAATAGCATCCATTAATTTTACTCCAGGGTCACTGAAGACCAAAATTCGGAACTATCAAGCGTAAAAATCGCAAAGAACGCCATTACAGACTTGCTGAAAACTGAAGTTTCGGGAGATGAGGTGGAAATATTCAAATCTTTCAATCAGTTCAAATTTATGACTTGATATTTTGGAATCCCATTCTTGATTCAATTCTCTAAATATTGGGAAAATTTTACTATGATTAATTATCAGGCCATAAAGATACTGAAAAAGTTTGACTCACATTTAATTGAATCTAACAGAAAATTGCTTGTAAACTGAAATTTCGGCATACGAAGTTGAAAGATACATATCTTTTTATCCGTTCAACTTTATCTCATGAAATTCTGGAATCATATTCTTGGTCCAATTCTCTAAATATTTGGAAAATTTTAGCGTGATATGTTATCAGGCATTGGAGATATATGAAAAATAATTTGGCTTACTTTTTTTTGAATCACGGTGTACATTCCATAAATAACCGGGATATGTCCAGGAAACCTGGGACGTTTGGTCACTCTACTCTAGTGCACAAATTTTTTACACAAACTCTTCAAAGGCTGGACAAAGGAGCTTGCCTAAACGGGCCATGTCAACACTAATAGTATTATTGGCAATCCATAACAATGGATTTATAAATTACAAATTAACCTTTAAAGATGCGATAAGGATGCGAGGTTGACCAAGAACAATGCTGCTGGACTGGATGCTGACAGAGGAAGGAGACAGTGGACTGAAAAGAGAAGCACAGAACAGAGATTTTTTTTATTTAGAGCAGCATTTCCCAAACTGTGGACAGTGACCCTAAACTGGGTCGTGACCAAACAATGGGTCGTGAAGCTCTGTCAAGTGGGTCATCAGACTCATCACTTCACTGTACCACGTATCATAGTTGTTAGTTAAGCTAGTTAGGTTGGTTATTCATCTTTAACATAATTATTGTCACCTCCAAGGTTTGTATGCCCTATGTATTTCGCATTTAAAGCTGCTGTCATCTCCAATTTTCAATTCTACTAAGCTTAATAAGCCCCTCTTAGCGGACTTTGTCCCTTTGGGGGCCTGTTGCTCCCAGCCACTCAATGTAACACCTGTTGTGAATGGTTTTTGCTTCGTTATTTACTGGTTCACATGCACCTTTAATTCTTTTTTTAATTCGTTATTGCATTTCTGAATGAGCCCCATGTATGTAAGTGTAACTTCCTATTATATTATATGCGATCATACATTTCTTGTACATTGCTGTGATAAAGAAATTTAATGTTGTTTGATAATGTTTCGGGAAATATTTATTTTCCGTCATTTATTCGTAAATTCTAAAAAAAATTGTGTTATAAACATCAGAGCAGCAACATTTGAATATGTTCGGCCTATGCCTGGATGGAGGCCCTAGTTGCTTTTTAACGTTTCAAATGTTATTTGTAAACAATGTTCGTAAATCGGCATATTCCTGTACCAATTTATGATTTTACAATGTTATCTGATTTCTGTTAATAAGAATATTTTACCAATGACCACTCTTGACTAGGTAGTTGTCGGTACTTTTAAAAAATTCATAGTTACCGCAGTGCTTAAAGTGATCTTCGTTTGTTCCTTTTGATTCAAACTGATTACTTTTCTATTAGATATGCTTATTGGTGCAGGTGTCATAAATTGGCTTAAATTTGTTTTGTTTTGTTTTGGCTTGTTGCTGAAAGATTTTGAGCTGTTGTTATTTTATGCGACATTTATTTGTTTACTTAGAATTATATCCTTTTTTCTTACTGTTCAAATTGTCCATCCTCACAATCTTTATATTCAATATTCGTTCCGCGGTTACCCAGGTTAGCTGGACCCGTCCCTTTCTGTGTGACCTTTGAAGTGTAGGACATTTCACCCCCGGACAAACCCCCTCCGGACAACCCCCAGATCTATTTAAAATAGAAGCTGGATTGACGAAAATAACGAACATGAAATAGAAGGTGGATGAAGGTATTTTTGGATCTGACATAGAAGCTGACTGCATGTTGAAATACTTGAATGCGGTTATGATCGTGCGCGGTAATGATCGTGCGCGGTAATGATCGTGCGCGGTTTTGTGATGCGCGGTTTGGTGTGCGCGGTTTTGACCGGAAACCCTCAGCAATGAAATTATAAGAAATCTTGTTTCAGATCACAGCGTAAAATGGTTCCATTAGCCTACAGTGCGAAAATTTCAAAAATTTCAAACAAAGAGGGGGGAAATTTTGAAGACGTAAACTAGGATTATTAAATGTAAATGTAATCGCATATTTATATAGCAGCTGTCTTATGGCCTCGACCCTGGGTTGAGATCCTTCACCACCGCTACTCCACGTTTATATTGCGACCGAGCCACCCGCAGTAAAGGTCCGAGAAATTAATCTCTGATAAACTGACCGACCGGGAATCGAACCCGGGCCGCCGGCGTGGCGAGCGGGCTACCAACCCACTAGGCCACTGAGGATCTATAGCACTGAAATGATGAGCAATTTCGTTAAAATGACAGCCTAAAATGTTTACCTTGTAGTATGGAGATTCAACAAATTTCGAAATTGGGGACACTTCAAAATCTTACACCACGGCTATTAGGACTGAAATGACGCGCAATTTGGAAATTCAAAAATTTCAACATTACGGGGTAAATTTTTTATTTCCTAAAGAAGTTCTACAGCAAATTCCACGGTTATGCCTACGACGGGATCTGGGTGATTGCAAAGGCCGTCGACGAAATATGATACGCAGGAGCAAACGGAGAGGAGGGCCTCGAGGAACTGGGGAAGGCGAAGTAGCTAGCCTACTTGTAAGCCTTAAGGGATGCGCAACTTCATGAAAATGGCAGCCTAAAATGTTACCATTGCAGCGTGAAAATAAAAAAAGTTTAACTTTGAGGAGGGGTACATCTCCTGTCAAAATCCTCCATCTGACTACGCTTCGCGCCTCGGCGATCGTCCGCTCGTCCGCCCCCCCCCCCCCCCCGAGTTCGGACCAAGTCTCCGCCTATGATTGTCCCCCAGAAACCTGAATTCCTCCCACGCAGAGGAGGAAGAATAGATAAAACACTGCAGGGTAGCGCTCTCAGCTAGGTGAATGTGTGTGTTTGCGTCGTAAATTATTTGCTCGAAACGTATTTTTTTTATTTTTTCTGATTGCTACTTTGGCAAGAACCATCGTAATGCAGTTCTATTTAGCCAAAATTCCTCTTATCTTGAAATCCCACTTCTCTTTAGGCAGCGGCAATTTTTCATCAATGCAGCCTTCTATTATTAAAAAAATATTGTTCACGAATCCAGCTTCAGATAGATTGCATTCTTAAATCCAACTTCTGTTTGGGAAAAAATATTTTCATCCATCCGAATATTATAGGCCTAATAGCAGGAAGTCATTTTGACGATCCGACGTATTTGACCAATGCTGACCTGTGCAATGGCGAATAACTTGCGACGCTAAAATACGAGTTTTCCCGCTTCAAGTCCAACCACAGCCCGAAAAGAATTTTTTTAAATTCGAATGGAACATAGTGATCGCATAATATAATATTATCGTACGGTTATCAACATGCATTCGGTAGAGGGCAAGTCCACACTCGAAAGCTGCCTCTTTTGTGTTTATAATAGAGAGAAACAATTTAATCTGTCGCCATTTTATGTTGATGAGAATGAATAATTCTACTTTAATCACAAACTTAATCAAATGGCTTGTGGATATTATTTAGTGGATATAACAAGTTTAATCATTGATAGCTAGGTAAAAGAGTGAGTTGCTTCCGTGTAGTGTTTTCCTTCCATGTAGATTGTAGACAACCATGACTTGAAAGTTATTGCGACGAACATTTAGACCGTCATATGTCGTTTTTGGCATGTTTGTTTGTATGCGCACTTGTTATAGCGCCTCTTCCAGCCCCCAACCGCTACTCAGAGGCGCTCCCGACTACAGCGCGGACACTGCATCGGAGTTTCACGCCGGAGCGCTGAACAATTGCGAGTGAAGGACTTGCCCAAGGTCCCTACGCGGCGACATGAGGTGGATTCGAACCTCGAACCTTCCGGTTTCAAGGCAACGACGCCACCACTTCACCACCGCGCATGTTATCCAGGTACTTGTTTTTATACGACCACCAAGACACCAAGAACTAACGTTGCAGCATTGTTATCTTTAATAAATCCAACATCTGGTTTGCCGAGAGTCTTTCTAATCGATCCAGCTTCTGTTTAGGCAAGAATTTGTTCGATAAATCCCGCTTCTATTTCGTCAGCAAATATTTTTCACTAATTTTTTATTGAAAATTATTGTTCATCAATCCAGCTTCATTTTCAGCAGAATGACTGCACTAACCCTAAAACTAATCCTAACCGACCCTCACGACCCCTAACCTGAGCCATAAACGACCCTCACGCGATAAATCCCGCTTCTATTTCGGCAGGAAATGTTTTTCATCGAATTGATCAATTTTACAACATTCTTGTACGTTAATAAGCAAAATTAAAGAACATGTTCCTTTTTTAATTGAATCTTTACTGATCTGATTTGTAGAAATTGCCTCAGAAAGCAAAGAACACTGTGTGAAAGCTTCGAATTTCAGATACAGCATTGCAACATGGTTGCCTCACTAAACTCTTTACTGGATATTTCTGTCTAGGATAATTCGTCTTCAATTAAATCATACTGAACAATTTAAGTTGAAGGTGTGCTGGGATATAAAGCATGAATAGCTCAAGCATTTCGACAGAGCGTCTTTCAGTGTGAAAATTTTCTTCACTTTGCACGAAAAACGATGGCTAGTAGTAAGCATCTGAAGTGCAAACAGAAATAGAGTCAACATTAAAGTGATGAGCTACATTAATGTAATGTGACATTTCTGTTGTTGGAAAGTCTTTGACATCAACAATTGCAGGACTTTATGGAAAGGCAATTGCCCGAAGGGAACACAAGAGCTCATGCTTCACAAAGTCATGTTCCAACTTTGAATTGAACATTTATGACAACTGGAGTAGGTAGTGTGAATCAAGTAAAACCCAAATGGATCTTAATTATTGCAGAACGCATAATTATGGTAAAGGTTGTCATCTGAGATTTCTTCACAGAAACTGTACTCGAGAAAGTTGTGACACAATTTAGTGCTTGTGCTTATGGCGAATACGAGAGAAAAACATTACATTTGCCAGATATGTTGGAAATCGTTTGCTTTTTGCAGTTCTCTGAAAAGGCACATGAGAATACATACTGGAGAAAAACCATACAGTTGCCTTGTATGTCAAAAATCATATACTCGAAGTCATTATTTGAAAGAGCATATGAGAATCCATACTGGAGAGAAACCATATAGTTGCCAACTTTGTGAGAAATCATATACTCAAATTTCTATTTTGAAAATGCACATGAGATTCCATACTGGAGAGAAACCATATAGTTGCCAGCATTGTCAGAAATCGTTTACTTTAAGTTCTCATTTGAGAGAGCACATGAGAATCCATACTGGAGAGAAACCATACAGTTGCCAGGTATGTCAAAAATCATTTACTCAAAGGGGTAATCTCAAAATGCACATGGGAATCCATACTAGTGAGAAACCATATAGTTGCCAACTATGTGAGAAATCATATACTCGAATTTCTACTTTGAAAACGCACATGAGAATCCATACTGGAGAGAAACCATATAGTTGCCAGATATGTCAGAAATCATTTACTCAAAGGGGTAATCTCAAAGCGCACATGAGAAGCCATACTGGTGATAAACTATATAGTTGCCTGCTATGTCATGAATCATTTAATCGAAGTTCTGGTCTGAAAATCCACATAAGAACACATACTGTAGAAAAAGCATATAGTTTCCATCTTTGTGAGAAATCATTTACTCAAAGATCTGATTTGAAAATGCACATGAGAATCCATACTGCAGAGAAACCATACAGTTGCCAGCTATGTCAGAAATCATTTTCTCAAAGTTCTCATTTGAAAGAGCACATAAGAATCCATACTGGAGAGAAACCATATAGTTGCCATATTTGTGAGAAATCATATACTCAAAGTTCTAATCTGAAAAGGCACAAGGGAATCCATACTGGAGATAAACTATATAGTTGCAAGTTATGTCAGGTATCATATAGTCGCAGTTCTAGTCTGAAAAGGCACATGAGAATCCATAAAGCAGAGAAAGCATATATTTGCCAAATTTATGAGAAATCAGTTGATGAAGGTGGTTCCCTGAAAATGCACACGAAAACCCATTTAAGAGAAAAGTCATACAGTTGCCATCTATGTCAGAAATCATTTGATTCTCAGTATCATCTGAAAACGCATATGACAGCACATGCCCAAAGTACACCATACACATATGAGTTTTGTCATAAAGTATTCACACAATGTGGACAGCTAACGCAACACAGACGAACCCATGCAACTGAGAAGCAACAGGCGCTTGATAAATCGATAAACAAGAGCTGGTCTACAGTTTCTGGTCATTTCATCACATTTCGTAGTGTAGGTGTTATTGATGAGTCAAGTGAAAGTTTCACAAACATCGAATTTCCGCATTCAGGTGGAAATGCAAGTCAGTTGCACAGAATTAAAGATGAAGAATGTCTGTATGTCAGCAAAGTAAAATCTTCTGTTGAAATAAAGGCGTCTTTGTCAGCAGCTTTTGGATGTGGTATTTGTGATGAATTACTTGCAATAGAGAAGGAATTTCTAGACCATTGTTCTAGCCATCTATTTTCTCCACCTGACGACCTAGCTGCTGAACTGTGCTGAATTATTGATTGCACATGCTTGCAGTTGACACAGAAAACTGGGTTGTATGGTCACTCTGCTGTTGTGCAATAAATTGAAACACGAAATCTTCAAAGACTGTACAAAGGAGCTCACGTAAATGAGCCATTTCAACATTATTGATAATCCATAACAATGGATTTATAAATTGCAAATTAACCATTAAAGAAGATGTTTTTAGTTTCATGTTTTTAGAGCTGCGTTTCCCAAACTGAGGATATCGACTCTAAATTGGGTTGCTACCCAAAAGTGTGTCTCGAAGCTGTGTCAATTGTTCGTCACTGGAGCACGTATCATAGTTGATAGTTAATTTAGTTAAGTTTGTTATTCATCTTTTGTGTTTTCTAAAACATAATTCCTGCCGCCTCTAAAAGTTTGTATTCCTTATGTATTTCGCATTTAACGCTTATGTCATCTCCGATTTTTAATTCTACTCTTAAGCTTAATAAGCTCCTCTTTGCAGAATTTGTCCCTTTGGTGTGTATGGTGCTCTACAATCACTCAATGCAACATCTGCTGTGATTGCTACTGATTCACAAACATTGATTATTGAGAACAGGGTATAATTGCTACTGATTCATATACCTTAAGTTCTTTTTTTAAAGTTGTTATTGCATTCCTGAAAGAGCCATGCAAATAAGTGTAACTTCCTATTATATTATGCCATCAAACATACTTGTACATTGCTGGGATAAAGAAATTTGATGTGATTTGTTAATGTTTCAGGAAATATTTATTTTTTCGTCTTTTTTCACAATTTCAAAAAAATTGTTATAAACATCGGAACAGCAACATTTGAATATGTTCGACCTATGCCTAGAGACCCAGTTGCTTTTTAACGTTTCAAAGGTTATTTCTAAACAATGTTCGTAAATCAGCATATCCCCATACCAATTTACGATTTTGGAATGTTATCTTATTTCCGTTAATAAGAATATTTTATGCAATGACCGGCGACCGCTATTGACTAGGTAGTTGTCGGTACTTTTAAAAAATTCATTGTTACCACGGTGCTTAAAGTGATTTCCATTGGTTCCTTTTGATTTGAACTGATTGCTTTTTCTATTCGATATGCTTTATGGTACAGGTGTAATTAATTGACTTAAATATGTTTTATTTTGTTGTGGCTTGTTGCTGATGGATTTTCGCTGTTGTTATTTTATACCGCATTTATTTCTTTACTTTTATAATTATCCTGCTTTCTTACTGTTCAAAATTTACATCCTCGCATGATTTTCAATATTTGTTCCGGGGTTCCCGAGTTTAGCGGTACCCGTCTTTTTCTGGGTGACCCTTTCTGAGGATTCAGTCACACATAGGCTACGTACTCAACTTGTCCTGTCCATGGATATTAATTTTTGAGTGTATTTCTTCTGTGCTTTCTGCCTTGGTTCTTTGTTTTTTTTTCTCAGAATAAACTTATTTGATTGATTGAATTGATTGATTGATTGATTGATTGATTGATTAAGACGCAAGAATCGTAAACTAGGTAGGACCAATCTGTGCAGGCACATAATAGCTCGCTTAAATCAGTCATGTCAGCCAATAGTATTAAGTCATTATATGGACGTAGCCTAATTTCAAACCCATTCTTAGCAAGGTCGCACATTAACTAACGCAGTTCGTCGACTCGCGTTTCTGGCTGTTGATGAATGTTTTTTGCTCAGCGTCATTTTGACAGCGAGACTTTACACATAAAATAGTGCAGTAAAATGAGACTTTACAACGTTGCTTGGCAATAATTATATCCATTGTGACGTCACAAATGTATATCTCTCTCAAAATGGCGGACTATTGCAAAGTCAGTCACATTCTGACTGCAACAGAGGCCGGGAGTCGACATACTGTTTGTTATTTATACTGTGGCATTACTACTTAAACACGAGTTCATTTACGAACGTCTCCTTGAATTCGCTTTATGACTTTTAAAGCCTAAGTTAAGGGTTTCTTAGCGTTTCTATCACGTTTTCTGTGGATTTCGTAATTTACGACCAGATCGAATCAGCAATCAATGCAATTTTCCTACGTAAGTTATAATTTACTGAGAAAGAATGCTCGTCTTGAATGTTTCTGCAATAAAACGCTCGAAGCTGCAAAATACATCACTTTATTAATAAACGCAACAGGTAACAGTAGCAATAAGTTGTGTAGTGGCACGTGATATCACTCCTAGTTTAATCAAACAAATTTCTAGTAACTCGTCATAAAACTGTTCTATATGCTAATATTAATAGGGGCCCATTACAATAACCTAACAGACAATAAATGCTGAACAGAAAACACACATTAAAAAATTCATGAAAATTCCAATAGTGTTGTGTTGCACTCGTGTGCCTATGTTTGCTTTATCTGGTGCAAGCTATTTAGTGCATACCATCAACGTTTGTAGGCTTATACCGAGTTCTGCACGAAGGTCATAGGCCTACATAGGTCACTTATGTTTATACAGAATGTGGAAGCTAGGAGACCTGTTGACGTGATAGAAAAATCACTGGGAACTTGCAACCATAGAAATCCCGGATCCTCAGATGATGATCAGTGATCGGTTGATGACTCTGGCATCGTCGGCCAATTTGTCTGCCAATTGTTTCCTGTTCTGAGTTTCGTTCTCAAGGCGGTTGAAGTGCGCTGTACGACACGCCTGTGCTCTGTGCTTCTGCGAGTACATGTCGCTCACTTGACGTTCATCATCAAGGACTTTGGCACTGATCGCCTGAGCACGAGCCACCTGCTGAAGCTCCTTCGTCGCCTGCAAGATATCACGTATTGTAAAGTAGCGTACACACATTTGGACAATAATAATATTGTAAACGTGATTTGAAAGCTTCCATTATAAAGTAAATGACTGGGTAAAACTTCATTTTAGGTGCGTAAATTATTTCTCCATGTATACGCTTTCTTGATAAAATCGGAACTAGATCGTTGAAAATAATTACCGCGGGAGTAATAAAATCGTTACACATGAAATAGAAGCTGGATCGACGAAAACGTCTTGCTTAAATTGGAGCTGGATGGAGTAAAATGTATTGCCTTAAATTGGAGCTGGATTGAATAATATTAAATGGGAGCTGGATTCAAAAAGCTTCGGAAATGGGGGCGGGAGGGATCAATGTATTTTATATCTTAAATAGAAGCTGGATTAATGTTTGATAGATCTTAAATAGAAGTTGGATGAATGATAAAACGCTTAAGAAATCGAAGCTGGATGAAGGTTTTATATACATGAATTTGTCTTCCGCAACCGATTCCGTCATGAGGACATGTTTCTTACAGTGTTAACGATAATTTCAGACAACTATCCGGTTTGAAATCGTGAGAAATAATTTACGCACCTAAAATGAAGTTTTACCAATGACTGGTAGGCAGATTAGGCCAAAAAAATAATACTGTGTTTCCGGTAACCCGACCGACCCTCTTTCATTGCCGCGACTCAAATAATTTTGTGAAATTTTTTTATTAAAAATTTCTGTTATTACATTTTTATTCTTTTATTTCTTTAAAAAAACAACATTTGTATTGACATAAAACTGTGACATTGTCTTCCGTATAGAGTTAGATCTTGGGGGGGGGGGAATGTTGTCTTTCTGGTAACCCGACCGACTCAATTTTCTTGCCGAGCCTCGGAATATTTTGTGTAAATCTGTTTATTTACAGTGACATTGCCTTAGAGTTTCACGTCTGCCTAACTACTTCCTGGTTGCCAGTCTTGAGAAACCTCTAGCCTTATCATTCTCACTTGAGCCACCTCTCACTTGAGCCACCTCTCTGTTACCGGAAACAACATTATTTTTTGGGCCTTACTCATGATCGCTGGGTCCGTCAGTCGGATCACTTTTTTCGTCATGTCCAGTGGACTTTTCCTTGGATTTTTTTAGGTACAAATTCAGCATTTCTGGCGGGCCGAGGACTTTGTGGGCGGAGCTAAAGATCTTGGACTATGAATGTAAATGAGGTTTGAGCTATATTGGCCTGCGATTGGGACTTCTTCTACTACTGTCTAGATAGAGAGGATAGGGATGGAAGGCAACTGCTAGAGCGGATTCCGTTGAAGGCCAGAAAGGTTTGAAGACCCGACGATCGGATGGACATGAGAAGGTGTTCAAGGAAGGGTTGGGACCAGGGTGAGAATTGCCGGGGGGGTTGGGGGGTTTCGACCCCCCCAGTCTTTCTTAGAGCCCCATGTTAAAGTATGTTTTTTACACCCCAATTCCAAGTGGATAATGGTCCAACCCCCCAGTTATTTTTCCACAATTCTCACACTGGTTGGGACTCGCTTCGTGTGAAGGATCCTGTCCTGTAAGGGAGACTATGAACTAGCAAGCTCATCGTGATGTACAATATGGAATTGTAGATTATCTCTCGTACTACCTGGTATGTAATTTTGTACCTTCAGTCAACTGTTTCCTTGACATTAGCCACCCAGCATAAAATGTGACGCCGCACACCAAAACCAGCATCCGGTCGGAAATTTCACATAAGAGTTATAAGGGAAATAGTAAGTTTGTGATTTTTTAAAGAAATTTAATCAAAAAAAATTGAAATTTTTTAAAACTTTTTTTGAGACATGCTGCGTAGCTATATTAATGCTCATAATATGCATTTTAACTTTTTTTATTAATTAAATTTAATTAATTAATTTAATTGGATCACTTTTTTCGTCATATCTTCGGTTAGAATTAAGGTAGAGCAATAATTTTCTGTGACATTTTGATGGCTGAAACAAGGCCTTTGAAATGATATATCAAATGCCATATGTTTGAAAATCACCTTAATGCTAGTTTTGGTTTGTGGCGCCACAAATGGTTTATGCAAATCGTCATCATTGTGTGTCGCGGTTGTATAGTGACGGGTTCGGTGACTTCGAATCCACCGCCGTTTAGTTACTCTGAGCTGGCCCTTCACTCGCAATCATTGCTCATTCGCCTTTGCGTGAAACTCTGATTTCACGAGTCTGCAGCCATGTGCGCCTCTGAGTAGCAATCTTTAAGGGGCACTATAACAAGTGCTGTACATGCATGCATATAATTATTTTACTTAGTTTATTTTTAGCAAATTATTCCTTCATTTCTATAGTCTCTCTTCAATCTCGATACTCAGTTTCGATCCCAACTACAGCGTGGCCACTGCATCAGAGTTTCACGCTGAATCGCATGAGCAATTGCGAGTGAAGAATTTGCCCAATGTCCCATGCGGTGGCTTGGTGTGGATTCGAACCTTCAACCCTCTGGCTGCAAGGAAACGAATATACCCATTACACCACAGCGCCACACACAATAATCATTGTCCCCGCTCACCTGTCTTCTGGCAGCCGTCTCCATGAACTCGTGGTTCCTGTTGGCTGTCTCGAAGACCCTACTGTCCCTCTGGACCGTCTTAAAGGCCAGCCTGTCCGCCTCCCTCCTCTCCCTCTCTCCCTGACCTTCGTTGACCGCAGCTGTATGTCTCTGCTGGGTCTGTCTCCTCGACTCTAGATGGCGCTGCGTCTTCTCCTGTTCGTCCAGATGGCGCTGGTTGTTGCGATCGATGTGAGATTGTACCTGATGACGTCGTACGTCGAGTATCATCTGTCTCTGGTTGTCATCGTCAGCTGCCCTCCGCTGCCAACCGATCTCGCGCTCAAGCACCTGGCGCTCCCTGAAAAAATGACCAGTGGCGGCGCCAGGGGGCTAGGGAGGCAAAGCCCTTGTAAAAGGCCCTCCAAGCTAAGCCCCCCCCCCTAGAAAAGGGCCACCCAGGGAAAATTTCCATGAGATTTCGGTCAGATGACTAAAAATGGAAACTTTCCTGCGCGAGGATTCAGCCCCCCCGCAAAAAACTACCTGAAATCCTGGCGCCGTCACAGGTTATGACAGTGGTTTACAACCATTTTTGACTTTAGGGCCACTTTTTCTAAGTTGGATGACACGATTGCTATTTTTTCTTAATTGAAAATATTAATGGATCACAAGGATAAAATTTAATTAGCCTAATTAATTAAAAGCATGTAAAATTGTTATTATTGAAACAAACTAAAATGTTTGATGTTATTTATAGGCGGCGTCAAAAAGAAATAATTTGTAATAAAATATAAATGTACATTAGGCCTAGTAATTCCTGAAAATTTCCACACCACTTGTGGGGTCAGATATGAGACAATTCTACACATAGAGGTGTTGTGGTCCATATGGACCCCAATGATAAAAATGCCGTTGGATACTGCGCAAAGTGATATTTTGCAGCTTAGCACGTTCACCGCCCAGTACGAGATATCTCGTACCGGATTCAGTCATTTAACATGGGGGGACGAGCGGCCGAAAAAACGATCGCCGAGCAGGGAAAGGGGTTTGCGCCACCTTCCTAAATGTCGAATATTTTTATTTTTAATGCTGCAATTGTAGCATTTTAGGCTGTCATTTTAACAAAACCGATCATTATTTCAGTGCTAATATTACTGGTTTAGGACTAAAAATGCCCTCCCACTGTTGAAATGTTTTGAATTTCCACAATGCAATGGTAGCATTTTAGGTTGTCATTTTAACAAAATTGCTCGTTATTTCTGTGCTAATAGTCCTGGTTTAGGTCTTCAAAAGTGACCTCCCCATTGTTGAAATGTCTTGAATTTCCACAATGCAATGATAGCATATTAGGCTGTCATTTTAACAAAATTGCTCATTATTTAAGTGTTAATAGTCCTGGTTTAGGACTTCATAAGTGCCCTCTCCTTTGTCGAAATATTTTGAATTTCCACAATGCAATGGTAGCATTCTATGTTGTCATTTTAACGAAATTGCTCATCATTCAGTGCTAATAGCCTTGGTCTAAGACTTCAAAGTGTCCGCAGGTCGAACAATTTTTAAATTTCCATATTGCAATTGTAGCATATTAGGCTGTCATTTAAACTAAAATTGCTCATCATGTCAGTGCTGTCAGTCAAGGGTTTCAATTATTGTAGCATCCGAAATTATATACTCCTGGGTTTCAGCGTTTCAAATTAACACGGGTAAGCAGCGTTGCCACTCCTTGGGTTATTTCACAAGATCTTGGGTTTTTCGATCACAACTTGGGAAATGGTTTTTTGGGGAAGAAGAACTTGGGTTTTTTTGCTTGGGTTATTTTCCACGGGAAAAACTGGAAAACTTTCGATATTTTGCATATTTTCGGTAAATTTTAGACATTTTTGGGAAAATTTTGAACATTTTTGGGTAATTTTGGGCATTTTCGAACGATTTGTGCCGGATGACTAAAAAGAAAAAAGGTCATAAGAAATTTCGGACGGAAAATTGTGAAATATTTTAGTTTTTCGGAAGGGAAATTCAGAAAATTCTGGTCATTTTCGAAAGATTTGCTGAACTTGGGTTTTCTTGGGTTTTTTCGGCCTTCCAGCTTGTGTTTTTTTCATTTTTTAGAGTGGCAACGCTGCGGGTAAGGCCAAAAAAATAATGTTGTGTTTCCGGTAACAAAACTGGGTATCATGATGTAGGAAATAGGATGGTGACCTCACTTCGTATCTTTCATGTGTATGGATTTTGGCTAGAGTTTTTTTCTGTCGATGGTGTCGCTAGAGTCACCGTCAGGCCGGCCATCACCGGTGTTTACCATGGTGTTTACTACAAGTTTATATGAACGATGTTTTGAAATCGTACTAAATTGATTAAAGATATTTTAAACTAAGTTTAATAATGTTTGTCTACTCCTTTTCACAGTGAGGTTTTAATTTTATATATGAATACAACATATTAGAGCGATTCTTTTAAGAATTTTGTCAAAAATATAACGATTTTGATCCGTCAGGCCCTTCGAATAAAATACTCGTATTGTCTTATTCATTCATTCATTCATTTCAAGAATTTATATAACGCTCCTTCAAGAAAACCACTCAGAAGCGCTCCCAGTCCAACCACGGTGAAACAAAAAAGTTTTAAGGAACTTATAGAACACTGACGAGTCAACCCTATTTAGCAGGCGCACCTGCAACGGGAGACTATTCCAGACAGATGGACCTACAACTGAGAAAGCACGACGCTGACAAGTTGATGTTACTCTAATTATGAATACCGTTAGTCGAATACAAGATGGATTGGCGAAAGCCGCGAAACTAATTCTTGCTAGAAGTCGCATTTATAAAGATAATGCTGGTATTCCCGAAGACTGCATGCCCGTCCATGTAAACACTATGGCCGCCCAAGAAACTGATGAAATAGAGTGCTGTGGCCTTAGCTTCGAAATTTATATTTACTGCATATTTTCCCTCATTTATAATTTTATTAAGTCTGTTTTACTTAGATCTTGCATGCGCTGATTACTAGCTTAGTGCGCGCATTGTATCATGGGATGCGGCTGATAGGTCGCAGTGCTCTATTTTAGCTAAGTCGTTGGCAACCATATTGCTTTGTATACGGGCACGCTGTCTTCGGGATTACCGATGAAAACATTCTTTCTTGAGTTGGAGCTGGATTGATAAACAATTCTTGCTACTTAAATGGAAATTGGATTGATGAAACAAACCTGCATAGCTGATAGCTGGATTGATGAAAACGATTGATGCCATTTTGAAGTAGAAATCCGATTAGTGAGAAATAGTAATTATGCATAGAACTAATAATTTAATTTAGAACAGTAACATGATAGACCTTAGAGCAATAATATACGTATACAATGTGATACAGATATATGCACATGAACTGTTTTAAATATTCTACAGTTGCAATGTCTTCCTTTCCTTATAGGTAGTATCTAACATACACAGGAACAGTAGTTATGCCATATAAATGTTGGGCACCAGGTTGCACGTCTGGCTACCAGAGTAACACTGACAAAAGACACCTTTTTAAAGGCGGTAAGAGGTGGTCTTAAGCTGCCTTCTCTTGCTCTAACATCACTCATCAAGTTGTTAGAGAAATGTTTTCAGAGATACTGTGCTACGCCAAATACAAATATGTATTTGGACATTCTGAATGAAGTTCTGACATGTGATGAGTTGCCTGCTTCCACAATAGGTTGTAAGAAACACTGTTGTTCTTTGACATCAGGATGTATTCACTTCAATATCACAACAAGGCTGCATTTTCTTTAAAAAAGCAGTGAATCGCAGTCGTAAGACTCGGGGAAAATAAACAAAAATTAAGTAAAATTTCTAAACTTACGTAAGATTTATTGTTGGAAATAATTGAATGAATTTGTTGACTATTGTATTGTATCAGTACATTTATATAGCGCCTCTTGCAGAATGGCAGAGGCTGATAAGTAAAGACGAGTCAATAGGTTAGCCCATAGTGCGGGAGGATGGACAACCACAGTAAACGCCCGATGTTAGACTATATGTGGTGTGCTCTTGATATAAATGATAATATCCTACATCATGCTGGGTATTAAGGTCGAGAATTATTTTTATTTTGGTAAAATATTTGGTTAAACCGTAGTTTAGGCTGATAAATTCTCTGTACCGTATTTTAGGCTGATAAATTATTTGGACATTATCCGAAGTTGCAAAATGTATATACAAGTAATTTCTGGATCGCCAGGTTCAATCCAGCTTCCATTTCAACTATAAAAATGCCTTTACCCAGCTTCCATTTCTCTTGCGTTTCTCGTCAATCCAGCCTCCATTTCACCTGTAAAAGGTCTTCATCCAGCTTCCGCTACTTAAACGTTTTTTCGTCAATCCAGCTCTTCCATTTATATACTGCAATTTTTCTTCTCGCGTTTTCAGTTTGTATTGCTACTTCCGGTTGCGAATGCTCGGAAATTGGAATAGCGCGTTGTATGGCGCGCTATTCATGATTGGTGGGCAATGGTGGTGTTTCTAAATTTATCAGCCTAAACTACGGGATATCGAAAACGGAAATAATTTATCAGCCTAAACTACGGTTTAACCAAATATTTTTATACAGTTACTATCCGAAAAATTATACCGCACTGCTCTTTTTTTGCAAGTATAAACTGCCTATTTCCCGACTGTCTGCACCTAAAACTGCTCTAGAAAACAATCCTATTTTTTCATTTTCTTGGCATCGTTTCTGGTAAGATAAAGTGGTCAGGGAAGGGGAATATGAGTGCGAACAGAACATCGATCACCACTAGGGATCGTTCCAGACTGGCCAAGCCAGTGACTATAGTGGGACCTATAGGTTGCTAGATTTATTTTCACTAGTCATCATTAGAAGTGGCTCAAGTGAGTTCGAATGATGAGGCTAGAGGTTTCTCAAGACTGTCAGCAGAAAGTAGCTAGGCAGGCGTGAAACTCCGATGCAGTGTCCGCGCTGTAGTAGGGAGCGCTTCTGAGTAGGTAACTTGAAGGGGCGCTATGGAAATTGAGAGATCAATAAAATAAAATGAAACATTCTATTGACTTCAAAACTTCTTTTTGGCTATGCTGGAGTCGGGAGCCCCTCTGAGTATTTATGGAATATTTTAGAAAGCATAGGAAATATTTACCGACGCTAAAGTGATAGATTACCTCAACACGTTACTGGCGGATGTTTGCAAAAATTTACTTAAATGGAAGCTGTATTGATGAAAAGGTTCTTGTTTTTTATCCGGCCACCAAAATTTATAAATTCGATAAAAAAATTCTGACGAAATAGAAGCGGGATTTATCGCGTGAGGGTGGGGTAGGGTTCAGGTTAAGAGTCGTGAGGGTCGGTTAGGTTTAGTTTTAGGGTTGGTGCAGTCATTCTGCTGAAATTGAAGGTGGATTGATGAACACTAATTTTCAAAGAAAAATTTATGAAAAATATTTGCTGACGAAATAAAAGCGGGATTTATCGAACAAAATTAATTCTTGCCTAAACAGAGGCTGTATCCAGTAAAAGGATTATCGGCAAACTATAAGTTGGATTTATTAAAGATAACAACGGTGCAACGTTAGTTCTTGGTGTCTTGGTGGTCGGATAAAAAACAAGTACCGATGAAAATATTCATGCCTAATTGAAACTGGATTGATGAAAATGTTCTTGCTTAAATTAGAGCTGGAATCATGAAAAGTAATTGTTATCTAAATACAGGTTGGACAGCAACTATTGAATGACGCGATTGACATCAATAATTTCGGACGCTAAAGTGAACAATTACCCGAATTATAGTAGGATGGTTAAGTAGCATATGCTTCCTTTTAAATTCCGATAATTTGTTACAAGATTTCATTTTCCGCTTCTCAATATTATGTATGTATTGAAAAAGCCATTGTCTCATAGTCTTATATACATTACATTTCATTTCCTATGGCTCGAATCTGCACAGTGCTGCATACAAGTTTTGTTGTGGTCAGACAGGTGTCACAAAAATTGATCACAGACAAATGGTTCAACGACAAATGGTCATGAGGAATTGATTTTCTGTAAAATAATAGACAACGTCCGAAATTTTGTGGATCACATGCAAACAGAAT
The DNA here is from genome assembly GCA_949752735.1 of Lumbricus terrestris. Taxonomy (NCBI): domain Eukaryota; kingdom Metazoa; phylum Annelida; class Clitellata; order Crassiclitellata; family Lumbricidae; genus Lumbricus; species Lumbricus terrestris. Next base: position 4,211,348 of record OX457048.1, on the reverse strand, counting down.
ATTGAATCTATATAAAATACAACTGAAGTTCAGACTTTTCGTTGCTACTAAAATTATGCACTCAACCATGAATTAACAACACACAAAGTATGTACGCCAATAAGAATTAAAGTTATGTTCCTTTTTTAATTGAATTTTTACTGATCTCATTTGTAGAAATTGCCTCCTAAAGCAAAGAACACTGTGTGAAAGCTTCAAATTTCAGTTGCAACATTGCAACATGGTTCCTTCACTAAACTCTTCACCAGGAACGTTAAGACTGCATGTTTCAGTCTACGACTTTTATGCAGGTCAACTAATTCGTCCTCAATTAAAATCATGCTGAACAATTTAACGTGAAGGTGTGCTGGGATATAAAGCATGAATAGCATCAGTATTTCGTCAGAGCATCTTTGTGCGTGAAAATTTTCTTCACATTACGCGAAAAATGACTACTATTAGTAAGCATGTGAAGTGCCAACAGAAATAGTCACCATTAATGTGATAAGTGGACATTTCTGGTGTTGGAAAGTCTATGACATCCACAATTGCAAGACTTTATGGAAAGTCAATTGTCCGTGGGGAATACAACAGCTCATGTTTCACAAAGTCTGTTCCAACTTTGATTTCAATTTGACAACTGGAGTAGCTAGTGTGAATCAAGTAAAACCATCTTAATTATTGCATAAAGCATAATAATGGTAAAGGTTGTCATCTGAGATTTATTCAAAGAAACTGTACTCGAGAAAGCTGTGACGCAATTTAGTGCTTATGATTATGGCGAATACGAGAGAAGAACAATACATTTGCCAGATATGTTGGAAATCGTTTGCTTTTTGCAGTTATCTGAAAACGCACATGAGAATCCATACTGGAGAAAAACCATACAGATGCCAGGTATGTGAGAAATCATGTACTCGAATTTCTCATTTGAAGGAGCACATGAGAATCCATACTGGAGAGAAACCATACAGTTGCAAAGTATGTCAGAAATCATTTACTCAAAGTTCTAATCTAAAAAAGCACATGAGAATCCATACAGTTGGAGATAAACTATATAGTTGCCAACTATGTGAGAAATCATATACTCGAATTTCTCTTTTGAAAACGCACATGAGAATCCATACTGGAGAAAAACCATATAGTTGCCAGCTGTGTCAGAAGTCATTTTCTCGAAGTTCTAATTTGAAAACGCACTTAAGAATCCATACTGGAGACAAACCATACAGTTGCCAGCTATGTCAGAAATTATTTTCTCGAAGTTCTAATTTGAAAACGCACATGAGAATCCATACTGGAGAGAAACCATACAGTTGCCAGCTATGCCGGAAGTCATTTAATCAAAGTTCTGATTTGAAAATGCACATAAGAATCCATACTGGAGACAAGCCATATAGTTGCCAGATATGTCTGAAACCATTTATTCAAAGATCTGATTTGAAAATGCACATGAGAATCCATACTGGAGAGAAACCATACAGTTGCCAGCTATGTCAGAAATCATTTACTCGAAGTTATGATTTGAAAACGCATATGAGAATCCACACTGGAGAAAAACCGTACAGTTGCCAGCTATGCCGGAAATCATTTAATCGAAGTTCTACTCTGAAAATGCACATAAGAACACATACTGAAGAAAAACCGTATAGTTGTCAACTTTGTGAGAAATCATTTACTCAAAATTCTAATCTCAAAAAGCACATTGGAATCCATGCTAGAAATAAACTATATAGTTGCAATTTATGTCAGATATCATATAGTCGCAGTTCTAGTCCGAAAAGGCACATGAGAATCCATACTACAAAGAAAGCATATATTTGCCAAATTTATGAGCAATCATTTGATGAAGGTGGTTCCCTGAAAATGCACACGAAAACCTATTCTGGAGAAAAGCCATACAGTTGCCATTTATGTCAGAATTCATTTGATTCTCAGTATCATCTGAAAACGCATATGAGAGCACATGCCCAAAGTACACCATACACATCTGAGTTTTGTCATAGGCCTAAAGTGTTCGCACAATGTGGACAGCTAACGAAACACAGACGAACCCATGCAACTGAGAAGCAACAGTCGCTTGATAAATCGATAAACAAGAGCTGGTCTACAGTTTCTGGTCGTTTCATCACATTTAGTAGTGTAGGTGTTATTGACGAGTCAAGTGAAAGTTTCACAAACATCGAATGTCCGTATTCAGGTGGAAATGCAAGTCAGTTGCACAGAATTAAAGATGAAGAATGTCTGTATGTCAGTAAAGTGAAATCTTCTGTTGAAATAAAGGCATCTTTGTCATTAGCTTTTGGATGTGGTATTTGTGATGAATTACTTGCAATAGAGAAGGAATTTCTAGACCATTGTTCTAACCATCAATTTTCTCCACCTGACGACTTAGCTGCTGACCTGTGCTGAATTATTATGATTGCACATGCTTACAGTTGATACATACCACAAAAACTGGGTTATATGGTCACCCTGCTCTTGCACCATAAATTGAAACACGAAATCTTCAAAGACTACAAAGGAGCTCACCCAAACGAGCCATGTCAACATTATTGATAATCCATAACAATGAAATTATAAATTGCAAAATAACCGTTAAAGAATTTGTTTTTGTTTCAGGTTTTTTTAAGAGCAGCGTTTTCCAAACTGAGGATAGCGACTCTAAATTGGGTCACTACCCAAAAGTTTCTTGAAACTGTGTCAATTGTTCGTCACTGGAGCACGTATCATAGTTGATAGTTAAGCTAGTTAAGTTTGTTATTCATCTTTTGTGTTTTCTAAAACATAACTATTGTCACCTCTAAAAGTTTGTGTTCCTGATGACTTTCACATTTAACGATTCTGTCATCTCCGATTTTTAATTCTACTAAGCTTAATAAGCTCCTCTTTGCGGACTTTGTCCCTTTGGTGGGTATGGTGCTCTACAATCACTCAATGTAACAACTGTGGTTGCTACTGATTCACAAACCTTGATTATAGAAAACAGTGTATAATTGCTACTGATTGCATACCTTACGTGCTTTTTTAAAAAGTCGTTGCATTTCTGAATGAGCCATATGTATATAAGTGTAACTTCCTATTATATTATGCCATCATACATTTCTTGTACCTTACTGGGATAAGAAATTTCGTGTGGTTTGTTAACATTGTTTCGGGAAATATTTATTTTTTCGTCATTTATTTGTAAATTATAAAATTTGTGTTTTAAACATCGGATCAACAACACTTAAATATATTCGGCCTATACTTTTCAAATGTTATTTCTAAACAATGTTCGTAAATCAGCATATTTCCATACCAATTTATGATTTTTCAATGTTATCTTATTTCTGTTAATAAGATTATTTTACCAATGACCACTCTCGACTAGGTAGTTGTCGGTACTTTAAAAAAACATAGTTACCACGGTGCTTAGGCCTATAGCGATTTCCATTGGTTCCTTTTGATTCAAACTGATTACTTTTTCTATTAGATAAGATTTGTGGTACAGATGTCATTATTGACTTATGTTTGTGTTTTTTGGGTTATTGCTGAAGGATTTTGAGCTGTTGTTATTTTATGCTGCGTTTATTTCTATACTTGTATTGTAACGCCCGCCCCTACCGCCATCCCCGGAGTCGCCACTTCCGGATCATCGAACGATAAGGCTGCGTGCTGCTGTGGATGATAGTTCTTAGAGATAAAGGGAGGACAGGAGGAGGTGACTTCCGGGTTCGAATCCCAGCGATGGAAAGACTGCCAGTTATCTCGGCTGCCTAACTCCCTGTATGAAATTGGAGCCTTGCTGGACAATCTTTCACTTCTTCGCAATACAGGTCTACCAGGGTTGACCGAAAGAGATAGGTCCTTGGGTCTAACACCCAAACTTTCTTCCAGGCCGATGGTCGAATGGTAAGGCGCGTCCGCAATGATAGAAGCGGTGGATCTCAATCCAGGGTTCAAATCCACAGCAGATCTTGGTACCGGCGATGACTCTAGTCTTTCCAAGCGTGACACAACCTCCGTCAGCGCTTCCCTAACATTGGACTGTACAGCAGAGATTTCCTCTCTGACATTTAATTGCACCGATGAAATAGCATCTTCGACATTGGACTGCACCGAAGAAATAGCATCTTCGACATTGGACTGCACCGAAGAAATAGCATCCCTAGTTTCCCTAGCATGCGACTGCATGGCCGTCTGCATAGAAGTCATAGTTTCTTGTGTATTCTTAGCATGCGACTGCATGGCCGTCTGCATAGAAGTCATAGTTTCTTGTGTATTCTTAGCATGCGACTGTATCGCTTTATGTGTAGTCTGATCATTAGTCTCGATTGACGACTGCATGAAAGACATCGCCTCATGAGTAGACCTAGCATTAGTCTGAATTGCCTCTAGAACAATTTCCATCGAGGAAGGCGGCCTCGAAGGTTGAGCAGGGGTCGCAGCCCTGGAATCCTCCATAGCGCTATATAAATTTCCTTTATCACTATCCCTAGCAATAAACAGAGTCGGTAGACTTAATTATATTTCTTATTATTATCATTCAATTAAATCGGCAATCAACATCAGTTACATTCAATGCAATCAATAGAATACAACTTATGCAATCAGCAAATAGACCGGAGTACTTTACAATAATATTCCCCGTTTTATCTCTAAGACCACGGCCAATTTAGTTAATAGCCCAAATCATCTATCACCGATCGCTTTTAACCGAAACGTACCTCAACTTCCGTCGCGAGGGATAGGATGCGAAGAATCCGGAGTCGTATGGAGATCCGGGGAATGCGTCGATGATATTGCGCCAGCGGTGAACCGCTGGGGTCCGATGCCCGTAGACCGATGGCAAAAGGCGACGAACAAGAATAACACGTCGTACTATTTTCTAGGATTAATTGACGCCCTTAGGCCACCAACTTTCAAATATCGCAAGAAACGCAACAGAATTTGAAAGAGAGATATAATTCGCTCCTGCGAAACGTAGAATGAATGGCTGAAGCGACGGATCACCGACAGAACGCCCAGCGATGACGATTCGACACACGCAGAACCGATATATAAATATTTCGACTGCTGTCGATAAATGAAACCAAGCAGAATCCGTAAGAAACTCAACTACGCAATATCGGCGTCGTTACTCAAACGCGTCTTAACTTCTTGAAATTCCGGCGTGATCTGACCATCGACAAAGATACGTCTACTTTCCGTGAACTTCTGGCCGCATCTGACTGCCGACAGTGCGCGTTCCTTATATTAAGTCTTTTTGCCGCTGACGCCAGTGACGTCAGAGCACAGGTGCTGACTATCTACGTCATACGCGCCAAAATGGCCGCCAAATCCAAGTCACGAACGCCTGCACGTGCGTCAACGTATCTACCTCTGCCGTGTGTCTGTCGCTATCGGTCCTTCACTCTCTCTCTCTCTCTTTGCCTCTCAAAACGCGCCCTCTGACGACCGCACGTGCGTCTCCCCTTCCCTTCGAGGCGCCGATTAAACCGTGCGAAACACGGCAGTTTCCATACAGGCAAGAAATCGGACTGTATTTGACAATCGGCCGCCCACGACGTGTCCTTTTCTCTGTCCGTCTTTATGTCCTTTTCCATATCTCCGCTTGTGATAGCGACTTTGTCTGTTGTGACATTGCGTTTCTGCGCGACTATGTCTGTCGTCGCTCCCCTCCTCTCTTTGCTACAGCTCCTGCGTAAGGTCGACCGTGGGAGAGATTCGCGACGGCCGCCGCTGTCTTTGAAGACGACGGCCGAGGCGGCGACCGAAGCGTGGGATAAATTCGCGACGAAAGACCGACCGCAGCCGCCGGTGGTCTTTCTCGGCCGTGAGAACATTTGCCGACTTATCGATCGCTGCGTCGGCCTCCCGACAGTCGCGACAGCGACCTCCCGCGTCGCGCGGCGGAAGTAAAAATGCAATGGCCGCCCTCAGACATAGGCTATAAATATACCGATCACCCGAAGCGCAAATGGCGGCGACCGGAAATCATAGCGTCAAGTTATACGCGGACGCTACAGTATTTCCTGCTTTCTTACTGTTCAAAATTTCCATCCTCACAATCTTGATTTTTCAATATTCGTTCCGGGGTTTCCCAGGTTAGTGGGACCCGTCTTTTTCTCTGGGTGACCCTTTCTGAGGATTCAGTCACATAATTATAGTCTAGGCTACTCAAGGTGTCCTATGGATATTAATTTTTAGTGTATTTTTTCTATGGACGTAGCCTAATTTCATAACCATTATTAGCAAAGGTCGCACATTAACTAACATACAGTTCGTCGACTCGCGTTTCTGGCTGTTGATGAATGTTTTCTGCTCAGCGTCATTTTGAAGCTGAAACTTCACACATAAAATAGCGCAGTAAAACGAGACTTTTCAACGTTGCTTGGCAATAATTATATCCATTGTGACGTCACCAATGTTTATCTCTCAAAATGGCGGGCTATTGCAAAGTCAGTAACATTATGACTGCAGCAGAGGCCGGGAGTCGACATCTATTTGAATTCGCTTTATGACTTTTAAAGCGTAAGTTAAGGGTTTCTATCACATTTTCTGTGGATTTCGCAATTTAGACCAGATCAAGTGTGATTCAAGTCAGCAATCAATACAATTGTCTTATGTAAGTTATAATTTAGAAAGAATGCTCGTCTTGAATTTCTCTGCAATAAAACGCTCGAAGCTGCAAAATACATCACTTTATTAATAACCGCAACAGGTAACAGAAGCAATAAGTTGTGTAGTGGCACGTGATATCACTCCTAGTTTAATCAAACAAATTTCTTTTAACTCGTCATAAAAATGTTCTCTATGCTAATATTAATAGGGGCCCATTACAATAACCTAACAGACAATAAATGCTGAACAGAAAACACACATTAAAAAATTCATAAAAATTTCAATAGTGTTGTGTTGCACTCGTGTGCCTATGTTTGCTTTATCTGGTGCAAGCTATTTAGTGCATACCATCAACGTTTGTAGGCTTATACCGAGTTCTGCACGAAGGTCATAGGCCTACATAGGTCACTTATGTTTATACAGAATGTGGAAGCTAGGAGACCTGTTGACGTGATAGAAAAATCACTGGGAACTTGCAACCATTCACCGCACAGCCCTAACCCAGCCCACGACAAATGTGTATGGGCCATTGCCATTAGCAAGAAACAAACTCAACTTGTCATAGGCAAACAGGCACTTCATAAACACTAAACCTGACCTTTGGCCAATGTGGGTACCTTTCTACTTTACTAAATGCTGTACAAACAATGTAAAGTAGCAAACTTTTTTTAGGGATAGCGCAGAGGTAGGTCTACCCGATGCCAAGATGATTATGGCGAAGATTCTTAAATACGATGACGCCATTCTGAGTAAAGTCTGCTTCAGTGCAAATTGTGTGAAATTGTGGAGTGGTTTGGATGGGAGCAATGTCTCACACGGTAGGGGAAGGCGGGGCAAGACGGACCCTCTAATGATTTTTTTTATTTATTTGTATTGCAAAACTGTTAACTTAAACGGCGTGATTACTAACTTACGCAGCAAATGAAATACTGTAATAAGGAAAACACAATTAACATAATACAATATCAATTTCCAGTTTTTTCAGGATTTAAAAAAATTAACTATAGGGTCCATCTTGCCCCCTGATTAGGGCAAGTTGGACCCCATGTAGTCCATCTTACCCCAGTAGTCTATATTCAATATACATATACTATGAAGTGATTATGTTGAACTTCTATTATTTTTAAAGTTACAACTGTAACTACAAGTATTCTCAAGTCAATGTAACAAACACGAAATCTGAAAATAATATTGTCATCGTCCTCTTATCTTATCAGCCACATGTAAGACACATATAGTTGTTTGGCCGAGCATTGTTACGCAGTCCTTGGCATTCATTGTGATACCAGCAGTTGCACTTGCAACACATAACCCATCTACGTCCAGTCTTTTTCTGTACGTCTGAAGCGAACGTGACGCTACAGGTGCCACAAGGAGTCAAGTCTTCTGACACTCCAGCAGTGCTCTTCTTCTTCGACTTCTTTCTGCTCGTCTTCTTGGCAGATGAAGCACCATCATCCGTTTGTCTTGTCGACACATTGGGTACGCCTAATGCTCTTCTAGCACCTCCCTTAACAATTCTTTGTTTCTGTACTTTCGGACTTTTCATCTGAAATTGTTCCAGATGCTGCTTGTGTGGAGTACTAGTCAGAACAGTAGCTGCTCCACAAACTCTGCTTTTTCCACGTGACTTTCTTTCCAGACTTTTTGGGAAAGGACTGATATCTGCAGCAGTGACATACGTCGAAATATCATTGATGGCTGTCTGCTGTACAGTTCCCAACGACACAGTATAGGAAACTATATTAGCGGGTTTCTTAACGTAAGGTTCGGATGACTGATCACCATCTGACGAGCAACCAGCGACAGGCGCCTCGACATTAACAGTTGACTGATCACCATCTGACGAGCAACCAGCGACAGGCGCCTCGACATTAACTGTTGACTGATCACCATCTGACGAGCAACCAGCGACAGGCGCCTCGACATTAACTGTTGACTGATCACCATCTGACGAGCAACCAGCGACAGGCGCCTCGACATTAACTGTTGACTGATCACCATCTGACGAGCAACCAGCGACAGGCGCCTCGACATTAACTGTTGACTGATCACCATCTGACGAGCAACCAGCGACAGGCGCCTCGACATTAACTGTTGACTGATCACCATCTGACGAGCAACCAGCGACAGGCGCCTCGACATTAACTGTTGACTGATCACCATCTGACGAGCAACCAGCGACAGGCGCCTCGACATTAACTGTTGACGGCTCTGGCTGTGGTTGGTCTGTAGGATCTGCTGCTGCATACTCGTGGTCTTCAAATATGTCGCGATTGACAGGCCACAGACCACTTTTGCGGAAGCCATTTGCTGCTGTTAGAGCTGTGGCTGCTTTCTGAAAAGCTGGTGTGAGGAGCTGTGCCACTTGAAATGTAGAAATTGTTCTGCCTGGATGATTTCGAAGCCACTTGGATACCTCGGTGTTGTAGTATGTCGACAATGGTTTCATGAATGAAACATCCAGTGGCTGCATCTTGTGAGAGCAGTGAGGAGGCAGGCATATAATGACGACACCGTGGTCCCGTGCTTTGTTGATCATATCCAGATTTCGTACATGAGTCGAGTGACCGTCAAGGATAAGCAGCACTGGATTAGTCTTTGAGGCACCAGAGCATGTTACAAAATGATCAAACCACCGGCTAAATATTTCCATCTGCATCCATCCACTTGGGTGACAAACACATATTGAACCAGGGGGAGAACCATCCATTAATTCAGCTTTCATACGGTGTCGGGGGAAAATGAAGAGTGGTGGCACAAAGGACCCGGTAACGTTCATACACGCAACAACGGTAACCAGTTGACCACGCTCCGCTGAAGTTAAACAGCCAACCTGCCGTCGACCTTTTAATGCCAATATTTTAGCCCCAGTGCCTTGAACTGTCGTCATTCCAGTCTCGTCGACGTTGTAAATGTTGTTTGGAGTAAAATGATATTTGTCTACCAGCGACTCATACATGTCGAAGAATTTTCCAACAACTACACGGTTGAATCCTCGAGCTCTTGCTGCTGATGTCGCTTCTGGCGTTCTCGGTGTGATGTTAGGATGGCGCCTCAAAAATCCTTTAAGCCAGTCCTTGCCAAACGCATCTTTCTTTGGTTCTATTGCTTGCACCAATCCATTGCGCACTGCTAGTTGATATGCTAATTTGCGTACATCCTCCATGCTGAGGCCGAAGAACATTTCTTCCATTCTGACGATGTAATTAACCAAATCTGTTTCAATCACTTCACACAGCTTAGGCACTCGACCACCAAGATCTTTTGCACCAGCATTGACGCGTTTGTTCTTGTTTCTGGCTCGCCTGCGCAATGTAGTCTTCGGCACATTAAAAACCACGCTAGCTTTCTTCACACCCATTTCTCCTTTTCTGACAGTCTCCACTGCATTCTGCATAGCAACTTCATCCCAAGATTGTCTCGTGGTCTTGCGTACATATGTACGAACCATGTCTACAACAAATCAGATAAGTTAAGGTTACACGTTAATTCAGGTTAAACATGGACAATGATTCGCTGTATGGGTCAATTTTTTTCATAATTGATAACTAATCTAAAATAAATAAATGCAAAAAACTGCCTATTTTTTAACTTTTAATTAATCAATATTCGAAATAACTAACTCCAATCATAAAACCATGCTTGAGGTAAGACGGATCCCATGGGATCCGTCTTACCCCGAGCTTGAGGTAAGACGGATCCCATGGGATCCGTCTTACCCCGAGCCAGGAGTCCATCTTGCCCCATTCACGGCTATATAGCTTACATACAAAATAAACAAATAAAGCCCTATTATCGCTCACTCATCCATCGGCAAACAGTTTAGCAGTTACTACACTATTAATGATTACAATAAAATTAATTATAAACCATGAAACAAATAATTGACAGCAAATAATTTACAATACCTGAATAAGATCGAAAACCACAAAAATTAAGTTTTTCCGCATAAAATGTCACTGCTTCTCAAAAACAAAGAAACAACAACGCAATATCATAGATACTCGATGCCGTCATGAATATTTAAAACCATAGCTAGATGTCACCACTGTAATTCGTATATTAGAGGGTGATCCATCTTACCTCAGGGGTCCGTCTTGCCCCGCCTTCCCCTAATTATTATAACCGGTTTTAAAAGGACACTTAGAAGGAAGGGCCGTTACCGTTCTAAGTAAAATTGCGATGGTTCTAACAAAGTTTACTCACTTAAAATCCTGCATAGTTCTGTTTAGTCCCTCAAACCATGCGATATACATGTATAGGGACAATAATTATTATCTCTGCCATATTAATAGTGACCAATAAGTCCACATAACTACGAGATCATTCGGGAAATTCCCAGCGTCACGCAAACGCGGCTATCTGGAAATCCCGGATCTTCAGATGATGATCAATGACCGGTTGATGACTCTGGCATCGTCGGTCAATTTGTCTGCCAGTTGTTTCCTGTTCTGAGTTTCGTTCTCAAGACGGTTGAGGTGCGCTGTACGACACGCTTGTGCTCTGTGTTTCTGCGATTACATATCGCTCACTTGACGCTCATCATCAAGGACTTTGACACTGACGCCTGAGCACGAGACACCTGCTGAAGCTCCTTCGTCGCCTGCAAGATATCACGTATTGAAAAGTAGCGTGCACGCATTTGGACAATAATAATAATATTGTAAACATGAATTGAAAGCTTCTATTACAAAGTAAACGACAGATAAAACAGATTACTCAAGGTCGCTGCATCGGCCAAAGGGGTTTCCACTGTCCAGTGGACTTTTCCTTGGATTTTTTTACAAATTCAGCAATTTTGGCGGACCGAGGACTTTGTGGGTGGGGACTAAAGATCTTGGACTATGAATGTAAATGAGGTTTGAGCTATATTGGCCTGCGATTGGGACTTCCTCTACTACTGTCCAGATAGAGAGGATATAGGGATGGAAGGCAACTGCTAGAGCGGATTCCGTTGAAGGCCAGAAAAGTTTGAAGACCCGACGATCGGATTGACATGAGAAGGAGTTCAAGGAAGGGTTGGAACTCGCTTGGTGTGAAGGATCCTGTCCTGTAAGTGAGACTATGAATTAGCAGGCTCATCGTGATGTACAATATGGAATTGTAGATTATCTCTCGTACTACCTGGCATGTAATTTTGTACCTTTAGTCAACTGTTTCCTTGACATTAGCCACGCAGCATAAAATGTGACGCCGCACACCAAAACCAGCGTTAAGTCGGAAATTGCACATCAGAGATAATTTATTAGGGATATTCTATGTTTGTGATTTTTTTTAATGTAATCCAAAAAATGAAATTTTTTAAAACTTTTTCTAGAGACATGCTGCTAAGCTGTTATAATGCTCTTGATATGCATTTTATTTTTTAATTAATTAAATTAATTAATTAATTTAATTGGATCACTTTTTTCGTCATATCTTCGGTTAGAATTACGATAGAGCAATAATTTTTTTGTGACATTTTGATGTCTGAAACAAGGCCTTTGAAATGATATATCAATTGCAATATGTTTGAAAAATCACTTTAATGCTAGTTTTGGTGTGTGGCGCAACAAATGGTTTATGCAAATAGTCATCATTCTGTGGCGCGGTGGTGTAGTGATGGTTTCGGTGACTTGAAGCCGGAAGGTTACGGGTTCGAATCCACCTAAATCCGCCGCTTAGTTACTCTGAGCTGGCCCTTCACTCGCAATCATTGCTCATTCGCCTTTGCGTGAAACTCTGATTCGGTATCAGCGCTGCAGTCAGGGCGCCTCTGAGTAGGAATCTTGAAGGGGCGCCATAACAAGTGCTATACATGCATGCATATAATTATTTCACTTAGTTTATTTTTAGCAATTTATTCCTTCATTTCTATAGCCTCTCTTCAATCTCGATACTCAGTTTCGATCCCAACTACAGCGTGGCCACTGCATCAGAGTTTCACGCTGAATCGCATGATCATTGCGAGAGAAGGACTTGCCCAATGTCCCATGCGGTGGCTTGGGGTGGATTCGAACCTGCAACCATCTGGCTGCAAGGCAACGAACCCATTAGGCGATCATCATTGTAATGAAGCCTTGTAATAAATGTTATATCAGCAACGAACCCATTACACCACAGCGCCCCACACAATAATCGTTATTGCGGCTCACCTGTCTTCTGGCAGCCGTCTCCATGATCTCGTGGTTCCTATTGGCTGTCTCGAAGACCCTAATGTCCCTCTGGACTGTCTTAAAGGCCAACCTGTCCGCCTCCCTCCTCTCCCTCTCTCCCTGACCTTCGTTTACCGCAGCTGTGTGTCTCTGCTGGGTCTGTCTCCTCGACTCTAGATGGCGCTGTGTCTTCTAATGTTCCTCCAGATGGCGCTGGTTGTTGCGATCGATGTGAGTTTGTACCTGATGACGTCGTACGTCGAGTATCATCTGTCTCTGGTTGTCATCGTCAGCTGCCCTCCGCTGCCAACCGATCTCGCGCTCAAGCACCTGGCGCTGCCTGAAAAAATGAACAGGTTATGACCAGTGGATTCGCCAGGGGGCTTGGGAGGCAAAGCCCCCTTAAAAGGCCCTCCAGACTAAGCCCTCCCCTAGAAAAGGGCCACCCAGGGAAAATTTCCATGAGATTTCGGTCAGATGACTAAAATGGGAACTTTCCTGCGCGAGGATTCGCCCCCTTCCCCCAAAGAACCTCTGACTTCCTGGCGCCGTCACAGGTTATGACAGTGGTTTACAACCATTTTTGACTTTAGGGCCACTTTTTCTAAGTTGGATGACACGATTGCTATTTTTTCTCAATTGAAAATATTAATGGACCATAATGATAAAATTTAATTAGCCTAATTAATTAAAAGCATGTAAAATTGATATTATTGAAACAAACTAGATGTTTGATGTTATTTATATGCGGCGTCAAAACGAAATAATTTGTAATAGAATATAAATCTAGTAGGCCTGGTAATTCCTGAAAATTTCCACACCAATTAATTGTAGGGCCAGATATGAGATAATTATACACAAAGAGGTGTTGTGGTCCATATGGATCCCAGTGGTAAATATGCCATTGGATACTGCGCAAAGTGATATTTTGCAGCTTAATCCGTGATATTTTAAATCACACTGTCATTGGTTTAGTTTATGTTGTGTTTTATAAGAACACATATTTTATTATTGTAAATTATATTGGTGAAAATGGTAGTGATACATGGCTAAAAACCTCACTCAATTCTTTGGGAAGACAGGGTTATCAAAGTTTATTAAGACAGCATCCTGCTCCAATCGCATGGGTGGAGACTTGGTCCGAACTTTGGGGGAGGGGGAGGCGGACGAGCGGCCGAAAAAAACGATCGCCGAGCAGGGAAAGGGGTTTGTGCCACCTTCCTAAATGTCGAATTTTTTCCCTTTTTCATGCTGCAATTGTAGCATTTTAGGCTGTCATTTTAACAAAACTGATCATTATTTCAGTGATAATATTACTGACTTAGGACTAAAAATGCCCTCCCCATTGTTGAAATGTTTTGAATTTCCACAACGCAATGGTAGCATTTTAGGTTGTCATTTTAACAACAATGCTCGTTATTTCTGTGCTAATAGTCCTGGTTTAGGTCTTCAAAAGTGACCTCCCCATTGTTGAAATGTCTTGAATTTCCACAATACAATGACAGCATATTAGGCTGTCATTTAAACAAAATTGCTGATTATTTCAAGGTTAATAGTCCTGGTTTAGGACTTCATAAGTGCCCTCTCCTTTGTCGAAATATTTTGAATTTCCACAATGCAATGGTAGCATTCTATTCTGTCATTTTAACGAAATTGCTCATCATTCAGTGCTAATAGCCTTGGTCTAAGACTTCAAAGTGTCCCCAAGTCGAACAATTTTTATATTTCCATATTGCAATTGTAGCATTTTAGACTGTCATTTAAGCTAAACATTATTGCTCATCATGTCAGTGCTATAGGTAATATGTCAGTCAAGGGTTTCAATTATTGTAGCATCCGAAATTATATACTCCTGGGTTTCAGCGTTTCAAATTAACACGGGCAAGGATTTTATATTAGTCCTTGTAACACGGGTAAGGCCCAAAAAATAATGTTGTGTTTCCGGTAACAGAGCTTAAAAAATTGGGTAGGTAGGTCGAAAAATATTTATATTTTGGTAAAATATTTTTATATAGTTACTATCCGAAAAATTATACCGCATTGCTTTTTTTGCAAGTATAAACTGGTAAACACGCACACTAGATACCCGTACTCCAAGCAATATGGCTGCCAACGAATGCTATAAAGTTAGAGCGCAGCGACCTATCCTATCGACGGCATCGCAACATGCAAAGCGGTCAACAGAATGACTGCACTAACCCTAAAACTAACCCTAACCGACCCTCACGGCGCCTAACCTGAGCCCTAACCGACCCTCACGCGATAAATAGTCGCTGCGCTGTAATTATATAATAGTCGCTGCGCTCTAATTTATGGCATTCGTTGGCAGCCATATTGTTTGGAGTACGGGTATCTAGTGTGCGTATTTACCACCTCTAGGTCTAACTAGTCACTGGCTCGGCCAGTCTGGAACGATCCTTAGTGGTGATCGATGTTCTGTTCGCACTCATCTTCCCCTTCCCTTTAACTTGCCAGAAACGATGCCAACAAAATGAAATGAATAGGATTGTTTTCTAGAGCAGTTTTAGGTGCAGACAGTCGGGAAATAGGCAGTTTATAGGTCGTTCCAGACTGGCCGAGCCAGTGACTAGTTAGACCTAGAGGTTGCTAGATTTATTTTCACTAGTCATCATTAGAAGTGGCTCAAGTGAGAATGATGAGGCTAGAGGTTTCTCAAGACTGTCAGCAGGAAGTAGCTAGGCAGGCGTGAAACTCCGATGCAGTGTCCGCGCTGTAGTCGGGAGCGCTTCTGAGTAGGTAGCTTGAAGGGGCGCTATGGAAATTGAGAGATCAATAGAATAAATTGAAACATTCTATTCAATTCAAAACTTCTTTTTGGCTATGCTGGAGTCGGGAGCCCCTCTGAGTATATATGGAATATTTTAGAAAACATAGGAAATAATTACCGACGCTAAAGTGATAGATTACCTCAACACGTTAATGGCGGATGTTTGCAGAAACTTACTTAAATGGAAGCTGGATTGATGAAAAGGTTCTTGTTTTTCATCCGACCACGAAAATTTATAAATTCGTTAAAAAATATTTCCTGACGAAATAGAAGCGGGATTTGTCGCGTGAGGGTGGGGTAGGGTTCAGGTTAAGCGTCGTGAGGGTCGGTTATGGTTAGTTGTAGGGTTGGTGCAGTCATTCCGCTGAAATAGAAGGTGGATTGGGTTTACTATCATTTGGTCGAAAGTCATTTGGTCGAAATCATTTGGTTGAAATCATTTGGTCGACGATGAAAAAATCGAACGATCAAAAAGTCGAATGATCATTTGGTCGACAATCAAAAAGTCGAACGATAAAAAGATCGTCAATCAAACGGTCGAAAATCAAAAGATCGACATTGAAAATGAAGCAAGTTTAAGAGAATTCCAACGATTTTGCTACAAGTGCGCACATTCAAACATACATACACACACTCCGACACACACTCACATACACACTTGAACCCCGATCAGTCTGTGAAAAAGGCCGCAATCAAAAGGGCGCAATTATCCACCGTTGAAAGAGCCTTCGTCCAGCTTCCATTTCTTAAACATTATTTTCGTCAATCCAGCTTCCATTTCTTAAACACTATTTTCGTCAATCCAGCTTCCATTTCTTAAACATTATTTTCATCAATCCAATTCCTATTTCATCAATAATAGAACATTCATCCAGCTTCCATTTCATAAACATTATTTTCGTCAATCCAGCTACTATTTCTTAAACATTATTTTCGTCAATCCAGCTTCCATTTCTTAAACATTATTTTCGTCAATCCAGCTTTTATTTCTTATGCATTATTTTCATCAAGCCAACTCCTATTTCATCAATAAAAGAACATTCATCCAGCTTCCAGTTCTTAAACAATATTTTCGTCAATCCAGCTTCCATTTCTTAAACATTATTTTCGTCAATCCAGCTTCTATTTCTTAAATATTATTTTCATCAATCCAATTCCTATTTCATCAATAATAGAACATTCATCCAGCTTCCATTTCTTAAACATTATTTTCGTCAATCCAGCTACTATTTCTTAAACATTATTTTCGTCAATCCAGCTTCCATTTCTTAAACATTATTT
This sequence comes from Lumbricus terrestris, assembly GCA_949752735.1. Taxonomy (NCBI): domain Eukaryota; kingdom Metazoa; phylum Annelida; class Clitellata; order Crassiclitellata; family Lumbricidae; genus Lumbricus; species Lumbricus terrestris. The sequence continues at coordinate 4,194,560 of OX457048.1, read as the reverse complement.
TCGTCAATCCAGCTTCTATTTCTTAAGCATTATTTTCATCAATCCAACTTCTATTTCATCAATAAAAGATCATTCATCGAGCTTCCAGTTCTTAAACAATATTTTCGTCAATCCAGCTTCTATTTCACATTAAAAGAAACTTCATCCAGCTTTCATTTCATGATCGTTCTTTTCTTACAGACCTCTTCAAATTCTTCTTTTCATCATGTCATTTCATTCCAGTGGGCTTCAGTTGCTCGTCGCCTTATTAACACACTCTTTTTTTAGGCCTGCCCTTTTCGGTTCCCTTTGGTCTATTAACAAAAATTGCGCCCTTTGACTGCCTTTTCGTTGTATTCGTTTGCGCCCCTTTGATTGCGCTCTTTTGATCACTCTTACAATATTTGTCTTTTCGCCCTATTGATCGTGCGCTCTAATAACAATGCGCTCTCTTAATTTTCGCCCATTTGATTGCACCCTTTGGTACTTGTTTTTTATACGACCACCAAAAATTCATAAATTCGATGAAAAATATTTCTTCACGAAATAGAAGCGGGATTTAACGCGTGAGGGTCGGTTAGGGCTCAGGTTAGGCGTCGAGAGGGTCGGTTAGGGTTAGTTTTAGGGTTAGTGCAGTCATATTCTGCTGAAATTGAAGCTGGATTGATGAAAAATAATTTTCAATGAAAAACTGATGAAAATATTTGCTGACGAAATAGAAACGGGATTTATCGAACAAATTCTTGCCTGTAAACAGAAGCTGGATCGATTAAAAGGATTCTTGGCAAACTAGAAGTTGGATTTATGAAAGATAACAACGCTGCAACGTTAGTTCTTGGTGTCTTGGTGGTCGTATAAAAAACATGTACCCTATATTTTTGTGGCCACCTTAATAAAATTTTTGTGAGATATATAAAGATGGTGATTATTTTGTAGGCACATTTTGATGAAAGTCAGTTCGAAAGAAATCGTAAGGACGGATGGAGAAAGTTACGACCCGATGCTGTTCCAACACTCTTCACACACAGTGCTGTGGTGCATGTCAGAAAGCCGCCACTGAAACGCAGCCCAGAAGAAAGCCCGACGAAGACCATTGCAAAGAAGCGATTGCGTGTCGAACACAGCTACAGCAGGAAATCCTCGACAGACTTCTCTACCGCTACCACTACTGTCACGGCAAGCTCTGGGTCGTCCACAGCATGTCAGCTTCACGATGGTAATTCATTGTCACTAAATTATTGCATTAAAATGTTGTTACTGAGCATACAGGGGCAGAGTCTGGATTTTTGAAAGGGTGCTGGAGGCAGAGGTAGCCTATGCAGCACCTACATGAATTCATGCACAAATTGGTGCCCTCAACCCATCTGGAAAATGCAGCACGTTACAGAGTGCTGTAAGCTTGTGCAGTGGCTAACAAATTTTATGGCCATATCATACTTAAAAGAGAACTTAGGTCTTAGATCAATGCTGGTCTGCTGAAAATCTAAGATTCAAGGTGGTAATCAGGTGGTGTCTGGAACAGGGTGAAGACCTCTGAAGTTGAAGACATTACGTTAAATGACGACATGTTTCATGCTTGTAGGTTTCTAAGTGTTTAATGTTAGTAATCTATCCACACCTCAGATTCACATGTTCTGTGTGACCTTGCACGCGTGACAAATTTATATAATGACAATAGAAATATTTAAAAGTAATAAATTGGTGACTGTGTGTGTGTCTGTAAGGACTTTATGTCTGTCTGTCTGTACCAACTTTTTAAGGAAGTTTAGCATCATGTTTTGTTGGTGTCATGTATTGAGATGTAGAACAAATGGAGCCTTGTGTGGCTGCCATATAGCTAAATTCGACTCCTGTATTAACTTGTGATCAATCATTCATACTGTATCTGTAATCACAATGCGCTGTGTCAGTTTGAATATTAATAAACGAAGATTATTATCATAATTATTATTATCATTATGTTAATTCCATGCAATCATTGTTGTCTCCAATGAAAGCGTGAGTTATTTACTTAGATCAAAAGGCACTAATTGGACATGATTATTGTCTTTTCAGTTTCTAACAAGAATGCCACTGCTTTCTCAGACGAGTACCTGACTACATCTGGAAACTTAGCAAAAAGCAACGCAGACTCTACATCCCACTCCGTTACGGCTTCAACATTGTCAGCAGCTGTCACTGCTTCTGATTGTTTAGGTTGTCGCACTTTAAACAGTTGTATCAAGAAATTGCATAGGCAGTTTTTAATACAGGCTCGTCTTATTGCTGCTCTACGTGTTAGGCATAAAGCAGCATTGAGGAAAGTAAGGAAAATTTCGAAAGCGAAATGTGCTTTTGGCTTTGCAGTTAAGAGATTTTTGAACATCGATCAGCAGAAGGCGTTGTGCAAAAATACGCAGAGGGGTTCTAAGTGGAGCTCAGTGACTGTAAGAAATGCAATGCAACTGCATTTTGCATGTGGCTACCGTGTGCTATTGTCTCAGAAGTATCCGCTGCCATCACTGCGTACTTTGAGACGCAGCATCCAATTTGTGAAATTTGAAAGTGGAATTTTAACAGAAGTTTTCCAATTTCTTGCTTTTAAAGTTCGTGACATGAGCGTTCTTGAGCGAGAATGTTCTTTAACATTGGATGAGATGTCGATAACAGCAGGTGCTGAATTTGATAAACGGACTGGCCGTTTCATTGCTGATGTAACGTTGCCTGATCAGAGTGGTATTGCTACACATAGTTTGGTTTTTAAGTTAGGTGGTATTACTAGAAACAAACTGTTGCCTATTATTTCACTGGAAATTCTACAGATGGCAGTGTCTTTGCTCCGATTGTGTTAAGCATTATTAAACACTGTCATGAATAAGCTTGTGCCCTGCACTTGGCTTTCGAGTGGCACTCAAGAAATTTGGAGATTGTGATTGTAATTTTGCTGTGCATAGTTCTTGCATAGATTAGGAAATAAACTTGTCAATATTACTGGCACACCAAGATGCCAATATGCAGATATAAGCTTAGGTCTCTTTCGGGTTTTTCCTTTTTTCTATTATGTAAACGTTTTAATATCCTGTTACTATCAAACTTGCAATATCGACTTTAATCACATGTCATTCCACTATTTGAAGTTGATACTGCTAATGTTCAACATGATTGGACTGAATACTGATTTCTTATATATTAGACTTACTGCTATGATCCTGTTTGTCGTGTTTGATTGCATTGCTTGTCACGATTGAATAAAATTTAAGATTTCGTTCCATTTGATAGTGTTGTGTAAAAAGGAGTAGAAGCCTAAGATATAATATAGTCTTCCCAGTCGGTCTGTTAGATTCCTTGCACCAATGACAGTATTATTTATTTATTTAAATTACAAGCGGTTTTAACGTGCACACTGCACAGTCACACAGAAATGGAGTCTAGCATCACTATATTAGCAGGGTCGTTGAGCATATTAAACCGTTAGTTTACGTTGCTAAGTTATTTATAAAACAGGAACAGGGAACATCATTGGGAATATCATGGAACACAATATTTTTTTTATTGTACACAGAACAGAGCACATGGAACATAAAAAAACAGGAACACGGAGCATAATTGGAAATATTATAGAACATAATTTTTATTGAAAACAGGACAGAGAACAAGGAACACGGAGCATCATTGAGCATCATAGGGAACATAATGGAAGAGAGACTTAGGGAGTTGAGAAGAAGGAACATAACAGAGAGCAGAGGTTAGGAGATGTTCTATTGAGTGCACGGTGGGCACAGACACAGGGAGACGCACAGACACAGGGAGACGCACATACACAGGGAGACGCACAGACACAGGGAGACGCACAGACACAGGGAGACGCACATACACAGGGAAACACACAGACACAGGGAGATGCACAGACACAGGGAGACGCACAGACACAGGGAGACGCACATACACAGGGAAACGCACAGACACAGGGAGACGCACAGACACAGGGAGACGCACAGACACAGGGAGACGCACAGACACAGGGAGACGCACAGACACAGGGATACGCGTCTCCCTGTGTTTGTGCGTCTTCTTGTCAACGTATTTGCAGATCGCCGCCTGGACTAAAAATGGCGTCCAGCAACCACGTGACTTGGCCAACTTCCGGCCAACTTCCGGGACACAAGTTGGCCAGACTCTTGGAAATATACGGCTCTGATTTAAACTAAATTGCTCATCATGTCAGTGCTGTCAGTCAAGGGTTTCAATTATTGTAGCATCCGATTTTATATACTCCTGGGTTTCGGCGTTTCAAATAAACACGGGTAAGCAGCGTTGCCACTCCTTGGGTTATTTCACAAGATCTTGGGTTTTTCGATCAGAACTTGGAAAATGGTTTTTTGGGGGAAGAAGAACTTGGTTTTTTTTGCTTGGGTTATTTTCGACGGGAAAAACTGGAAAACTTTGGATATTTTGCATATTTTCGGTAAATTTTGGACATTTTTGGGAAAATTTTGAAAATTGTTGGGTAATTTTGGGCATTTTCGAACGATTTGTGCCGGATGACTAAAAAGGAAAAAGGTCATAAGAAATTTCGGACGGAAAATTGTGAAATATTTGAGTTTTTCGGAAGTGAAATTCAGAAAATTCTGGTCATTTTCGAAAGATTTGCTGAACTTGGGTTTTCTTGGGTTTATTCGGCCTTCCAACTTGTGTTTTTTTTCATTTTTTAGAGTGGCAACGCTGCGGGTAAGGCCAAAAAAATAATGTTGTGTTTCCGGTAACAAAATTGGGTAGGTAGGTCGAGAATTATTTTTATTTTGGTAAAATATTTTTATACAATTACTATCCGAAAAATTATACCGCACTGCTCTTTTTTTGCAAGTATGACGGTATCGTTCTACAATGACTCGGTAGCAAGTACCGTTTTTTTAATAAATTCGATGAAAAATATTTCCTCACGAAATAGAAGCGGGATTTATCGCGTGAGGGTGGGGTAGGGTTCAGGTTAAGAGTCGTGAGGGTCGGTTAGGGTTAGTTTTAGGGTTGGTGCAGTCATTCTGCTGAAATTGAAGGTGGATTGATGAACACTAATTTTCAAAGAAAAATTTATGAAAAATATTTGCTGACGTAATAAAAGCGGGATTTATCGAACAAAATTAATTCTTGCCTAAACAGAGGCTGGATCCAGTAAAAGGATTATCGGCAAACTATAAGTTGGATTTATTAAGGATAACAACGGTGCAACGTTAGTTCTTGGTGTCTTGGTGGTCGGATAAAAAACAAGTACCGATGAAAATATTCATGCCTAATTGAAACTGGATTGATGAAAATGTTCTTGCTTAAATTAGAGCTGGAATCATGAAAAATAATTGTTATCTAAATACAGGTTGGACAGCAACTATTGAATGACGCGATTGACATCAATAATTTCGGACGCTAAAGTGAACAATTACCCGAATTATAGTAGGATGGTTAAGTAGCATATGCTTCCTTTTAAATTCCGATAATTTGTTACAAGATTTCATTTTCCGCTTCTCAATATTATGTATGTATTGAAAAAGCCATTGTCTCATAGTCTTATATACATTACATTTCATTTCCTATGGCTCGAATCTGCACAGTGCTGCATACAAGTTTTGTTGTGGTCAGACAGGTGTCACAAAAATTGATCACAGACAAATGGTTCAACGACAAATGGTCATGAGGAATTGATTTTCTATAAAATAATAGACAACGTCCGAAATTTTGTGGATCACATGCAAACAGAATATTGAATCTATATAAAATACAACTGAAGTTCAGTCTTTTCGTTGCTACTAAAATTATACACTCAACCATGAATTAACAACACACAAAGTATGTACGCCAATAAGAATTAAAGTTATGTTCCTTTTTTAATTGAATTTTTACTAATCTGATTTGTAGAAATTGCCTCCGAAAGCAAAGAACACTGTGTGAAAGCGTCAAATTTCAGTTCCCCATTGCAACATGGTTCCTTGACTAAACTCTTCACCAGAAACGTTAAGACTGGATGTTTCAGTCTACGACTTTTATGCAGGCCAACTAATTTGTCTTCAATTAAAATCATGCTGAACAATTTAACGTGAAGGTGTGCTGGGATATAAAGCATGAATAGCATCAGTATTTCGTCAGAGCATCTTTGTGCGTGAAAATTTTCTTCACATTACGCGAAAAATGACTACTATTAGTAAGCATGTGAAGTGCCAACAGAAATAGTCACCATTAATGTGATAAGTGGACATTTCTGGTGTTGGAAAGTCTATGACATCCACAATTGCAAGACTTTATGGAAAGTCAATTGTCCGTGGGGAATACAACAGCTCATGTTTCACAAAGTCTGTTCCAACTTTGATTTCAATTTGACAACTGGAGTAGCTAGTGTGAATCAAGTAAAACCATCTTAATTATTGCATAAAGCATAATGATGGTAAAGGTTGTCATCTGAGATTTATTCAAAGAAACTGTACTCGAGAAAGCTGTGACGCAATTTAGTGCTTATGATTATGGCGAATACGAGAGAAGAACAATACATTTGCCAGATATGTTGGAAATCGTTTGCTTTTTGCAGTTATCTGAAAACGCACATGAGAATCCATACTGGAGAAAAACCATACAGATGCCAGGTATGTGAGAAATCATGTACTCGAATTTCTCATTTGAAGGAGCACATGAGAATCCATACTGGAGAGAAACCATACAGTTGCAAAGTATGTCAGAAATCATTTACTCAAAGTTCTAATCTAAAAAAGCACATGAGAATCCATACAGTTGGAGATAAACTATATAGTTGCCAACTATGTGAGAAATCATATACTCGAATTTCTCTTTTGAAAACGCACATGAGAATCCATACTGGAGAAAAACCATATAGTTGCCAGCTGTGTCAGAAGTCATTTTCTCGAAGTTCTAATTTGAAAACGCACTTAAGAATCCATACTGGAGACAAACCATACAGTTGCCAGCTATGTCAGAAATCATTTTCTCGAAGTTCTAATTTGAAAACGCACATGAGAATCCATACTGGAGAGAAACCATACAGTTGCCAGCTATGCCGGAAGTCATTTAATCAAAGTTCTGATTTGAAAATGCACATAAGAATCCATACTGGAGACAAGCCATATAGTTGCCAGATATGTCTGAAACCATTTATTCAAAGATCTGATTTGAAAATGCACACGAGAATCCATACTGGAGAGAAACCATACAGTTGCCAGCTATGTCAGAAATCATTTACTCGAAGTTATGATTTGAAAACGCATATGAGAATCCACACTGGAGAAAAACCGTACAGTTGCCAGCTATGCCGGAAATCATTTAATCGAAGTTCTACTCTGAAAATGCACATAAGAACACATACTGAAGAAAAACCGTATAGTTGTCAACTTTGTGAGAAATCATTTACTCAAAATTCTAATCTCAAAAAGCACATGGGAATCCATGCTAGAAATAAACTATATAGTTGCAATTTATGTCAGATATCATATAGTCGCAGTTCTAGTCCGAAAAGGCACATGAGAATCCATACTACAAAGAAAGCATATATTTGCCAAATTTATGAGCAATCATTTGATGAAGGTGGTTCCCTGAAAATGCACACGAAAACCTATTCTGGAGAAAAGCCATACAGTTGCCATTTATGTCAGAATTCATTTGATTCTCAGTATCATCTGAAAACGCATATGAGAGCACATGCCCAAAGTACACCATACACATCTGAGTTTTGTCATAGGCCTAAAGAGTTCGCACAATGTGGACAGCTAACGAAACACAGACGAACCCATGCAACTGAGAAGCAACAGTCGCTTGATAAATCGATAAACAAGAGCTGGTCTACAGTTTCTGGTCGTTTCATCACATTTAGTAGTGTAGGTGTTATTGACGAGTCAAGTGAAAGTTTCACAAACATCGAATGTCCGTATTCAGGTGGAAATGCAAGTCAGTTGCACAGAATTAAAGATGAAGAATGTCTGTATGTCAGCAAAGTGAAATCTTCTGTTGAAATAAAGGCGTCTTCGTCAGCAGCTTTTGGATGTGGTATTTGTGATGAATTACTTGCAATAGAGAAGGAATTTCTAGACCATTGTTCTAACCATCAATTTTCTCCACCTGACGACTTAGCTGCTGACCTGTGCTGAATTATTATGATTGCACATGCTTACAGTTGATACATACCACAAAAACTGGGTTATATGGTCACCCTGCTCTTGCACCATAAATTGAAACACGAAATCTTCAAAGACTACAAAGGAGCTCACCCAAACGAGCCATGTTAACATTATTGATAATCCATAACAATGGAATTATAAATTGCAAAATAACCGTTAAAGAATTTGTTTTTGTTTCAGGTTTTTTTAAGAGCAGCGTTTTCCAAACTGAGGATAGCGACTCTAAATTGGGTCACTACCCAAAAGTTTCTTGAAACTGTGTCAATTGTTCGTCACTGGAGCACGTATCATAGTTGATAGTTAAGCTAGTTAAGTTTGTTATTCATCTTTTGTGTTTTCTAAAACATAACTATTGTCACCTCTAAAAGTTTGTGTTCCTGATGACTTTCACATTTAAGGATTCTGTCATCTCCGATTTTTAATTCTACTAAGCTTAATAAGCTCCTCTTTGCGGACTTTGTCCCTTTGGTGGGTATGGTGCTCTACAATCACTCAATGTAACACCTGTGGTTGCTACTGATTCACAAACCTTGATTATAGAAAACAGTGTATAATTGCTACTGATTGCATACCTTACGTGCTTTTTTAAAAAGTCGTTGCATTTCTGAATGAGCCATATGTATATAAGTGTAACTTCCTATTATATTATGCCATCATACATTTCTTGTACCTTGCTGGGATAAGAAATTTCGTGTGGTTTGTTAACATTGTTTCGGGAAATATTTATTTTTTCGTCATTTATTTGTAAATTATAAAATTTGTGTTTTAAACATCGGATCAACAACACTTAAATATATTCGGCCAATACTTTTCAAATGTTATTTCTAAACAATGTTCGTAAATCAGCATATTCCCATACCAATTTATGATTTTTCAATGTTATCTTATTTCTGTTAATAAGATTATTGTACCAATGACCACTCTCGACTAGGTAGTTGTCGGTAATTTAAAAAAACATAGTTACCACGGTGCTTAGGCCTATAGCGATTTCCATTGGTTCCTTTTGATTCAAACTGATTACTTTTTCTATTAGATAAGATTTGTGGTACAGATGTCATTATTGACTTATGTTTGTGTTTTTTGGGTTATTGCTGAAGGATTTTGAGCTGTTGTTATTTTATGCTGCGTTTATTTCTATACTTGTATTGTAACGCCCGCCCCTACCGCCATCCCCGGAGTCGCCACTTCCGGGTCATCGAACGATAAGGCTGCGTGCTGCTGTGGATGATAGTTCTTAGAGATAAAGGGAGGACAGGAGGAGGTGACTTCCGGGTTCGAATCCCAGCGATGGAAAGACTGCCAGTTATCTCGGCTGCCTAACTCCCTGTATGAAATTGGAGCCTTGCTGGACAATCTTTCACTTCTTCGCAATACAGGCCTACCAGGGTTGACCGAAAGAGATAGGTCCTTGGGTCTAACACCCAAACTTTCTTCCAGGCCGATGGTCGAATGGTAAGGCGCGTCCGCAATGATAGAAGCGGTGGATCTCAATCCAGGGTTCAAATCCACAGCAGATCTTGGTACCGGCGATGACTCTAGTCTTTCTAAGCGTGACACAACCTCCGTCAGCGCTTCCCTAACATTGGACTGTACAGCAGAGATTTCCTCTCTGACATTTAATTGCACCGATGAAATAGCATCTTCGACATTGGACTGCACCAAAGAAATAGCATCTTCGACATTGGACTGCACCGAAGAAATAGCATCCCTAGTTTCCCTAGCATGCGACTGCATGGCCGTCTGCATAGAAGTCATAGTTTCTTGTGTATTCTTAGCATGCGACTGTATCGCTTTATGTGTAGTCTGAGCATTAGTCTCGATTGACGACTGCATGAAAGACATCGCCTCATGAGTAGACCTAGCATTAGTCTGAATTGCCTCTAGAACAATTTCCATCGAGGAAGGCGGCCTCGAAGGTTGAGCAGGGGTCGCAGCCCTGGAATCCTCCATAGCGCTATATAAATTTCCTTTATCACTATCCCTAGCAATAAACAGAGTCGGTAGACTTAATTATATTTCTTATTATTATCATTCAATTAAATCGGCAATCAACATCAGTTACATTCAATGCAATCAATAGAATACAACTTATGCAATCAGCAAATAGACCGGAGTACTTTACAATAATATTCCCCGTTTTATCTCTAAGACCACGGCCAATTTAGTTAATAGCCCAAATCATCTATCACCGATCGCTTTTAACCGAAACGTACCTCAACTTCCGTCGCGAGGGATAGGATGCGAAGAATCCGGAGTCGTATGGAGATCCGGGGAATGCGTCGATGATATTGCGCCAGCGGTGAACCGCTGGGGTCCGATGCCCGTAGACCGATGGCAAAAGGCGACGAACAAGAATAACACGTCGTACTATTTTCTAGGATTAATTGACGCCCTTAGGCCACCAACTTTCAAATATCGCAAGAAACGCAACAGAATTTGAAAGAGAGATATAATTCGCTCCTGCGAAACGTAGAATGAATGGCTGAAGCGACGGATCACCGACAGAACGCCCAGCGATGACGATTCGACACACGCAGAACCGATATATAAATATTTCGACTGCTGTCGATAAATGAAACCAAGCAGAATCCGTAAGAAACTCAACTACGCAATATCGGCGTCGTTACTCAAACGCGTCTTAACTTCTTGAAATTCCGGCGTGATCTGCCCATCGACAAAGATACGTCTACTTTCCGTGAACTTCTGGCCGCATCTGACTGCCGACAGTGCGCGTTCCTTATATTAAGTCTTTTTGCCGCTGACGCCAGTGACGTCAGAGCACAGGTGCTGACTATCTACGTCATACGCGCCAAAATGGCCGCCAAATCCAAGTCACGTACGCCTGCACGTGCGTCAACGTATCTACCTCTGCCGTCTGTCTGTCGCTATCGGTCCTTCACTCTCTCTCTCTCTATGCCTCTCAAAACGCGCCCTCTGACGACCGCACGTGCGTCTCCCCTTCCCTTCGAGGCGCCGATTAAACCGTGCGAAACACGGCAGTTTCCATACAGGCAAGAAATCGGACTGTATTTGACAATCGGCCGCCCACGACGTGTCCTTTTCTCTGTCCGTCTTTATGTCCTTTTCCATATCTCCGCTTGTGATAGCGACTTTGTCTGTTGTGACATTGCGTGTCTGCGCGACTATGTCTGTCGTCGCTCCCCTCCTCTCTTTGCTACAGCTCCTGCGTAAGGTCGACCGTGGGAGAGATTCGCGACGGCCGCCGCTGTCTTTGAAGACGACGGCCGAGGCGGCGACCGAAGCGTGGGATAAATTCGCGACGAAAGACCGACCGCAGCCGCCGGTGGTCTTTCTCGGCCGTGAGAACACTTGCCGACTTATCGATCGCTGCGTCGGCCTCCCGACAGCCGCGACAGCGACCTCCCGCGTCGCGCGGCGGAAGTAAAAATGCAATGGCCGCCCTCAGACATAGGCTATAAATATACCGATCACCCGAAGCGCAAATGGCGGCGACCGGAAATCATAGCGTCAAGTTATACGCGGACGCTACAGTATTTCCTGCTTTCTTACTGTTCAAAATTTCCATCCTCACAATCTTGATTTTTCAATATTCGTTCCGGGGTTTCCCAGGTTAGTGGGACCCGTCTTTTTCTCTGGGTGACCCTTTCTGAGGATTCAGTCACATAATTATAGTCTAGGCTACTCAAGGTGTCCTATGGATATTAATTTTTAGTGTATTTTTTCTATGGACGTAGCCTAATTTCATAACCATTATTAGCAAAGGTCGCACATTAACTAACATACGTTCGTCGACTCGCGTTTCTGGCTGTTGATGAATGTTTTCTGCTCAGCGTCATTTTGAAGCTGAAACTTCACACATAAAATAGCGCAGTAAAACGAGACTTTTCAACGTTGCTTGGCAATAATTATATCCATTGTGACGTCACCAATGTTTATCTCTCAAAATGGCGGGCTATTGCAAAGTCAGTAACATTCTGACTGCAACAGAGGTCGGAAGTCGACATACTGTTTGTTACTTATACTGTGATATTACTACTTAAACACGAGTTCACTTACGAACATCTCCTTGAATTCGCTTTATGACATTTAAAGCGTAAGTTAAGGGTTTCTATCACGTTTTCTGTGGATTTCGCAATTTAGACCAGATCAAGTGTGATTCAAGTCAGCAATCAATGCAATTTTCTTACGTAAGTTATAATTTACAGAGAAAGAACGGTCGTCTGGAAATTTTCTGCAATAAAACGCACGAAGCTGCAAAATACATCACTTTCTTAATAACCGCAACAGGTAACAGTACCAATAAGTTGTGTAGTGGCACGTGATATAGTTTAATCAAACAAATTTCTTATAACTCGTCATAAAAATGTTCTATATGCTAATATTAATAGGGGCCTATTACAATAACCTAGCAGACAATAAATGCTGAACAGAAAACACACATTCAGAAATTCATGAAAATTCCAATAATGTTGTGTTACACTCATGTATACATGTATAAATAGGACAATGGCTGCTTTATTTGGTGCAAGCTGTTTAGCGCATACCAACAACGTTTGTAGGCTTATACCGAGTTCTGCACGAAGGCTAGGCCTACATAGGTCACCTATATGTTTACACAGAATGTGGAACGAGATCTGTTTAATAGAAAATCACTGAGAACTTGCAACCATTCACCCCACAGCCCAAACCCAACCCACGACAAATTTTGTGTATAGGCCATTTGCCAAAAACAAACTCAACTTGTCATAGGCAAACAGGCACTTCATGAACACTAAACTTACCTTTTTGTCAATGTGTGTACCCTTCTTCTCTACAAAATGGTACTGACTGCTGTACAAACAAGGTAAAGTATCAAATCCCTCTTTTTGGAGGTATATCACAGAAGTAGGTCTACCCGAATACAAGAGGATTCTTGAATACGAAGACTCCATTCTGAGTAAAGTCTGCTTCAGTGCAAGCTTTGTGAAATTGTGGAGTGGTTTGGATGGGAGCAATGTCTCATACAGTAGGTTAATTATAAGCGGTTTTAATGGGACTCATGAAAGAAAGGGTTGTAACCGTTCTAAGTAAAAATTGCGATGGTTCTAACAAAGTTTACACACTTGAAATCCTTGGTATGTTCTGTTTAGTCCTCAAACCATGCGAGATATAAAGACATCTCTACCGTATTAATAGTGACCGATATGTCCTCATAACTACGAGAGTGTTCGGGAAATTCCCAGCGTCACACCAACGTGACTATAGGCTATGGAAATCCCGGATCTTCTAGATGATGATCAACGATCGGTTGATGACTCTGGCATCGTCGGCCAATTTGTCTGCCAGTTGTTTCCTGTTCTGAGTTTCGTTCTCAAGGCGGTTGAAGTGCGCTGTACGACACGCCTGTGCTCTGTGCTTCTGCGAGTACATGTCGGACACTTGACGCTCATCATCAAGGACTTTGGCGCTGATCGCCTGAGCACGAGACACCTGCTGAAGCTCCTTCGTTGCCTGCAAGATATCACGTATTGTAAAGTAGCGTGCACACATTTTGACAATTGTAAACGTTAATTGAAAGCTTCTATTATAAAGTAAATGACAAATAACCAGATTACCCAATTACCCATGATCGTTGCATCTGTCAAAGGGGCTGCCCAGTGGACTTTTCCTTGTTTTTTTTATCGGAATTTTTGGCGGACCGAGGACTTTGTGGGCGGAGTAAAAGTTCTTGGCCTATGAATATAAATGAGGTTTGAGCTATATTGGCCTACGATTGGGACTTCCTCTACTACTGTCCAGAAAGAGAGGATAGGGATGGAAGGCAACTGCTAGAGCGGATTCCGTTGAAGGCCAGAAAATTTTGAAGACCGGACGATCGGATGGACATGAGAAGGAGTTCAAGGAAGGGTTGGGACTCGCTTGGTGTGAGGGATCCTGTCCTGTAAAGGAGACTATGAATGAGCAAGCTCATCGTGATGTACAATATGGAATTGTAGATTATCTCTCGTACTACCTTGTATGTAATTTTGTATCTTTAGTCAACTGTTTCCTTGACATTAGCCACGCAGCATAAAATGTGACGCTGCACACCAAAACCAGCATTAAGTCGGTATTCACACATCAGATATATTAGGGAAATAGTATGTTTGTGATTTTTTTTAAAATTTAATCCAAAAAAATATTGAAATTTTTGTAAACTTTTTTCTAGAGACATGCTGCTAAGCTATTTTAGTGCATTTTATGTTTTTTCACTGTTGCGGCTCACCTGTCTTCTGGCAGCCGTCTCCATGATCTCGTGGTTCCTATTGGCTGTCTCGAAGACCCTACTGTCCCTCTGGACCGTCTTAAAGGCCAGCCTGTCCGCCTCCCTCCTCTCCCTCTCTCCCTGACCTTCGTTGACCGCCGCTGCGTGTCTCTGCTGGGTCTGTCTCCTCGACTCTAGATGGCGCTGCGTCTTCTCCTGTTCGTCTAGATGGCGCTTGTTGTTGCGTTCGATGTGAGTTTGTACCTGATGACGTCGTACGTCGAGTATCATCTGTCTCTGGTTGTCGTCGTCAGCTGCCCTCCGCTGCCAACCGATCTCGCGCTCAAGCACCTGGCGCTGCCTAAAAGAAGAATAGGTCATGATCTAGGTGAGAATTTCCAAATGGTTTGGAGGTCAACCCCCCCAAGTTTTTCTTAGTGCCCCATAGTGAAGTATGTTTTTGTTTTTCAAACCCCAATTCCAACTGGATCATAGTCCACCCATCCACCCCAAATATATTTTTCCACAATTCTCACACAGACTCAGCGACTTCGTTTTCTTAGTCTCGGATATCATATACTCGAGCGGTTCCTCTGCCCATCCCCACCTCCACCCCACCCCACCAGCGACTTTTCCACCTCTCGGTGCCGCATGTGAGGATGGCGCTATCCCCGGCAAGCGATCCATGCTGTGACTGTAACAAGCAAGCTTATATGTGTGTACATAGTCGGCACATCATGCAGTGTTTAAATTGTAAAAATAGAAGCACCTGGACGCACCTCATCTGGTCAGGTGTGCTGGACAAATAAGTTGCAGGACAGCATAGAGATATTATAAGTGACTGGACGCCGTCCATCACCGTCCAGTCACACTTTAAGCCATGGGCCCATAATTATCATTGGGCGTCGGGCAATCCTTATGGAATGCTAGTTCCTATGATCCCATATGCGTGGAACATCCCTCTCTGCATCGTTATCCTCCCTCCCCTCTCCACCTCCAATTGATTGGCTGAACCTTCTGGATTCTAAGTTCAGCTTCCTTTCATCGTGAAAGGAATAGCTCTCTGAATTGTACGTTGTCATGAAAGTTCCATGACAGCAAGTCAGAGAGCTACGGATATTTGTGGTGTAGGCCTAAGTTTAACGAACACTGAGTGATGGTTAAACAAGTCATCAGCATCCCCTCCACCTTTAAACAGGTTCGGGATTGACCGTATCAAAGTGCAAACAGTTCCGCTATACTATTTCTACTGACTGATCAAACGAGCTCTAAGCGTACCTGAAGTCTCTTCTGGCCTCGGCTAGGTCTTCCAAGGGACGCTGATGTTGTCCAAGGACCTCGCTGAGGTCCCGACCAGGTCCCTGCTTCTCGACTCTCCGTTGCGGAGGAGGTCTTGGCATGTACATCGAGTCGCGCACCGTTGCCTGCTGGATGGAACGAGCCCACGGATCAACCTGGCGTGTCATTGGACTCGTCCATTCAACTGAAACGTAATGCATACATGACTATTGATCAATAGTTAAGATTTACTCCTCTGTGTGTGCTGTGCTTTTATTCGAACCGTTAAGTGCTCGCGAATGCCGCACTCTATAATTATTATAGCGCTAAACATTTTTTACGCTCGCAAATTTCTAGGTCGGCGCAACTATTTTCAATTCGATGTCGTTTACATTTTTAATATATATGAAATATATAAATTCACCAGATTAATTTTTTATTTGCGGAAATTGTGTTAAACCTCGACGTCATCATAGGATTCAACTATAGTGCACATCCAGTAAGCTTGAGGCTAGGAAAGGACATGCAGAGTATATATAGTGACATAAAAAAGGCGTTAGCCGAAGTGCCAGTATGAACCCATTCCAGGTTGATGATTGTTTGAAAAAATGACCGACCAATTGACTGAAGGATTGTTTGAATAATTGACTGACCGACTGAAAAGTTGGCCTAGCGATTGATTGAAATAATAACCGACCCATTGAATTAAAAATGGAGTGAACGATTGAAAAATTGACCAACCGATTGATTGAAAAAATGAAGACTGATTGTTTGAAAAAATGACTGATCGACTGATCGATCTGACTTACCGATTAAACCGGCTTACATCTTTTTCCTCATTACACTGGATTGATTGAATAAGTGATTCATATGGATTGACGGACCATGATTGATTATATAAAAGCAGGTGTTTGTGTAACCTACCTCCAAACTCGTGTCTCTTGGCGTCTCTGAGCAGAGCGGGCATCTCCGTTCCATCCTTATACGGTCCCACTCGGTACGTTCCATAGTGCATCGGTTCCATCAACGACGGCGCCGGATCATTCTTCCAGTACTTCCACTTCCGTTGACCTCCAGCGGACTTCGACCTCCTGCTCCTTCGCGGATACAGCAGCGAAAGATCCGTCGTCGACCAAGCGTCCCGCTTCGTCAACGATCCGGAACGACTGAAACCAAGGTCGTCACGCTTCGTCAGTGAACCATGACGGTCGTCATCGTCATCGTCGTCGGTGAAGTACAGCTCGGTCTGGGATTCGTGTCCGCTGTCCTTCGCCTCCGTGTCGGACTTCGAGGTGAGGTCCGCAAAGGAGACGGACTTCTTGAGACCAGTGTCGCTGAAAAACGAATCCTGTTTCCTTCGCAATGAACCACTGGAACTACTGTGGTCGTTGGTGCGCAGTTGCGGTGTTATCCTGGTGTTGTTCGAGTCATGTGCGCGAATCTGTGACATCACCTTCTCGTTGAGCTGAGACTGGGTGAGGTCGGTGCCTGGTATGACACGTTCCACCTCATCGGTCTTTGTCGAAACCGTTTTTGGTTGTTTGGCGCAGTTCATCCAAGGTCGCTGGTGGTTGTACGACGTGGAACCTGGATCCCCGATTGTCATTCTGTTGTTGCTGCCCTCGACCCAGCCTGGTGGAATGTAGCAAGGGAATTCCAGTGGGAAGGCTTTCGGACCGGAAGTTGGATATCCCTGAAGGTTTTCGGCTGGGTAGAGGTCCCTCTGCGCCTGCTCCAGGCGGATGTTCTTTGGGAGGTTGAGTTCGAAGAGGATTCGCTCGTGGAGGTCGGATGGAATCCAGACGGCCACGTCCTTCTCTATGGAGGCAGTCTTGCCATCGTAGAACGTCACCACCAACTGCTTATCTGGACCACCAGCTGAATGGAAATAATGATTATGATCATCGTTACCGTAATTGCCATAATCATCGTCATCACCAGCATCATAATTACCATATTCATCGTCATCGTCGTCATCATCATCATCATCGTCGTCGTCGTCATCGTCGTCGTCGTCGTCGTCATCATCATCATCATCATCATCATCATCATTTTCATCATCATCATCATCATCATCATCATCATCATCATCATCGTCATCATCATCATCATCATCGCCATCATCATCATCATCGTCGTCGTCATCATCATCATCATCATCATCATCATCATCATCACCACCACCACCAACACCAACACCACCACCACATTAAATTTTATATTCATTTTCATCATCATAATATTCAGCACCTATAACAACTTATTCATCATCATCGCGATAATCATAATCATCATCATTATCATTTTCAGCATCAAATAATCATCTAATTCGTCATTATCATACTCAACGCCATCATAAATTATTATTTGCATTATTACCCTGATCGCCATAAAATCATCACAAGCATGTTTATCAACATTATTGATTATTCAATTCATTTTGTTTATTGTTTCCATAAAAAATATACATACAATGGTAGGCCTACATTCCCAATGAGCAAACGCAGAGACTAATAATTGTTGGTGACAGTTCTGATGACATGTAATCATTTCTGAGTAAATTAGGGACTAATATATAGGGAGCAATAGGTTACCCGAATGGAGTGATTCCGCTAGATGTGACCTATTTACCAAACACAAGTTCACTGCCATAACATGGTAACAGTTTACAAACACATACAATGGCGGTTATTTTGGAAACATAATAATATTATATTTAAACATAGTAATATTATAATAGTAATATTATTACAAACAATTGCATCAGGATACAGCCCCTCTGCTTCAACTCAGGATAAATAAATAAACATAAACATATAAAAAATTATTCTAGTAAATTAGTTTATATGACATTTGTTTGTATTCTGTGCATCACCATTAGTATAGAGGATGGCAGAGTAACTTATCTGTATGTATACATACGGGAGTTCCACAAAATGTACAAGTTGTGTCAGAGGGGGAACGGGTTAAAAAAATTACAATTTTGGGGGGAATAATATTAAATGGATAGGCCCTTACCTTCCACAATCCGTCTCTCCTGTCCATCAATGACGATCCCCGGGGCGTATCGTTCACCCTCTGGCTCCCATGGAGCAAGGACCTTGTCCTCAACGAGCACCGGATGTCGAAGTGCGTCTGTGTGAGAAATGATGTCATGGACGAACGTCTCTTGGTATTCAGTGTCTCTGTATCGACCGTGTTTGCAAGGACCGAACTCAACGAGGAACTTGTTGTGGAGAATCTGAAAACGGAAAAAGTCACATTCATCACATGACATTGAAAGCATCACATCACATGTATCATCTCTCATTGCATGTATCATATCTCATTCCATGTATCATATCTCATTGCATGTATCATATCTCATTGCATGTGTCATATCTAAGTGGCAGTGGCATAGACAAGGGGGTTTTGGGAGTTAAGCCCCCCATTGGCAAAGGCAAGAAGTTCTTTAAAGGTTATTTATCCACTTAAATAATGAAAAACAAAACAATTGCTAGTAGTAACAATTGTTTTTCTTACTTCATTCGATTTGTTACTTTATTTCCTTTTTGTTTACTAATACTGTTGGGTTGGTGTGTTGGGTTGGTGTCAGAAAGGGCATCCGGCCAGGCCATAAAACTCCCAAAACCCTCCATCATAAATTCCTGGCTACGCCACTGCTAAGTGGACCATTACCCATTACATCAAATTATTCATCAAGCCACCTCATGAGTTCATCACATTGCATTCACGAATCATGATATCACATCAATTTCTACAGATCACATCCAGTTCATCCCATCACATCACAATTACAGAAGACAAATGCTTGAAAAACAATCCACTCACCTGTGACTTGACACTGCCCAGGTAGAAGAGACCATCACTATGTCGCCGTGCCATCACCCTCGTTCCAATCAGCATTGCTCCAGCGCTGGGCGTCACTGCGAGGACGCTATCCACAAAACCCTTCGCATGGTTGATCCACGCCTTCGCCGGGCGATACCTCGACCATCCATACGCCGGTGACTCGTAGTAACAGTAGTAGCGATACGGCCACGGGTACATACAATACGGATACGGAGGCAAGGGTGGACTGAAGGCACCTCCTTGAGGTGGTGGTGGTGGTGGTGGTGGTATCATCCCAGGTGGTAGAACCATGGATGGGCCGATCACCTTGGGATCACAACGACCAAGGGTAGTCGTCACACTACACATCTTTTGATTCGCAGGGAAAACATTTCCAGCCGTCGACCGGACTATTCCCTCGCCTCCCATATCCGCACGATACACCGGAGTGACTCGCTCCACCGCTCCGTGATGCGCGACCGTGATCACGTGCAACGATCCGTACGTCTCCGTGGCGACCTCGCGCAGGAACCCGAGCGCCCCCTGGTCGGGACTGCCGCCCTGGATGTAGAAGCAGTGCAGAGGGCGGTTACCGGCGGCGACCAGGATCTCGTCAACGGCTCGGTCGGGATGCTGGTCGGGGACGCTGTCGGTGACGAGATAGACGGCCTGGCAGTCGGCGTCGGAGAGGGCGGCCACGACAGCGTCGACCGTGTTCGTGCCGGTCTTTGGTCTGAGCGCCGAGATCCATTGACTGGCCACCTGGACGGTCTCTGGTGTGCACTTGACCATGCGGTCGGCCCACTG